>JASSRZ010000014.1:10522839-10568241 GCA_032164315.1 Malacoctenus gilli | reverse complement strand
GTGTGTGTGTGTGTGGGGGGGGGGGGGTGGGGGTGGGTGGGTGGGTGGTGTGGGGGCGGGCCGGGGGGGGGAGGGGGGAGTCCTTGTAGCTAGTATGGACAGGTCTGTCATTCAGGAAGCACACACAGTCCCCATTGTGGAGCTGTCTGTGGTCCCCGTCAGGTCAGGGTGGGGTGGCGGGGGGGTGAGGGGGAGGCCTCCCCAAATAAAAACATGCGTTGCAAACAGGAAGTCGGCCTGTGGGGATTAAAAGGAGAAGTGCTCGGCTAAGAGAGGCTTCCTGAACAGAGTGCACTCATATTTTCCCCATTCTCCGTCATCCGAAAAAACAGCTCATTTCTCCCATTGTGATTTATCTTGATAGTGCGATCCAGCCTGCTTGGGTTTCACTTAAGACGCGTGTCGACACTGCGTAAGAAGGAGCCTTTTCCAGAGATGTAATCAAAGCCTAACTTCTCAAACCATCTCTCAATGCTGATTCTAGACACTAGTATCTAGTGTCTGCAAGCACGCTGAGATAATAGAGGTCTTCTCCAGAGCAATGACATGTCTTCACGGAACAAGCAAAGCGTGAGTGGATTTATCTCCAAGCTGGTTGAAAAGTTCACCCGAATTAAGAAAACACATTTCGGGAGTCGCGACACTGAACAAGATAATAAAGTTGCCTTTTTACCCCGCGTGTGAGTCCTAAAAGTACATGAAAGGGTGGGCGACTGTGTGGGCGTACAGTCCATCCAGCCAGGTGCTCTGCTTTCAAGTTGCTGCTTTCCTGTTTGCCGGCTGACCACTTCACAGCGCCACTGTTTTCTCTCGGGGTGGATTTGTCAGCTGCGATCAAGCCAGAGTTTTGTCAGGAGTAAAATCTATTTCCCGACACAGCGGGTTCATGTACACACTGAAATACATAAATTTGATTTGTTTGACTTTTGTCACCAATTTCCTTGACACTTGCGCGTATTTTAGTTACAGGTAAACATAGAGTGGAGGGATAGGGAGGGGTGGGGTGGGGGGGGTTACTTTCCATGAGAAGCAGTGTTTGTACAAGATTACCTCAGGGCAAATTTTACACCTTGAAAGTGTTGTCTCTTCATTCGAGCGAGGTCTTATTACTTCAAGCGCACTAAAAAGCAACAGCTGCTGACCAAAGCAGCGGGCAATCACAACAGGCGAAGGCAGCATTAAAATGAAAGCAGCAAGATCACCGCAAACAAACAGGGGACGATGAGAATCTCACACACCGTCGTAAAAGCCCAGTAAAGGGGGCTTTTAAGACGGGACTGAAAAACAGATCTGTGGGGGAGGTCAGCCGAACATGCAAAGACAGCTCTTTTCAGAGTTTGTGAGCTATGACCACGATATACAGTCGCTCCTCTGTTTCAGCCTTGATTTTGGAACAATCAGAATGTGCTGGTGAGTTAGTTTCAGTGGAAGTGGCCTCGGAGGGACATGTGGTTTTGGCAAGCCGTGGAGAGATAAGATAAAGCGAGCTGAGAAGAGGGCCACTGAGGAGATTACAGCGCAGGACTGATGTGCCGTTGCTTGTGCTTTCCTCCTAAAATATGAGGTGCAGCGTTTTGGCTGTGTCGCGCTCAGGAGGAGGACGGGGTCATTTTCCAGTGTAAAAGTTGGTTCGGGTCCCCTCATCTCGACCTGTTCTTGTGCCAAAGTGTCCTTGGGCAAGACACTGAACCCTGAATTGCTCCCAATAGTGCATTAGCACTTTGCATGGGTCATTGTCACCATTGGCGTGTGAGGCATCGGGGGAAGGTGACTGATGGTCTAATCATGTAAAGTACATCGAGACCACTGAGGTGGTTTATTGTACCGTTTAGTGTTTAATCTCCAAATGACATCAGCTGTTACTTTTAGGGTGTGACCTTTGTCTATGGAGTTTGCATGTTCCACCTCTGCACAAACGACTTTCCTATTAATCCTTTGGGATCTTTTCTAAATGAAACTGAAATTTTTTAGGGATAATTGTCATCTTTGAGGACAGCATAAGCGTGTGTATCTGTGATCATCTGTCTCTATGGTGTCCGTTTGTGGCCCTCTGATGGACTGGAAACCAGCCCAACGTGTGATCCACTTATCACCTGTTGCCAGCTGGGACGAGGCTTCCAGCAGCACTATTGTGATTGTCCATATTTTGACAAACTGCGCATTAAACCAAGAAGGTGGAACCGAGGCCGGAGTATTGTGGCTGCTTCACCTCCGATGAGACATTCAGAGAGTTCAAATCCAGTCAGTCTTCACTGTCTGTTCCATTGTCAGTATTTTCTATGCAGGTAAACGGCACCCTCATGGGTTTTAGTACAGAGACATGACAGAACAGATCCTGAGGGAAGCGGGTACGGAGAGAACAGGAGAGCCCAGTGAAAATAAACTCCACATGACACGAGGGACTGACGAAGGAAAAAGTCCAAAAGGACGCCGGAGAAAAAAATCGTTCAGGGTTCAGTTTAGATTAAAGACCGAGCACAAGAAATAGGCAGCGCGCCTTGCACTTTATAGAGGTGATCTGCCTTTCCAGCATGTTGCATGTCAAACATGAAGACCAGTCCGGTACCAAAGCAAGTCCTCTTTTAAATGGTTTGATTGCAGTTTGATTTGAGACTGAATGCTGCTGAGACGAAACAACCCTTAAATTAACCAAACGCAGGATGTGCCTGTTCCAGAGGTGCCAAATCCTGGCAGCTGGATCGTCGTCTGATGATGTGCTTTGGAGGAAGTCCTGTTGGTGATTTCACCTTTTTTTTTTGTTTGTTTTTACAAGGTGCCGTTGATCTCTGGGCTTGTAACAATCAATGTAGACCAGATCAACATAAATTATATGTTGCCCAGCAGAGCATTGTCATGAAACCACCAATGCAGGATTCGTTTGGTTTGGTCTGATGTCACAAACGCCTCTGAGTTCAAAGAAAACCCAGCTCAGACGGTAACTTACATATTTTTTTAGGTTTGTTTTAGGTTTTGGTTGGCTTTCTCACAAGATTCTGTCAAGGTGAAGTTTGCGTTTGTCCGATAACTGACTGAGTTCAGTGAACACAGCTCGCAAGTTTAACTGAGCCTTAAGTGATCAAGCATCATGTTACATACAATCTAACATCCACTGTCACATCACACCTTCTCCTCAACAACCAGCCTGCGGCATCATGCAGCACCAACAAGGAGGCAGGAAGGGACAGACAGCTCAGTTTGTGAGAGAGTTTTATTGATTCACAGTCATGATGAATGAAACTATTGTGATTTGCTCTGGAAGTGAAATTTGCCTCTGACTCAGCCAGTGTCTTTCCACAGTGATCCCAACTTCCCAAAGGAAACTTGAAACAAAGCTTATCACTTTCATACTTTGAATTCTTACCAGTAAAATAAACACGAGGGAACAGATTACCATTTGGAGGTGTGTGGATAGAAAAAGAAAAATAACAAACTTACAGCTACAGTTCATTTGGTGGCACGAATGCATCACAGCTAGAAGGAAATTAAATCACATCATATGAAATGCTTTGTTTTACTCTTGAGATGAGGTCAAAGTCCCTGAGAGCACAGCTTTAGATGGATATGGTTGTAGACAAGCACCTGGGCATTAAATACAGAATTAAAAAACTGGCCATAAAAAACAATATCCCAGCACTACGTCTACAGCAGGGGCAGTAATACAGCCATAGGATGAATGTGAACCAACTTAGGCTATGGAAAACAGGTAAAAACAACAGGACACGCGATGCGAAGATGTCGGCATCAAATACACACAAACACAAAACAACAGAACCCAGCAAACATTAAATTTAAACTTTCAGGATTAACTACTGACACCGTCTTCAACTGATATTAGTTATAGGCTTTTATGTCTGGGCGAATCACTATAAAATTCTCCAAATAAAAGAGGAGTCAACATCATGACAACTGCGGTGAGGAATAAAACAAAAAGTCTTAAAAGAAATGATTGAAGTCTGCAGTTGTCTTGATAAATGACGCAACCTTTTCACAAGATGTCCTGGAAACTGTCCACCGTCTTAACCTCGAAGACAACCAGCCAAACGCAATAAACACATTAATGGGTGAAACGACATCATTAAGACGCGTTCCAAGCTGTTAAAAACATGGAGTTGTATCATTGTCGAGTGCACTAAGAGTTACTTATTCAGCAGAGTGATACCCTGCATTTAGGCAGGCCTCACTTGGAGAAAAAATAAGGCACTGTTTACTGTGTCCAAGCGTGAATAGAAGTTTATTTTTTTTCTGCCAGACAAACATGTTGTTCTCGTTGGGGAGCAAAAAATGCCAGCTTGTGGTTGGTCTCTGCATGGCTGCCTACAAAAAGGCAGCTTTGGTAGTAAAAACTGTCTGCATAAGTTATTCTCCAAACTTCTCTGTTTCTCTTTCTCTCTCTCTCTCTCTCTCTCTCTCTCTCTCTCTCTCTCTCTCTCTCTCTCTCTCTCTCTCTCTCTCTCTCGCTCTCTCTCATCCCTCTGTTTCACTTTCTAGTCCTTTCTTTCGACCCCTGCTTTCATCACTAGATCCCGCCGTGAGACTGAAGACGGTCCTCTCGTTTTTTGCGTGAAGGCAGAAGACTCGATCTTCGCTCACTCCACAAGTAACAATTCCATGTTTCATAAAGCACATGCTATCGCCTCAATGTCAACCCAAACCTTAAGTCAAACCAAACAGACATAATTAAAAGGCTTTTTATATGCTTCTGAAAGCCAGCCTGCCTGCGGTTTTGTCAGAGCAGCTTTCCCTCCCATGAAAAAGCCTGGAGGAGAAAAAACTGTTCGGTTACTACGGTTTTTAATACCGAAAGTAAAATAAATCAACAATTATTCATCGGCATAATGGGATTGTTCTAACGCTTCGTCTTGGGTGAACTTGGTTTTATCCTCTTTGGCTGATTATGTCAGGAAAAAAATTTGTAATTAAACGCTAGTGGACGAAATCTTTACTGCGCATAGTGTCTGTGAATTGTTTGAATAAATAAAGTAATAAAGTACAGCATAAATAGCACATTGAATATGAAAACTAAACACAAACCATATATTGTACTCTGAAATGTAAAACTTTATAAAGTCCTTATTTGGATTAACGCCCTAAATAGTCGAGTTTGGCAGCGAGTTCAAAACAGAGCAGAAGTAAAAGTAGAATACTGATGTTTAAAAGATAAAGTGCTTTGTTCCATAAAAATATTGAGACTGTTTCTTATTTAGTCCAGATGAAAAATAAAACTTCACTTTTTTTGTTAAAATCAAACTAATAACAGTAAGTAACGAGAACAAAAGAGAATAACCAGAATGTTCTGTACAACACCATTCACCTGAAAACAGTGAGGGTAATACTTGGACATACAGTATAGTTGGAGAGCACCAATATAAAAGTACCGTGAAAGCACAAAAATGACTAGACATTATCAATTTCAGTGAAGAATTTGGAATTATTTGTTGTTTACTCTGATTTTCAAGCAGCCAGCCTCACTGTTGTTTTGTTGGCATTTAGCTGCAGTTTTTTAAGGTCTTTTATGACTATTGAAAACTAATTTAAGTGACTAGTAGTCCACTTTCACAAACGTCAGTATGGTTTGAGTCTATATCAAGAGTCTTCTTCAATAACTAGAGTATAAGATCATGTTGAGCCTCGCTGCACTTCCCTGTCATCAGCTGATTGAGTTGAGAGTCTCTGCGATGGGCAGTGTGGTTTGAGGAGCCTCAGCCAAGGAGACGAGCAGCCAGCGTTTTTTGGTTGTTCTTCTTTTGTGGGTCCTAATGTGGCCAAAGATCCACTGACCTCAGCCCACCCTGAGCAGTCTCTGGGCCCCACTTGGAAGGCCTCCGTTATGGACCCTTGGGTGGGCTACACAAAGTTGTTGGAGATTTGCCTCTGGTGCTCAAACAGGTCTTCAATCTCTGCACTGTAAGCATCACCTGTGAAGGGAAGAAGTCCAGATTAACTCTTGGTACGATCGGAAGAATCTCATTTTTATTTTTCTAAAGGTTATAAACTTAAATGTTAAAAAAGAAATGTTCAATAATTCTCTTGACAAATGTACTTCTCTGTGTTTCTTTTCTGTTAATAACGGGGTCTAAAAAAAGATTTGTGCAACCATTTTCAAGCTGAAAAAATGTCAGTGTCAACTGCATTTATCCCTCACCTGCATGACATCCATACATGTAAACTCTGTGGCCATCGTATCTGCACCGACACCTCATGACATTGTTCATGAAGTCAGACTCGGCCATGTCCATTGAGGGGTTGACTTCCACCTGCAAAACAACAAAGTTGTACTGGATGAGGAAAAGCAGAATCAACACATCGATATGCAGCCTTTCATTTCAAAAAACACGCCTCGTTCTGATCACTGGGAAAGAGATTTGAGGATGTGAAGTTGTTGGAGAGTCTGTCATTAAAGCACCACTCATGGCTGCTATTGTTTTTATAGTCAATCTGTTTCTCATCCATAAAAAGTCGAATGACTTTTCCATACAGAATTCCCATTTGTGGAAAAAAAAAACCCACACTGGACAGAACTTTCTCACTGATGCTGGAATGATGTATCTGCGCTTCACTGCAGAGAAGCAGGAGGCCCTAATAAACTGTGGCAACAAAACACTTGTTATGCAATGCGTGAAAGATACTTCAAGGGAAACCTGCTGTGGAGAAAAAGCACATCTTCTACAAAAACATGAAACAGTGACATGTGAGCAAATGTGGTCACACCACAACGTGGACTGAAGCTTGTGCTTCACTCCTCACACAACAAAGCAACAATAAGGGCTTCATTGGCTTGAATTGGAAGTCTGTTGCGACGGGAGTAGTTTTGCATCGGAACTTTTTGATGTCAGAAATCTGTCTAATTCTGCTTGCAGCTCCACATTCTTCCAATAGTCTGTCATTTGCGGAGCAACTGCTGATACAACCTTTCTCATAATCTGGTCTGGTGATAATACTCAGAAGTCATTTACTCTAATAGCTGCTCTGTGCACTGTTACACCCAGTTAAACTACAGGTTACAAACAGCTTCACAGAGAAGGAAGGCAAACACAAAAAAAGAAGGACACTTGGGGGGAAAAAAAAACAGCAAAGGCACAAAAATAAGTGTCTCATAATTTTTCAGTGTAAATTACAGTGTTGGAGCAGAGTGTGAGAGACTTTTGCAGGTTCAATTGAAGAATGTGTTGCTCCGAGGAAAAGTGGCAGTAAAAATAAAAACAGGGCAGCAGGAATGCCTTGGTGGCAAATTAGCCGTCTCTAATGGAAGGGGGGACTAGGTGCTGTTTGAGTAAAGGGAGGCAATAGTTAATTTGGGTAATTGGTGTGTTTCATTAGCATTGGGTGGTTCAAGGGCAGGCGTGCTGAGTCTCTCTGTGAAGCGTCAGAAACGTCTGGCATCGTCTGCACTTTACTAGATAAATGAAAGAACACAGCGGAGGGAACGAGAGCTGCTGTAAAAGTTGTTTGTATTTTTTCTGCAGCCTTGGTTAGAAACAAAACGGCCCCGCTGCTCGACTCACTTGACGCCTTCTTTGTCGTTCCCGGTTAAATTTGGTTACGTCCTTTGCGTGCTTGGCCTCACTTAACACTGACCTTTTCACCTTCGCAAGTGATTCAAATCTCGTTCTCTTATTATCGGCACTCCACTTCGGTCCTCTCCATCATTCGGCCCTTCATGTCGCCTCCACACTGCGCTGCAGCAGCGTACCACTTTCTAATCAGACTTCCCTCAACCGACTCGAATCACACCCAGACCACACATGCCTCCGCATTTGTATGCGACAGATTAATCATGAGAAAATTAAACAAATACACCCTCAATACAGCGACGTGGAGACGTGTTAATTACAAAGAGTGAGTGTGACCTTTCAGACGAGCAGGCGAGCAGGAATAATTATCTAACAGTCAGTTGCAGTGTAACCAGTGTCCCACAGCCAGGATGTAATTGGCAGCAGGCTAAGATCAGAGGACTCCAGCATACCGTCGTGGGATCCCAAGTCTGGGTTAGAAATGGAGGATAATGGGCGATGGAGCCCTTGATGTGTGTTAGTCTGCTAGCCACAGTGATTCGGCCCGACAAAGAAATGACAGACAGAGAAAGAGTTGAGGGGATGACTGGGATGAGGAGAGCCAGTAGGTTTTTACTGAAACGCTGAAATAGAAACCCCAAAAACCAACTACAAAGTCCACCTTAACGGCCCGTGAATTCCTTTTTATTAACTGAAAATCCCTCATCTCCAGGGCGCAGCCAAAGTGTGCGTCTGAGCCTCAGATGTTGGGAAGTACCCAGTCGCAATTCTCCATTAGCACATATGCAGAGTTTTTTTGGGGGAATTTTTCACTTTACTTGAGAACTTTTTACCTTTGTTTTATATATATACTTCAATTGGCTACTTAACTGAAACAGGTTCATTTTTACACATTTTTTCAGTGTTATTTTATTTTTAGCGATCGAGATCACCTCCGAAATGTTGCCTTTGTGTTCTTATCCTTCTGCCTGTCTTGTAAGTGACATTATATTTTTCCTTTCCAAATCTGTCAAGTTGATTCATTTGTGAGGACACGAAATGACATCTGACCTGGAAGATGTAGTCTCCCGGTCTCACGTCTGTCACATCAATCCACTGACAGTCGATGTCGTGGCGATATGTGTCCCAGCAGCCCACAGAGATGCCTTGGTCGCCCATATTGTAGCAGGAGAACCTCTTCTGGAGTCCTAAAACGCACAACAACAGCAACATTATCAATCACACCCTCAGAGCTCATTTAATGCTTGGCACTCCTTGTTCTTTTTAAGAGTCTTTAGCTTCCTGGATTGTTTCGGAGTGGGAATTGAATGAATGTTGCCTTTTTCATACGAGCTATTTCATCCATGATATACCAGGGAAATGGAGAGTGAACAAACAACAACAGCAGCAGCGATCTAATACATTAACCACAGACTAAAAACTTGAGCAGCTGCCGTTGAAATATTGATATTAATTTCCTGTCACTAATGAGGAAGTGAGCTTACAGGGACACGTGAATAGTGTTGAACATTACCATCAGGGCAATATGTGTCCTCCAAACAGAAGCTGGCCTTGTGTCCCTCTGCCACCCTCGTGCCGTTCAGAGTCAGCAGGTCGTAATGCGTGAACACCTCGATGCTGTGGTAGTGCCTGTGACGACAGAGGGGAGAGTCCAGGTGAGAGTGTGCATGCGTGTGTATGTGTGTGTGTCTGCTTGTCCCTGTGTGCATTTACACTAAGTGAACACTGGCTGCCCTATGGCCCGTATCCTAATGACCTCACTGCTCGAACATGAGCATGGGTGTCACCGTAACACCTCTCACAGAAGCTTGTTTCAGCGCCAGCTCGGTCGAGCTGTTTACTCGTATCGCCTGAATGGGGGGCTTTGAAACTCACATGCACAGCTCCCATATGTTGTCATAAACCAAAGCAGACTTCACTGTGCATGGGCTGCCCTGTCCTTTGTATTGCACGAGACCTGCGGTGACTTGACAGGTTCGGCCGTCATTTCCACAACATGTGCTGCCGGGCCACTCATGATATTGAGGGGATGACAACACCGTTCAGGTCCAACACGGGCTTGGTGGGCCACATCTCACATACTGGCAGCACAGTGGGCCTCGGTTCAAAACCCTCTTTCACCTGACATCACGAGAGTCCGACAACAAGTTTCAGCATCTTAAAAATAAATCTCCAGCTTGATTCCAACCTCTAAATCCTGACACACATTTAAATGACTTACAACCAACCAAATGCTGACAAAAGGCTCTTATGTTCAATGCTCCCGTTGCACCCTGCAGTGTCACACCACCTGTTCCACGGCACAGTCTAGCTTGTTTTCTTTCCGGGCAGCGATGCAATTAAAACAAATATAACTCGAATTGCTGAATGTAGAGGGGTCTGTGTCGTTAATGCACGCACAAGCAATTTTGTATGAGGAGCAGGTGTTTATCAGAGTATTTTTGACAGCGTCCAAAAAACCCCACAGTTCACCTGTTGCCAGAAAACTATGAACCACAGGTTTTTCTCCTCCCACTCTAAATGTACCCGGGGAAAACCACAGCATCACACATATAGTGAGTATTTACGAAGTTCTTTGGAGAGCAAATAATACACACCTAAGGGAAATAACAGGAGCAGGCTGAATGGACATCAGTGGTCCCCTGACTTCAATGGCTCTCATTTTTACAGATGTTTTCAACCACATTTGGACGCTCACAATCAAAGGGACGCTCTACCTGTGACACTGGTGCCATGTCCAGCTGTCTTTTGTTGCTTTGGGTCGGAAATCTGAACGGCCCAGGTTCATGATGCGGGAGGAGAAGCGCAGCAGGCGCCGGTGGCCGTAGGGCCAGTTCATCCGCGCGGCGGACGACGACAGGCAGTTCTCCTCATTGGCACAGGTCAGCAGGTGGAGAGGCCTGTCCTCCAGGTAGGCCGTCTCCTGGACAAGCTGGGCGTCCAAAACGAGGTCGGGCGCCGCTGATGAAGGTGGGAACATGTGTCAAGTCAGGACTGGGGTCCAGAAAGAGCAAACCAACACAGAAAAACCTGGTGCTGCAGGATGACGGTCCAACTTACTGTCCGAACAGCTGACCCCCGCAGCCTTAGCTCCACCTCCTCGGGGACAGTGGGCCTGGTTGTTGCGACGACACTGCTGAATTGAGAGCTCTGTGCCCACGCAGTGTGTTCCGGTGAGAATCACTTCGGCTGCATTTGGGTCACCAGTCCAGTACCAGGTCTCCTGTCAGAGGGGGGGCGTGGAGAGGAGACACAGCGAGCGTGTCAGGGTCTCTATCATTTAACAGCCTCATAGCTCAGTGTCTATCACAGTAAATTCAGGGGCTGTGACTATGGATTATTCTCCTTCTTTATTCGTCTTATTAATAGTCAGAAACTACAGATGGAGGTTTGATATATTTCGAAGGAAAAACTTCTTTGGGCCCAACCAGCCTGACATTTCCAAAATGACAGTAATTGCTGCTGCTGTTTGATTGATCGTATCCCATCCAAAACAGATGAATAGGTTTTGACAAAAGTTGGTGGAACTTTGTTTCAAAAAATAAAGGGAACGTGTTTAATCCAGTCAAGGTGCTGTTACCTGATGAGCACTTGCAGCAAAGCCAAAGCCGAGCTGTCTGCAGACCACCATGGCCTCGTTGATGCCCCAGTTCTCACTACAGACGGATCCCCAGCGTTTACGGCCGCCGACCTCCATGAGCACCTCCACGCGGCCTTCTGCTGGGACTCTGCCACCAGCAAGACGGACCTGGAGATCCAGTAAATGAGAAGCATCAAATTAGTGTTTAGGCAACGAAAGCTCATTGGAGTGTTATATGTGTTGGTGTAGTTTCTGTACCGTGCTTTCGGTTCCAGTCTTGGGAACGTTGCAGCGTACTGATGCGTCCTGGCTGTGTTTGAACGTCCACGGTTGGACTTCTTGGAAGTAACAGTCCAGGATAGATCGCTCTGTTCCCATACATTGCACGTTGTTCATATGGATCGGTCCTGTGCCTGAATGCAGAGAACGACACGTGGTAGATTTTAGGACACGGCAGGCGAAAAAAGAGAAACAGAAAGCTGTGAGAACCGGAGGAATGCAGGCATCACTGAAGGGCGGCCGTCTGGGGCCACCCAACGTCAACACAATGGTGTTAGAGGATTCTGTCACGCAAAAAAGCTCTGAAAAAGTATGAGTGAATCTCAGAAATCCATTCACATGAATGAGCTTTTACTTTTCTTTTTTTTTTTTCAGGGAAAGAACAACAACAAACACGCTGCCTATCTGCAATGACGAAACGCTCCTGCCAGCCAAGAAGTAGCCCCACCAACATCTACTCTGGGCATCTGTCACACCTCATTACTGCCGTTGTGCTGCTTCAGGCCCAACAACAACATTGTGTGCAGTCCACCACCCTTCACGGGCAAACAAGGCTAAATCTGCGCTACAATATGAAACACTTTAACTAGTTTGTCAGTTAAACCAAGATAATCTCTAAACAACATGAAAGACGGTGGAAAAAAAGCAAACATCTGGTGCCGTAATGACGGCGGGATACGATGGCGCAGGGCAAACAACGGCTGCAGTGTTTTTCGTAAAAACAAAAGGCACAAAATGCAACCTTGGAAATGAGGTAGCATTGAAATAAACACAACCGGCACCACGAAAAACTGTGGGAAAGAGGAAAAAAACCTCCACAAAAAGGGCGTAAAGGAAGATAGTCGAGAAAAATGATTGCAGCCTAAACCGAGCTGTCTCTGTGTTGGTTTTTGCAGATTGTAGGCCTCCTTCCATACTGGTCACCATGCGTGGGTTCGAATGTATGAAAAAGACACATCTGAACCACTTCCACCTCTATCTGCAGGGTAAAAACCACAGACGAGATTCAAACTCCCACTATTTAACTTATCAAGACAAACACAGGGCCCACTTGAAGGATCCTCAAAATGAACACTGACATGCGTTATTTAAACCCTAGTTTGGGAAATCCGCAAAAACCCAAAAATAAATTCCAAGAAACCGGCCACACACGCTTTACATGCACACAAATACACACCGGCATTCTGGGTGTTTTACTCCCTGTATGTATGCATAGGGCCCTATGTATGTGTGCTGCACGGGCGAAATTACATAGTAAAATCACAATGTTGGTCAAGAAGGGAAATAGAAACATTGTCCCTGTAATTTAACTCACTGATGAAGATGATAAATGTAATGATGATGGGAGTTTAAGCGTTGACAGATGGGAGTCTGAACGGAATCACACTTTCCTTCACTTTCACCGTCTTTCGGATCCAAATGGTAAAACCGGGAGCCTCGGCAGGAAAAGTCAGTGACTGACAGCAGATGCATTTACGAACTCGATACTCTGGGCACGGTGCGAGCGTAGTAACTTAAGTTTGGTATTTACAAGGGAAAAAAAGTCGAGCTTGATTACTGTGTAATTAGAATTGGCAGGTGCTCGTGATCATTTTACAGATTAGAAATCCGTCTCTGCTGGATGGAAAGAGGGCGACATCAGCGACATTCTTGTTGAGAATAGCACAAATAGTTGGTTAGTGGTTACAAGGAAAAAGCCAGCTTTCCTCCTCTCTGAAATTACATTCCGATTTAGGCACACTAAAACGTGTGCCGTGTTTTTCTTTCCAAGGAGTTTCTTTTTCTTAGCCTCTAATAAAAACTTTCTGTCAACTGATCTGAATTTCACCGAGAAAACAACACTGATCTCAGTTTGGGAGTAAACCCGCTTTGTCTTTGAGTGTTCAGGACAGATACTACATCGGGATTCCCCTGCTGTCACTTGTGAGTTACCAGTGAAACATCAGAAGCTGCTGCTTCACTAATTTCATGCAGATGTGCAAGAGCTGACTGGGGAGACCTCATTCAAAAGCAGTTTCTGAGTGGTTGAGAGTTTACCACCTCCTGCAGTCAACCACAACCATTATCACTTTATCACATCTGATTATCATAAATAAGGCAGTGTGCTCCTGTGAGGTCCTGCTGATCCAGACTGATAACGCCCGCGATTGGATCGAAATCATGAGGACTTTCTGTCACGTTTGCTGACAGAACAGCATGTGCGTATGTACGTCACCACATTGTGTACAGAAAAATGTATGCACACACAACAGCATTACACAAACCAACATTTTGAACAAATCCTGCTTTCAGGATTTTTATTTTCCTTGGATTTTTTTCACCCACAAAGTATAATTAAATCCTGTTTTACTGCATAAAGCCCTTTGAAGGTGTGTGTGTATCTTTCTAGCATTTGTAGAAGTATATGTCTTAATTACAACGTATGTCTGTGTGTCCAGAATGCTGCATGTTATAGACAAGAAGCCGCAAAAGGACTCTGAAGTCCAACCAACCTGCAAAGACAGAGTATATGTAACTGTAAGACGGAGGGTGAAATGTGCAATAATGAAACTGCCACCTTAAGATTAGGGGCAAAATCTGACCAAAATCAAATGATCAAAAGCTACAGACTTAATAAACTTAAGGGGAAACATTCAGTTAAGTTTATGGTCTCAATAGCCTCTTACTTTCTTTAATTATAAAGACTGATGGACTTGCAAGCACCATTACTCTGCCTGCATCTCTATTTCCACTTGTGTCACCAAAGTCACCAAAATACCACATAGTCTCACTCGCATGAGATGGCTTTTACTTCTGTTTTGCGTGACAATTGGAGAGTTTAATGCACAAGTCATTGTATAACCATAGAGAGCTGTGTGGGAAGTACATAAACTGGAAAAAGGACCATGCGATGTAAACCTGCAAATTTAAGAAAAATAATACAATCCGAAACTAGAAAATATTGTTTTACTCCCTCCAAACACCCATTAAAGATTTACACGTCAGTTGCACGAGAGCAGAGAGACGATTGTCGCCTTGTGGTTATGGCAAACCTGTTTTAGGTAGAAAATGTAAACCTGGTTGGCCTTTCCCTACAAATTAAACACCTCTGTCTCAGAATGCTGTAATTACAATGAATCGAGGCCACAACTGAATCACTGATTAAAACCAGACGATGAGGCGTTTGCAGAGTTTTCCTATGGACAGCTGACTAAACTGAATTTCTCGATTAAATTATGAGAGAAACCTGACGTCATTGAAGGAAATTCCCCCTTTCAAAGGTAGAAAGGGCAAAAACTAATCCAGCGCAGACAAAGCATGTTTTCATGATCAAATGGCCAGCTAAAGCAGCAGAATATCGTCCCGTATTTCATCTACATCAGCATGATTAGAGGCTACTCCCAAGTCTGAGGCATAGGGGGGAAAGCTGTTCTCACAGCTCCAGAGGGTGGAGACACCACTGGCACAGCTGGAATCTGACAGATTCCGTGCGTGTCACCAAAACTGGACATTTGAAATTGAAGGCAAAAGACCGCAGCACTCAGAAAGCAAATTAAAAAGCTTGCTTGAATCAGGAAAGATTATGTCGTCGACTTAATGTTGCCAAATGCCAACGTAAACCACCACGGCTGATGCGATTTCATTTCCTGAGTGAGGTGCTGTGTGTATGTGTCTGTGTGTGCCCGTGTGCCCCCATGTGCACGGTATTTGAGCAGCTGAAAGCTCTGGAACATGAGTCACGTAATCACAGCTGGAGATACTGCAATCAACACATTTGCAGCTTCGCAAGGTAACGTACACAGACAGACAGACAGAAACACATGCCCGCACATTATCTGATCAGCCGGGGCAGACGGGCGCGGCGTCTAAGATAAGCAAAAGAAACGCAAAACACTGGAACACATTCAAACTTCAAGATTGCAGACCTACAACAACCAACTTTGTTTGTCAGGTCTCTCCCTCACCTGCACCCATGAAGGCTCCTTGCAGGGCGTCTTTCGCAGTGCCAAAGCCCAGTTCTCTGCACACCACGCTGGCTGCAGGTCTGTCCCACAGATGATCCACGATGGTTCCCCACTTTCCTTCCCGGAGCACCTCCACGCGACCCTCCCCGAGTCTGGGACCGGCCTTGAGACGCACAGGCTGCACAGGACGGCAAAGAGAGGATAAGTTTTTTAGGATCACACGGTGCAGGACTGTGCTTCTGCAAACACGACGGCTTCATTCGTACCACCACAGGATAGGGGGCCTGGGGTCTTCCAGAGGAGATGCGAGCAAACTGGGGACCTGGGACGCACTTGACCACTGCATGTCTACCGTTCTTACAAGGGGCGGGACTGCGGGGAATTGACAGTTGAGCGTGGCACTCTGACAGGCTGTTTTCTATGCCACGACAGTGAACTTTCTCGACCCAGAATCCCTTCTTTTTGGCCATAATACTCAATCTAAAAGAGAGAAAGCAAAGTAAAAAAAATTACTTGAGGTTGAAAAGTAACTTTTAGACATTTGTTTTCCTACAATACTTAAAATATAAGGCAAAGTTAATAAACCAAGATTAAACTTCATTGGTCATCATATATTTATAGTTTCACTGTAAAAAAAAAAAGTGTTCATTTGCTTCAATTGTACTTTGAGTATTCTTGCGAGGCATAAAAAAGTGATGTTCAAGGTGTGAGGTCCACAAGTTTCTTTTACTGTATAATGTCATGTTATAAAACAACCACTTTCTGCCTGGGAAACATAGAATGGACACAGATGTCTTTTTTATTACCTTGTTGAAGGATCCGCTACCTTAGTGTCCCATATTTTCCTGTGGAAAAGCAAAAAATTGAAACGTTATTTCTTTGTCGTCTGTGTAATTTTTGAGGTTGTAAACACACATACATACAGGTGACCTGGTTGAGGGATTCTGTTGCACATAACGTTTGTTTGAAGTGTAACTTGATCACCTTGAGGACATTTTTTTTCTATCTTCACAGTGAGCACAAGCACAAATACAGCACCTTGCTCAGAGAGGTTTAGTAACTTGAGGTGCTTGAAAATGAATCACACGGCTCCGAATATAACCTCTGTATATAAAACCAGGATGAGCTGTGCATGTGGCTTTGTGGCACGTGTAGTTTTGGGGAGGCGACACTGTTCCTGTCATCTTTCTGCATCTTCAGTTTCTGTGTCATTCATGCCTTACTGGAAGAA
Source organism: Malacoctenus gilli (assembly GCA_032164315.1). Taxonomy (NCBI): domain Eukaryota; kingdom Metazoa; phylum Chordata; class Actinopteri; order Blenniiformes; family Labrisomidae; genus Malacoctenus; species Malacoctenus gilli. The sequence goes on along the minus strand of JASSRZ010000014.1, from coordinate 10,551,696 downwards.
ATTTGCATCTGGAAGGCGGGCCGTTTTCTATTTATTGTGTTTACGATGTTTTTGTTGAGAAAAACGACCAGTGAAGCTTCCTGAGCGGGGCAACATTTCAGTCTTTATGCAGCAAAAAAAAGGGCATGTTTCACAGAAATTTGCTGTGTAATTTCATCTTAATTACACTATTTCACATTAGGGGAACATACTGCTTAAAAATGCCTTTGTGAGGTCTGCTGCAGTATAACAGTGCTTTGTACATAACTACAGAATGTAAGAGCTATAAACGGATTAAAAAAAACCTACACAAGATATTTTGAACTGTCCAGTTAACCTCAAAGCCGCATGCAGGGCTAAAAAAACGCCTGACATTCAACATCAGTGAAGTACAACATTTCTGGGAAAACAGGGTTTGACCGAGCACGATACACAAACAAACACTCTGGCAATGCGCTGCGCCGACTGTCCGAGAAATGCCAGAGCCAAACAGGAACCGCTGCGCCGACGAGGCCAGCTGACTCGGCCGAGCGACGGGGGGAAAGGCGAGCCTTCTGTTGTCTTGGCGGACGTGCAAAGCGGATACGCCACACAGGCTGCCGTAAAAACCACTGCAAAGCGCAGGCACCATCACCAGCATTCACATTAATTACACCAAAAACACTCACAAATACAAATGCCATAACCAGACAGACATTTAAAGCCTCCACAACCTGCCAACGCCCGTTTCAAACTGGTGGATAAATACAGCTCTGACAACACAAAACACATATATAACCAATAATCCAATAAGCAACATACTACAGTGGATTTCACTGATTAAAGAGAGAAAGTTGAAGCAAAAAAGAAGCTGACATTGGAGAGTTGATTGAAGATATAAAGCCGACATGACCACATGTTTTTGTATCGGAACGTTTAAAAGAAACACACGCACATAAAGTATCTTTTCAAGCTTGATTTTTACAGGCTTCATCGCGCCATCACAGGTGTGAGAAGCTTAAAAGCTCTTCAGTCTTTCCATGCGAACGAACACATGCCCCGATGCTGATTTCAGCGGCATTGCCTTCTAAAGAAACAAACATGTCTGAGGATATTGGTATGAAAGTAAAGGCGGGTCAATATTTGGATTTCTGACCCAAAACTCCGGACATTCCTGTGAAGTTAAAGCACAAACCTGAAAAACAAACTGAGGATGTCGGAATCAAGAGATTCATTGTCAGCAACATGATGCTATGTTGATGATTGCGTGAAGTCATGGGGTGCTGACTGCACACTTTCCAGAATCGCATAATAACTTGTTTCCTGGTGCTGTAAGTCGTCAGAGGGCGGTTAAGATCGCCCTGCTGCCAAACTCACAATTTGAGTAATTTCTCCTTCGAACAAATTAAAGTTTTAACAAAGTGAAAATTACCAAAATTTAATGATTTCTGAAATCAAGCATACTTTAATTCCTGCAATAATTTACTTAAATTGGAATTTGCCAAAGTTTTTCCATTTATACTGTTTTCAGTTCGTTTCCCAAACATAAATGAAGCGCAAACTCTCAGGCACTAAAAAAGGGCTCAAATTTTAAACTTATACACATTTAAATCGCAAATTCTTTCAAAGAAATGAAGAAGAATTTGACAAGAAGTCTATAGAAGCATCATTGTAATTTATGTGCACGAGTTTAAATAAACCCACACGCGATGTCACAAGACCCCCTTGTAAACTGTAACTGGCTCATTGTATAGGATTTAACACTTGTTCTTTACAGCATCATGAATCGCACTTGTAAAATATCCTCAATGTGTCTACCATGTGTTGTGCACGACCATGGGATAGACGGCCAGGATTATGCATGCACACACAGAAACGCACACACTTTCCCATGAGGCAAACATGTCTGTGACTTGTTTGTGACCTCACCACAGACAAATCAGCAAACCCATTTTCCCTCATCAGAAACCAGCAGGACAAGGACACAGGCTGTAAACCGAACCGTTGGCTCTTTCATTTGATTGAATTTCAGCACTGTTTGTCATGTTGAGCTTCGTTCAACAGCAGTAAAATGCATAAATATATTTAAATTGTATATTCAGCAACTTATTCTCGTCGTCTAAAAGGCGACGGGAGCTTCATAAAGACATTTTTTTTCTGCCTCAGTTTGGATTTTTTGACTCCATAGTCTTCATAAGCCTTGTGTAACCAAACATCCTGCACTTGCTGTGAAGCCAGGAATCCAGGACGTAATGATGGGGGTCCCACCTGCCTGTTAGGGGATGAGCATTACACCATTGTTTGGGTTCTTCCCCTTCACACTACACGGTGACTTCATGTCTTGGTCTGCTCGAGCTGAAGTTGGTGATTTTTTGATTTTGAATGAAACTCAAGATTTCCATAAATATTCCACAACCCCCCTCTGAAATCCAGCTTCAGTTCCTGACCAGGAAACTTCCAGCAGCATGCATGCAGAAATTATAAGATGTGGGAAACAAATTAGAGAGAAGAGCCGTGAGGACGATCACACAGACATCAGACAGGAAAACCAGATTTTGGTCACACCGAATGTCACCCAAACGCCTGAAAAGTATACCCCCCCATCATAGAAAAATTTCCGCTGAGGCATAATTAAACATAAAGCGCCGGGTTAAGTCCCCAAATCACTACGGTGACAGAGGAAGACAGACAGCTGCTGACACAGCGGGCAGAGCTGCAAACTGCAGCTGTAATTGGCCATATTTCACTCGAGCAAGCGAAAATCTGGCTCGTCTGACTGCTGCTCGCGTTCTTTCTCCCCATCTCCTCTTTCTCTTGTTACTCTCTTCCTCCTTCTATGTCCGACTTTCTCTCTCTCTCTCTCTCTCTCTCTCTCTCTCTCTCTCTCTCTCTCTCTCTCTCTCTCTCTCTCTCTCTCACTCTCTCTCTCTCTCTCTCTCTCTCTCTCTCTCTCTCTCTCTCTCTCTCTCTCTCTCTCTCTCTCTCTCTCCCTCTCCTTCTCTCACAGCTATAATTGGGGGTGTTTTTTCACTCTCAGCAGAAACCCTGGAGAGCTTTGGTCCTGACCAACTAGTAATTACCGCATCTTCAGAGTTTCATCCAAGAGACACTTGCAGCTGAGAGACATGGCAGGGTCCAGGATTTCTAAGAATGGACTGAGAGACTTGGGCAAGGAGTAGAAAGGAGGGGATGCCACCGGCTAAAATTGGTCAAACCCCTGCATTACAATCCTGAGCTTTACTCTGCAGCTGCTATGGGGCGAAAGATGTTACATGACTACTCAACATACTGTCTCAAACCCAAATGTTTCCCTGTGTCTCAGCTTACATGGTGAATGACAAAGTGGTAATCTCAGGCCAGTCCAGCGTGCAATCCTTACATTTGAGGCTGCTTTCCGAGCATACGTGTGGTTTGTATGTTTGGACAAACACCGCATGTAAAACAACACATCCGGATTTAGACGTTTCAGACAATCCGTCCTGATTCCAGACACTAAGTCAAGCAACACAAACTTCAGTATATCACAGTGCAGCAGCGACAGATGTGCTTTGTGAACAAGTCTGAGGTCAAAAACATACTTCAAAGCGGAAGAAAAAAATAACATTTGTGGAGATAGAAAACAGGTACGGATTTGGAAACACCAACATCATCATGGGTCCGAGTCGACCATACGCTGACACTAAAGAAAAACACTGGGTCATACTCGGGACATGCAGACCGACATATATCAAGACACAAGCCACTTCCATGACAGCACCTTATAATTTCCACGCCTTATAGAAGAATTTACCATCATGGCAAAAGTTTGCCGCAGCTTTTTACTGTACGTTCACTGTTGCCAGAGGCTTTGGTCAGAGACAGAAAGAGCAGAAGGGGTTCTAATATTTGAGTTCCCTTTCCCTGACCTTACAGGAAGATTAGAAACAACATCTTAAAACAGCAGTGGGCAGATCCCCTCAGGGCTTCAATCCAAGCCCTTCAAGCTACAGCAGCCCCGTCCTCCTTCTTCATATCTGTCTTTTTGGTCAGCGGCCAAATTTCCTCTGCTGCAGCCATACAGATTCCCTGAGCTAATACTTATCAACACCGCTGCTTTGAGACCGCGCAGCCAAATCTCGAGGAAGAAAAGCGGGAAGACGCGCGAAAAGAATCGCACCTGCAATGCGGAGGAAGCGGCGTCGTAATAAATGGTCCTGTAAAGACACTGTACCGAGTCAGGCCAGGCTGTTTTCAGTGACAGCTCATTCTGTGGGCCTTTTATGACTGAAGATATGACGCATGATTATTCCCCTCCTCCAACAGCGGAATCCAGTTATAGCTTCACTGTCTTCCCAATAACACAGGAGTTCACCGGCGATGGCTCGATTCACGGGCAAAGCGAGAGACTGCACTCTGTGAATGAGCGTGCACCAACAGTGACAGCGTGTGGAGTCAATAAAAAGTAAGGAAAGTCAATAAAACAAATAAGTTCCTCTTCCACGGTTACAGCCTTCCAGTAGCCGGAGGAATCTAGCACCTACGGCTGTGGGCAGATGTTGTGGTCCGTCACCAGTTGAGTCAGGCGAACCCCAGCCAAGAGAAGGAAGGAATAGCTAAACTGTGAATCACCTTTCCCCGGCTGCTCTCTGGAGTAAGATCCAACTGGCTCCCTCTTTCACGATCAGTCACAAACTATTCGTTCTTATAATAGCAACAGAGTAATTCTCATCTAATGTGTGGTCCTCCAGTGGTTTAAAAGCAGACGCTCCCTCAAAACCACCACTGGTGCTTTTTTCTGGAGACACAGAGGAAGCTCTCTGCCAAATAGGCAAAAGGAGACACAAATGTAATAATTCAAACATGTGTTTTTGAAGGTGCAAGCTTGGACCGGTAATGAGCATTTTTTATCATTTTGTTTTCGAATTTTTAACCACCGCTTTTAAAAAGTACCATATTTACTTGTTTCTTTTTCAAGCCAAATCCGGCCAGAGTGCGAACACACGGACCCTCACATGCTGCTGCTGAATTGGAAGGTGAAAGTGAGGAAGAGCACAGGTGGCTCAAGCCTGCAGAAGCTCCACTGCCAGTAATCCTCCACACGGACCCTCATCCAGCTCCCCAATAGCCACCACTGTCTCAGCCGTGGTATTGATAGGACAGTTAAAGTACAATCAGCAGTGATATTACCCCTCAGCGAGGGAATCTAAAAGTGAAAGTGGGGCTGTTTGTCTGAGCGCTGGAAGCTGGAGATAGCATCTGAGGGGGAAAAGGGAGTGTGGGCAAAAGAGAGCCAATGAGGTGTGTGGGAGTGATTTGCCTAGAGAGGGGTGTAAAAGAAGGGCAGGAGAGAGGGGACGTAGCTCCCTTTATCACCATCCTTTGGCAGGAGAAGAGAAGGAAGGGGGGGGGGTGGAGAGGGACACTGGGGAGGAATGGCTGGAGAAGGTGGATAAGCTCAAACCCTTTACTCCAAGGGGCTCGATGCCACGGCTGTGTTTCATTTGTCAGGGTGTTGCTTTTTTTTAGAAAACAACTGGGCCAGAATACCACAGCGCGCCGCCACTCTGAGTCACACTCGACAGTGCAGATTTTCACTCTGAAAGCCCCGAGTCGTCAACGAGACATTTTGCTGCTCGAAACCTTTCTCCCAGGAAAAGCATCACACTCACTTGTAAGTCTTGGCGTTGTGCTGAGTGGCCTCCGGGAAGCCAAGCATGCCGCACACAACGCGGCTGCTATTGAGGCTCCAGCCCAGGTCGCAGACTTGTCGCCACCTCCCAGCGTGCTTCACTTCCACCACTCCCTCGGTGATGAGGCTCTTCTTCTTGGTCGCCATGAGGATTGGACGGAGCCGCACCTCTTCGATTCGCACTTTGCCGTGACCCTGGCGCAAGATGAACATCGTATCAACGCTGACATCTCATTTTAGCGAAGCGAGAAAAAAGAAAGCCTCCTCTCAATGCTTAACGGCTTACCTGGTAGTAGTGATGCGTTTGGAACCTGGGGACCTCGTAATGATGTCCGTTTCCATAATATCCGTATCCTGGATGCCTGTGGGTGGCCACGGGGCCCTGCCACTGGGCTGCGGTGCCGCCGTGAGGCCTGGCGGCAGTGGTGTGGCCGGCGGCGGCGGACTGAGGGGGCCTGCGCTCAGGGGCACAAACGACGCCCAAGTCTTCTGAGTGTTTGCAGTCATTCACCCCCCAGCCGTTGTGTTTGCAGTCCTTCAGGGACTTCTCTGTGCCATCACAGCGCACGTTGTCCATCCATATCGGGCCTGCGAAAGGATAAACAATTCGTAAGTGAATTTATTGTGATTCCAATGAAATGGATTTAGAGATGAATCCGCATGGTGGCCTCAGATCAGTTTCTAAATACCTAACCCTTGACTTTTACTAGCACGCTGATTTAGGGCTGCACCTTAGCTGGGTGTTTAGCAGTAGATACACAGTATTTTACAAGGTAGGGTGCTGTCGATCCTGCTCCCTGAATCCACTCAACCTTCTCTTTAATTTGGATTTAAAAGCAGCTGTAAAGAATGTCCATAAACCACGGCAAGTGTTGCACAACTCTGGCAAGCACAAGCTGTCATTATTCTAAAACAAATGCCTTTTTCAGCCCATATATTTGCTGTGACGGCTTGCCAGGGGGACCTTAACGAGATGTAGTCTCCAATCCCACAACAAGTTATCTTTGTCACTTTATGACGCTGAGTTATTTTGGGTGTCTTAATTGGTGGTCTTCTCACGGAGCCATGCACATGAGTTGTGGGCTCACAAGAACATGGTGTGATGTTGCGAGAGGAGACAGGTTCACAGAAAACTTGTTCGCTCTAGCTGCCGGCTGCTATCAGACATCCCAAAGTGTAGTCAACAGCACTAATCTTGACTTCTCTTGACTAACATAAAAAAGCTGATTCACCACTGTGTTCCAATGTGTGTCAGTCATACTTGTGGTTGCCAGCTTGTATACTGGCAAGATTTTGAAAAACTAAAATGAACCACAGTTCATGTTTTCAAAGAATCTTCCACACCTCTAATGAAATCTATTATTATCTCAAATGCAACTTGAGTTAACACAACTTTAAGAGGAGAGGTGAAGTGCTGATGGCACCAAGACTTTAGTTAAAGCTACTTTTATGCTTAAGAAATGACATTATCACCTGTAAGTGTACCTTTGTAAAAATATGCATATTGAAGCCTGAAAGGACTCCTGCTGAAGAGCTGCAGGCTTTCATCAGTGAAAGTCATTAAAAGTTCACTGTGATAAAGAGTCAGATTTTTCAGGTGGGTTTTTTTTTAAGAACACATGAAAGTGTGTGTTTTTAGAATGCAATCGACTTGAACTTTATGCAGAAATACATAAAATCCTACTTCTTGTTTTCAATGCAATTATTTGCCCAATTGAGATTCAATGGTACGACTGGTGGCCCCCAAAAATAAAATGACCTGTATACCTTTTGTTGAACCCCTCATTATGTCCAACACCTTTAGTGAGAGAAAAAGCTGAGGCTAGTGTAAAAATGGAGATATTTATTTCACTTCAGGCAGATTAAAAAGTACTTTTCTCGCGGGTGTGTGTGTGTGGGGGGGGGGGGTGTCTCACCGCTTCCTTCTCCATATTTGGCACTGTGAGCCCAAGTGACGCCGCCTTGGAAGCCCAGTTCTCGGCACACCACGTTGGCCAGCTTGATGTCCACCTCGTCGTCGCAAATGGTGCCCCACGTGTTGTTGTGCAGCACCTCCACGCGCCCCTCGTTGGCCTCGCGCGCGTAGTTGCCCGCCAATCGCACCTTGGCGGCAGGTGCGCGCGCCGCCCTGCGCTGCTGCGGCGTGGTGCGGCGGGGCTCGGCGGTCGCGGGAAGGCAGAGGGAGAGCAGCGCGAGGAGGAGGAGGACGCGGGTCAACATCGTGCCAGAGGAAGAGGAGGTCTGAGGATGAAGGTTGTAACACTGTTTTTCATTTTGTCTGGTTGTGAAGTGCTAAACACCTTTGGACAAACAAAGTTACCGCCGAGAAACTTGACTTCAAATGTGAAAGAAATAAAATGCCAAGTTTATCCATTCAACACGAGTCATAGAGCCACTGTGAAAGGTAACAGATGTGAAACGAGATCCTTGGGTCTTGAACAGACCAATGGTGACATCCTCTGGTCAAACCTGTAAAGGTGATCTGTCTTGGAATACAAGTGCACCACAGCTGATGCCAAGATGCTATAAAACATTCTCCTTCCCAGAAATATAGCCTGAAGCCAGACCTGCTCTCCAACCCCGCTTTTGATTGCAGCCACTGCTTCTGCATCAATCAGCAGTGATGCAGTGCAAGTCAAAGTGCATAAAAAGATATATGAAATGTGCTCACTCCCAGGTGTATAATTACAGATACACAAATACTTGTGTAGAGCAGTTTGAGCGAATCAACACAACCTGAGGCGAACTAACCAGACAAGAAGATGATGCAGGATCTAACAAGAGGTTAACAAGTGTCACAAACACAGTGGTGGAGACGCACTCAAACACTGGAGGCCACAGAACAGCTCCCCCCGAAAAAAAAAAAACCCACACAAAATAGGTTTGCCTGCTCTCATAATTGAAAAATTAAAGGACGAAGGAAGGAAAAGTAAACAGACGGTAGCGCAAACCTCTGTACAACGTGTTGTGTCAATGAATCATCAGACAAGAATGTCGTATGAAACGCAACGTGACAAACTGATTTTTCTCAGATAGCCAACATAAACTTTTCAAGTACATCGGCAGAATATTTTCTTGCACTAAATTTACACAAAGTCCGAAAAATCCACAAAAGTGCGAAGAGTCCGTAATTTATCTTTTTTTAAACACCTGTTACTCTTGCACTACCTGCATTAAATAAAAACAATCCAAGAATAAAATGGAACAATGTGTTTAGCCCACAAAAGGAGACAAAGTGAAGTGAGAGAGGACTCACCTGGCAGGCAGCAGATGTTGCAGTGGTGGACGTCACCGGCACGGGGAGAGTGACTGAGTGAAGGAGTGTGTCCACTAAATGCTCTCCTTAGTCAATCCTCCCTCCTTCCCTCCTTCTCCATATATCCCTCCCTGCCTCCCTCTCTGCCTCCCTCCTCCTGCGCTGCCTTTTCTCTCCGGCTTCTTTCTTCCATATAGAAGTGTTGACTTACTTAAGAGGTGATGTAAAGCTGCTTTGTTACACTGCAATCTGGCAGAAAGTGAATCCTCTTCAGTCATTTTATCCATTTCAATTTCTTACATTTTGATGAGTAGAATCACTGAATTTAACATAAACCCTCATGGGTGAGATTAATCCATCAGACATCAACCCTTTCACAAGTTATACTCTCAAAAATAAAATGATCCAAACTTTTAAGATGATGCCTCAAATCACCGGAAGGCTTTGAATATATTTCTAAATCTGCTTAAATTTCAAAGTAAAACTTTCCTCCTAAATTTTGGCTCTCTCTAAACTCTCCTTTCTGATAGGCTGAAGGTGCTTTACACAAGTGAATCGTCCCGGTGTTGCACAACTTCAGAGTGCACGTGCGCGAATGTGACCAACAGGAAGCGCACTGAGTCCAGAATAGTTTCAAACATCAAGTTCCAAGTGTCTTAAAGAAGCTCCCTATACCACAGGGTAGATATTTCCTTGTTGAGATGCCCGCAAACCACCAACTCTAAAACAGGCGCAGCCTCACCGTAGCCATGGTGAACGTGACTGATGAGAATATGCCATACCACCCCTGCCCAGGAGCGTGCTCCTATAGTCCAACCTATCATCGTGGTGTCGAACGCATAAAGGCTCAACTCACAAGTCGAACCTCCATGAAAGAAAAAAAAAGCGCCAGGGAAAAGTTTCCCGTTTCTGGCTTTGATGCAGGGTCATTTCAGTGCTCGGTTCCCATTCAGGGAAGGACTCCTCCACAAAGGCCTTTCTGCGCTTTGACTATTTATTCTTTGAGTCATTTTGGAAAGATCGGCGACAAATTTAGCTCCCTGGAAATTTTTAGGCCCCGGGGTGTCGTGTTGATAAACTGTATTCCTGTTTTCGAGTAAACCTCAGCGGGTACCTTCCCGAGGTAGGGCAGTTTATTCCTAGACACCAAAATTTACAGTTATGAAAGGGGAAGTCGGAACCAAAACATCGACCGCAGCCATGAAAGCACTTAGTCCCGTGCAGATTACCAGCAGGACCTGAAAAATTCACACGTTTATATATGCGCATGTAAGTATGCGCCTGGACTCCTTTTGAAGCGGTAATTGAAAAGTTTGTGTGTGCAAGCGATGGTGCGACTGGGTGGCAAAACGGTGGTCCCTCCCTGACTGGTAAACCGGTACAGGAAGAGCAGACCCCCTATTAGCGGGGGCCAAATCAGAGGGATCTCCAAGGCCGACAGGGAGAGGAACGAAAGGCGGCAAGAATAAAAAAGGGAAAGTAAAAAGGGGCTGTTAAAGGTTAAAAACGACAGCTTCCATTTCTGTGTGTAACATGCTTCCAGTATAGTTTATGGCACACTGTTACATATCAGGCTAATTAAACGAGACCAGACAGGTGTTCCTGCGTGTGTGCTCGACGGGGGTGGGAGCCAGTGAGAGCGCGTTTCGGCGCTCTATAGGACCGACCAGAGTGTCTGAGCAAAGCAGGTCTCTGTGGCGGAGCGCTCGCTCACTCGCTCGCTCTCCACCTCTCTAATTACGCCGACCGAGTCGGCTCTGCCCTTACCCACAATCTGTGGAGGCATGAAATAAATACATGCTCTCCAACAATAAACAAGTGCCTTTTCAAACGACAGCACCTCCTCCTGCTCACCCCCACTGCCGTCTCTGCAGGCTTTCATAATGCTTTCACTTTGAACCCGCTATAAGGTGCACGGAGAGCTCAGGAGATTCACATGGAGGTCGATGTAACTAGATATAGCTTTAGAATGCATGTTTACTTCATTAAGATGTTTATAAAATAAAAGTTAAATCGAATGTGTATATTAACACCAAGTCAGGTTTGATACAGTATCAAGAAACCTGTTTAAAAACTCAGCTTACTCTCTAAAGGATCAGCAGAATGTACATGCACTTCTTTATTAGTTTACCTTAGTCATGTTCTCAATTTTTAAAAAACAGAAGTAGCAAACGAGACTCTTAAAAAAAATGCGTAACCTTTGAATGAATTACCCTAAAATCACTAACAGAGTTTAACCAGAAAAGTGTCTGCCTGGTAAAATTGTGTTTCATTCAATCCAGACAAAGTCGCATGCATTCAAACGTAGGTGCACAAGTATTTCAAATGCATTAGAGAGCTATGGGACGTTCCTTTCAGACTGTCCAGGGAAAGCGACACTTTGCTGATGAGAGATGTTGGCGTGCAACTCCTCCACAGTTTGGTAGCCATAAAAAAACTCCCACTCGAACGAGAGCTTCTCATGGCATCCGCAGTGGGCGCGCTGCACAGGACTGGCATGCATTGCTCCCCTCCATGAAGGCAACCACTCCTAAGGCCCCTGGGACTCCAGCCTTCAGAGTGATGAGACGAAGATTGATCAGTTGGGCTCCGAGTGGTTGCAATGAAAAAGGAAAAGGACCACCAGTAAAGAACGGTGGTGGGCGTGTGCTCCTGTGAGGGCTCGCTGCAGTATATAAATGCACAAGTGCAATTCAGATCACTGAGAGTGAAGATGTTTTCAGCACTCTTTCACCCTTCTTGACATATTCTCTTTCGTCACTGGAATGACTCAATATCTACATGTTAATCAATTGAGTCACTTCTGAGAATGAACAGTCAAGCCATTGAGCAAAGATCAAAGCAGCATATAGATAAACACATTGTGTGAATATGCATGCACGCGTCCAGAAAGCCCCCTTTAATTTAGCAGCGCATTGCAGACTCACTCCTACATACATTAGCTTTACATTTTCAGGTTGCACAAGACCTCAGTTGCTCTCTAGTTAAAATGTCATTTGCGGCACGATGGTTGCTTTTCCCACACGTTCTCACTGCCGCCTCGGTCTGAGCGGTTACACGTTCCCCGATGCATCTTTCATTCTGGCCATGTGTCCTATACGAGTGATGAGAGGTTAGCAACAACCCCTGCCAGACACACAGCCTGCTCCACTTTGGTGTACACACAGCAACGATACAGAGCAACATCGTGGTTGCTCGAAGTCAAAAAGAAAGAATGTAAATACAATGCATTCAAATCTTTGGAGAGATTTCAATGCAAATTTCTCAAGTGCAACTCTGCCACCTTGTGGACGATGGACGACAACTTCTGGTTCATAGATTTGTCAAAGCAAGTGAAGGCAATCAGTTCCCCAACAATTCCCATCAAGTGAGCTCAGTCAGAAATGTTTCAAATAGCTTTATTAAATATAAAAGACTCTTTCTGCAGTGCAGTTACAATATAAAATATGAGATTAACAGGATTGCAGTGCTCAGGATATAAACGTTATTAGAAATAGGTCTTCCTGAAATAGTCTGAAACTGGGTAATGCGACTTTAAAGATACAGAGCAACAACACTGAACAGGAGAAGTTTGATTTGAATTCTGGATAAAATTACATTAAATACGTCGGGTTTAAAAAAAAAAAAGAAAAAAAAAAAAATCAAGCTTGTTCCATCAAGTCCAGATAACAAAAAGTTCAGTGAAACCATAGCACCAATCCAATAAGAAACCAGCAGTCGAGTTAAAAAAAAAACAAGTGCAGTGTTAACAATTGGTGTCGGTACATTTTTCACACTTACAAGCCACAACACAGGGTGAAGCAAAACAAAAGCGGAAGTGCAGCATGTGACTATTTGCAATAAAGTCTCAGTTCTCAAACAAGTTTGAAAGTTACAGAGTTGATGTCTTCTGGCTGATAATACATTTCTATAAGTTGCTAAAGATGAATGACTACACGGCCAGCAAATTAAAAAGGTGAACTCAACTCACTTCCCTCGGTGTGTTGCTTTAAAAAAAAAATAAACAAACATAAATATCTAAATAAATACTCTCAGCAAGTTGCTGTGCATAGTTTAATCTTGAACGTAGTGTGGAAATTAACCAGGTGGAATAGTTTTAGTGGATGCTACAGACATTTGCAGACTGGCTTCAATGCACTGTCGAGTGTTGGAGCTCATTCAAGAATGAGGTCGTTTCTGATGGAGAGTCGTCAAAACCGCTTGGATTTTTATCAAATACTGAAATGGAGGCAGAAAAGGTCCTAAACACTGTTGAAGAAAAAAAAGGGGGGGGGGGGTCCATAGGTTTTGCTTTCAATGTGTGCAGACTTTCCCCTACAAAAGTTGTCTTTTTTTGCAAAACATCGGTTGATGTTCACTGCATGTATAATTTGTCTTTTTTTAAGAAAAAAAAAAGAGCATGCAAATAATCTAATTTTGTGGATAAAATCTTTGAATATCTCTTCACTGAATTGAAAACTGAGGGGAAAAAAACAGAGTGAAACTTAATGTCAATGTAAATTGCAAAAATTGCCCAGGTTGCCAGACACGGCTGTAAATTTACCCCAGACAGTTTCATCTGTGCAATCAAGCACTGAATGCGACTCATGTTTCGTCGCTCTCATATGCAGATCCAAACTGAGCCTCCATGTTAAAGGATAAGCCAGTGTTGTCCAAATCCAGCCCTGTGGCTCCACTGCCCAGCATGTACGAGTCGCTTTCCAGCTCCAGCAGACCTGATTCAAACAGAGGAGTCATTTGCTGACAGTCAACGAATCATCTGAATCAAGTGCTTTCAAAGTAGGGACACTTTTCACACATTCAGAGCAGTATCAGGAGAAAAACACTTCTGAGAAAAAAGGCACTCGATGGGGGATTTGCAGCTTATTGGCTAAAAAGTAAGAAAAAGCAGAGATGGGGAGGTACTGAAATGTAAAATACATACATTGGTAAGTCTTTGGTCTGGTGGATGTGCTGCTAAAAACATGAGGTATCAACTGTGAGTACAGTTGCCGGCAAAGTACATTTTTATCTGTTAAACTGGTTAGAAAACTGCAAGATCAGTTCACTGTACGCTGAAGCATTTAAACTGCCCTCTTGAGGAATTTCTAAAAATGGAGGAAGCTCCTCAAGGAGATTACAGGAAAAAAGTCCCTTACTTTCACAGCTGCTCTACAAGGCGACCGCATTTCTCTTCCTCCCTTCAAACAATGAGCCAAAGTAATTTTACTTCCTCCTGATCTTGAAGGTCTGTGATGTCAGGCTGTAACCATTAAACCGGACCGAGGTCACGGCCATACGGGGCTGCAAAGACGAACGATTCTGATCTACTGCTAAACCTGATGGTTTTGTGGCATCCTTATGGATGACCATGTACAAGTGAGCAATATCTGGCATACAGTGGCATTAAAAAGCCTTGTGAGCCGAGTCCTCTGTGGTTTGTGTGCGACTGTCCCCTCCCTGTAGAGCCTGGATGTTAGATCTGAGCCTGTCAATATTCTGACCATGACTGTGCCACCGAGCATCTGGTACAGAAAGTACCCGCAATCAATGGCACAGCTGGTGCATCCCAGTATCCCGTAACCTTCGTGTAGAGCGGGAGTCGAGTTCAAGGCTGCCAGGGTTTCCTGTCCTTGCCTTTTTGGTCAGGAATGTGTTTGTAGCGACATTTCTCTCCAAAGTGGCAGCCAGTGGTTCTCCAGAAGTAACACTCGTCTCCGTTCACTGGGCCCCGTCGTCGAGGTCTGAAACAACACAAAGAGAAGAAACTTAGAGGGACAAACAAACAGATCAATCTTGAAATTTCAGTGAGCAGGTTGAATAAGTTGCAGCTGAGGAGCTTCTTACCCAGCTGCTGCTGCTGCCGCCGCCGCTGCTGCTGCTGCTGCTACTGCTCCGGCCTGCTGAGTGGCCGGAGGACAAGTCTTAAGTGGAATAGGAAGAACCTTCTGCGTGCGACGGTCAGGATAACGAACCACTAAACGTGTATTCTCGATGCAATAACCCTGCGAGGGAAAAGGAGCGATGAAATTACAAGAGCGCTAGAAATGAGACACGTGACAGAGAGCGTAAGCCAATGAACTTACATTGAGCTTCTCCATGGCACGAGCTGCCATACTTGCATTCTTGAAGTTAATAAAGGCACAAAATCGTTCATGTAAAACTCGAATACTCTCAATCTCTCCATGCCTAGAAAGTAAAGGAAACAAAACATTAGTGAAAAACTAAACATGTTACTCAGACCATTTTTTTTCTCCCCAGTGTCGACTAATTTTAACTCAAATGTGGTGAGACGGCGGGTGGATTAAATATGATACCAGATGTGGGTCATACATTTTAAAAAGGTCCCACAGGTGTTTCTCAGTTAGCTCAGTTGTCACATTCCCCACCCACAGAGAGGGGCAAGGACTTCTGTAATGGAGGAGGAGAGGGTGAGCCAGACCGCAGTGAAGATCACAGTCAAGAAACGCAGAATTTAAAAACCCACGGTCAGAAACGCATATTGTGGCTTCAAAACAAATGGCTTACCCTGGTTGCACTACTGATGGATCTTGGTCCACAGTTACATAACAAAAATTAACAGAATACACAGAAACAAAAATCAACTCATGAGCAGCAAAAAGTAAAGCTTCAAACTAAAGAGAGAAAATATTGACTTTAAAAAGCATATTAAAAAAAACAAACTCGTGACTGACCTCGAGCAGCATCCGGACACGATGCGAGGACAACCTGAACAGTTGAATACTTCTCCAGCAGCGCGACTGACTGCATTTCTTCAAAGCCGAGTTCCTGAACGAAAACCACAACAAAACATTTGCAAAAACACAAAGGAATGAAGCCCAGCAGGTCCGCGAGCTGCAGGAAATACATTGACAATGCAGTTGGCAGCTGCAATTACCATCAACTGCAGCACTTTGCAGATATACAGGTCATTGACAGCCTCCTCACAGTCTTTGTCTAGTTTCAGCACCTGCTCCATGGCTTTTTCAGCTTCACTGTACCGCTATAAAACACAGACAAAGAAAGGAAAACAGAAATGTCATTTATGTCAAAACTAACTTAGCATGAAAGAATCTGTTCCAGTAATTTGACACCAAAAGCTATATTTTCATTTTCCATCTCTCGGTTCCTCATCTTGACATCAATGAGATCTTGGTCCAATCTCTCTGAATCATGTTTTTCACACTTCATTCAACAATGTGAAGGATCGCAGAAGTAAATGAATCTCGCGCACTCTCCTCACTTTAAAACTTTAAGGTCTAAGGAGTGACTAAATAGAAAAACCTGCAGCTGTGTTGAAACAAAGATGAGTTCAGTAGGATTCAAGTCCTATTCGGAGACAAAATTCCACTTTTTGAATGCAAGTCTCAGAGTTCGGTGATTGTGTTCACATAAGTAAGGTAAAAACACTATAAATATCATGCCATAGTTTCCCCTTTTCCTCGACTTGCTTGTATTCTGTGTCTCGTTTGTTTACATTGGTTATAAATAATAAAAATTCAAGGGAATACAAGCAATTTTTAAACACTGTCCGTACAAAGTTTTTTGTTAAAAGTAGCCAGGTTAAGTTCAACTTTACAGTAAGAGTAAAAATCATGCAACTCTTGCAGCATTTGGGTCAAGACCACAGGTTCACCCCCACCTTCATGCCCATGAGAGCGCTGCCCTTGCGGAAGTGTCCCTTTGGCCAGTCTGGAGCCAGCTGAATGGAGCGTTCCGCGTCTGTCAGAGCCTGAGGGTACTGCTCCAAGCAGTAATAGCAATACGAACGATTCCCAAAGAACCTGCCAGGTGTTGTTGGGGGGGGGGGGAAATGCAAAAAAATCTCATTTATATTGGACTAATATAAGGATTACTGAAGGAACCTCACATCATCAGCACAGAGGACGTACCTGTAATCCTTTGGGTCACATTTGATGGCTTCTGTAAACATACTGGCTGCCTGACTGTACTGCCCCTCCTGCACCAACTTGATCCCTTTTTCTGGAGGAAACAAATAGTTGAGAAAAGTTCCCTAGTGAGACGGTGGCCCGAGGGCTCAACTGACCACGGTGCCACGCGCCAACGTGCTCGTGCGAAAGAAGGTGCAATCAATAATGTCCTTGAAGCTTTTCTTTCTGTTTCAATGAATAAGCTAATATAAAGGGCTGCTTATGTGAAGTGCTGTGCAGGAATCATTCCTCACCTGTCAGTGAAGCACTTTTCTTGGTCATGGTGTCAGTTTCATTTGTCTGTAAGTAAAATATCATTTCGATCACTTTATATTTATGAAATGTGCGCACACGCACACACAAAAACACACACACCAGTAACTACTTTCATGGTCCAGAGTCCACTTTTCACACAGACTTTGGAACCGTTAGAGCAACACATTAGTGCTGCAGGAAAAAACGGCAATCACTTATGACTGTAGTTTCTGCTCCACCTCCTCCTCTTCCATTATACATTGGCCTCAACTCACCTCTCTTCTGGCTTCATTCTCCTTGTTTTCTTTGGACTTGCGACTTGACCCTTTGGGTTTGATATGGCTAGCAGCGTTGGCAAAGAAGGCACTGCTCACGTCCCACTCCGGCTCCTGGGGGAACACCCGCGTTGGGTCACGGCATCAAAACATTCAGTACAAGCACTATATCAACAGATGCAAAGTGCCGCCTGGTACACAAGTACAACAACATACAAATAATAGATGCAAAACGCTTGGTGAACCCACCTCCTCAGTGGATTGACGCTTGTGCTGTTCTTTAACTCCTGAGGGGTTTGCAGCTGGAATGGACAGAGATTTTACCTCCTTTTTGTCTTCTTTTTGAGCACTTTGTTTCTCCTCTTCTGCTTCAGACTCACTCTCATCCAGTTCAGATTCTGCCCCTCCATCCTCCTCTACATCATCCTGATGCGAAGCGACATACTTTTTCAGAAAGTCACAGTCAACACAAGGGGGGAGTTTTCTCGCCAAAAATCCAGACATTTACCTGTTCAATACTGCCGTTCTGCTTCAACTGCTCCTGCTTCTTACGTTTTCGGCGACGCTGAAATGGAAGAACTCGACATGTTGGGAAATGCAAGTCTTCACCCACATGACCAACTTGACTGAAAGACGTCATTAGCTCAAAGTGCCCACCTTTTTCTTGGCCTTGCGTCGCTCCACCCGCCGTCTCACCTTCTCCTCTTCACTCAAATCCTCCTCTCCATTGAACGCATCCTTGTCAAAACACCCAAGAAAATAAAACGCTGCACACACCGACTTCATTTCCATATGCCTCATCAGTCGGACACCGGTCCCTCACTTGTGGCAGAGTTGCATCGCCACCTGCGTCAGAGGTCGCGGCACCGCAGTCCATCTGCTCCTCCTCCTGCTGCTGGACAGCGGGGCCTTTGGATGAGAACGGTTTTAAACCAGTTATACAATTTAGTTCAAGTGTCTCTTTCCTCCAGATCTTTTGTGTTGTGATTCAGTGTTCTTCTTGAGGTGGCAAAATGTACAAGGAAGAGCGGTGAGGGCGGAGAGCCTTTTGTTCGCCCTCCACTCTGTAACAAAGCTCAACCAGCACATCAACAATTAGATTTCCGTCAGCATAAGGAAGAAGAATAAGCCTTCAACACAATGAGAGTGCATAACGCTTAGTTCCGGTGAAATGCGAGATGAGCAGCACTATCATTTGATACAATTACACATTTATCTTTTGACCCTTTCATCAGCTACACAGATCAAACATGAGCATCACAAAAGGAGAAGGAGCAAAAAGTTGATTTTAAAGCACATTTGAACTGATGTTTTGCACTGATGTTGCAGCCTACAAGATATAAGTAGTTCAAGTTCAAAAGGAAAACCGACACCTTCTGCCAAATACTCCGCCTCTTGTGAGGCCAACAGTTGCGTATTTTTCACATTAAATGTGGCCTATTTGAAAAACAGTGAGTTTGATCTCACATTACAGCAACACACGCTCAGTGAAGATGTCTGAAGACTCAGTTTGGGCCAAGTTCAACCGACATCAGCTGATCAAACTGTCCCTTCTTAAAGGGGCTGCTGTCAAACTGCCAACATGTAAGCAGGCTGAGCAGAGGTAAACATTTTTTGAAGGAAAAAAAGGTACTCTATCTACTTTGTTTTACTAAATGTTTCAGTTAACTTTTGTATCTTCTGTTAGCTCTGTGACCTAGTTTGTTCTGGAGGGGGGTTTGCAGTTTGATTTGGACTGAATTAAAGCTTTAAAACAGTCCAAATACACACCCAACAAGTACATTCAAACCAGAAATGCTTTTTCCACTTAAAAACAAGAGACTGGTGCTAAAAAGGATTATGTAATACTTTCCTGTGAGACCGATTGAAGGTGTTCCTTTCAGGGATGTTTAGTGGACTGTTAACACAACCACAAGGCTCAGCACTTAAACTGCTGGTCTAAGGACGCCGCCTCTCAAGTCTGATGAAAAAGAGGCCAGAAGCCGCCACTGCCTTGAAGGTGGGCTGTGCGTGTATGGCAGTGGGAGTGGCGGGCTGTACATCAGATCAAACCCAGACGTCACGGATGATTTTGGGCCCCGAGTGGCAGCGGACGAAAGATTACAAAGCAAAACAGTCCAGCCAGCAGGAATCTGCGTGGTGTCGGATTTCCATTTGTTCAGGAGGGCTTTCCAGAGAATGGCATATCCATACTTGGTCTGTGACTCATGTCGTGACTCGTAAAGCAGTGATGGAACAGCTCGAGGCTCAGTTTTGCTCTTGAGGCACCACCTCTGCATGCTACTCGTTACTTTCCTAGTGGGAAATAGTCGCGAAGCCACTCGACTTCCTCATTCCTCTTCTAGATGCATTAATCTCCTGGGTGCAGGGGCTCTAGTGAACATCTTGGATTCGTGCCAAATGCTCCAAACCAGGGAAAAACCAGCGGTATGCAGTCCTGATGACATAATTACCAATCCATATGCATTCCAGCACTTGCTTTTTTGGCATCTGTCAAACTCTCCTCCGTTGTAATCTGTCTCCATGCAGAGAGTGTGTGAGGAATTTTCAGCTGTCTCCGTCTGGCTCAAGACTCGAATATCAAGAAACATGCTCCGCCTAACAGCTCCATCCGACCAGCTGAGTCAGGCTTTAGGTTCAATCTCTATTACAACAAACTGCCCCCCAAAAAAAACACGCCAATGATACAAGGTCGGTGGACAAAATGCAACAAAAGGGTCTCTGTTTCTCCTCTTTCCGAGGAAACTTTCCAAATTACGGGAGAGTTGAAAGGTGAGCTCTCGCCACAGGGACGCAAAATTGCCGCGTATCCACCGCTGATTGCAGCATTAAAGTTTTACCATTCCTTCAATGGTGATGTAAGAGGAAGACAAACAGCCTCTCCTCTTCCTTGTCCAACAAATTATACCTGAAAGGCTTTGGAGTGACATTGAGAGTGTACACATGACACAGGTGCTTACATGCCGAGTTGCTGGCAACAAAAGCTCACGAACTGAGTATTGAAAATGAAAGACTAAAGAACAAACACGATGAACGACCTCATAACACAGCTGTACATTACAGTCACTATGAAAGAGGTCTGAATATGCTCAGCTGCTGCTCTTGTTGTACCACTGAGGCCGTGAACTAACCTGCTACCAACTTCTTCATTAATCAAAGTTTGAAGTCACACACTGAGGCCAAATGAGGAACAGCGTGTGAGCCCATTACACGTTTAACCACATTGAATTGGACGATAGTGTTATATGCGGGTCGCCTTGTGCTCGTTTGCAGGGCTTTTTTGCCACCTATTCGAGGCATTGTTATCATACCAACACGCACCAGGCAGGGAATTGGCGCTTCTTTGGCCCACGAAGGGTCAACAATTTGTGCACACGGACCTGGTGGGTCCACATAGGAGTGATTCGGCTGTTGGGAGGCATTCCGACAAGTTGTTCGCTCCCACAGCGGGAACTTGGACGAAGTACCAGCCAGTGAAGGGTGTAACAGGCGAGAGGGGGGAACTCATTGTTTGACCGCGGAATCGCTTTCATTCTCACGATAAAGCGTCGAAGCGCCGCCGTACGAGCACGCCGCCCAGCACGCTTCGCACACCCGCGTGAAGTTTAATCGTTGCGCGGGTGTTGTTATCACCTCGGGGACGACTTGTGGTTTGAGTTGAGAAAGTTTTTCAAAAGTGGGACGTTTCTTACCGCTCCCGAGTCCCAGCAGCCTGCATATGTCTCTGGTGAACCTCATGAGCGCAACCATCCAGCATTATCGTCTCATGTATCCCAGGGAAAAAGCGGGGTTTTTTTTTCCTACTATAGCGTCGCTCAACCGAACCACGTTAGTGACATGGGGACAATCTGTATCGAATCTGCGGGAATCTTTCGGTGGTTTAATCCACTTCCTGAGCGTCAAACGGCGACGCTGGTTCCACCCTGAGCGGCGTCTTAAAGGCGCAGCGGCACCGAGCCGCCGGCCGCCCCGCAGGTCAGAGCCTGTCACGGTCCACAGCAAGGACAACTGCCGCTAATTAACGCGTCAATTTAATGCGATACTGAACTTAACACTGTGTTATTGTTAAAACCATTGGATTTGAAGAATGAAACTTATTTTAATGGAACAGTGGCAAAGTGGTGGATGCTCTGACATCACAGCCAGAAGGTTCAAGCAGGGATAGATCCCTTTTTTTGTGAAGTCTGCATTTTCACCCTGTGCATGAAGGCTTCACCTTTGGGTTTGGGTTCACTCTAGCAGCCCAAAAACATGCCTGTTAATCAGAAACTCCAAATAGATCATAAGCCTGTGTATGGTTGTACTGGAGGCCTGACTGGTCCACACAGAAAAGCTCAACAGGGGCGACAGCCCAGGACATGCAGACCACCAGCATCGTACTTTAATGTCGCATTGAAACTTCACTTTATCAAAAGATGGGTTTGAAAAAATATTCCACTGCAGTGAAACATGAAAGGAACAAAAACACTACAAAAAGTGTTGTAAACCAATAAAACATCATCAATACTTTTAGACTAATGCATTTATTGTTCCTAATCTCATTGTTTCAGACCATGTCAACAAAAACCTACAGCAGATCATACAAGGAAAATTCTTTGGGGAGTTATTGTAATAAATTGAAGGACATTGTTGGACAATTTGTTTCATTGTAGCTTTAATTCAATAGTAATGTGCAGTTACATCGAAACCCCGAATGCAGTTGATTTTTAGAACTTTTCATGATAGTTCATTTTCAAACTGCTTTTGAGTGCTTATTGGAAGATTTGAAATAAACAGGGCCGTCATTTTCTTTGTTTTTTCCTCAGGCAATGGAGGGAGGCAGTAGCATTTATTTCACTGTGGTAAATGTAACATAAAATACACCAATAATAATTTCACACACTTGGGAGATAATGAAACACACGGGTTTTAGTTCATTTGAATTTATTTGGAGAAAGTTGTAAAACACTCCCATTGTGCGTAATTTCCATCACTGCACAGTTTGAGTTCACTTCATTAGTGAAATAAGATCATCATACAAATACATTTGACTTCAACAACCATATGGTTCTGCAATTTTCTACGCTGGCTCAGTTACAGTTTGCTTTGTAATTTTGGGTTTATTTAGCAATTTTTTTCACATGAACAGCTCTCACATCAAGGCCTGTCTCCATGATCTTTTCTACTCTGTTTCGTCCCACACCACAAAATATCCAAATTGGCCGTTACAGTTGCGAGACAGTTTGGAATTGAAGACAAAACATGTATCTGAACACGTATGAAGATTCAAAACGAAAGAGGAGAAAAGATTTTTTTCAAATGTATCGGGTCAAACAGCGATGCTGCCAGATGTCTCACGAGTGTTCAGAGGTCAGCCATGGCAGTGAGAGCTGCGTTCCAACCAGGAGATCCCATGACGCCGCCACCTTCACGTCATCCGAGACAGGAAAAAAAGAAAACAGAGTTATCGTCAAAGTTGCTCTACCGGAGGAAACTAATCACCGCTACCCGACGTCACCCTAACTTCTGTATCGAACTTTGCTCCTCGGAGTCTGTCAACAGCACTCCAATCACTACATATTACCCGACCACACACAAGAACCAATCTCATTTGCAGTTCAACACTGAGCAGAATATAGATAGCAAACCTGGATGACCGCCACTGCCACACAAATAGAGCCCCTTGATTGGTGCCCTGTAGTCTGACAGGGAGGGCAAAGGTCGAGCTAAGTAGAGCTGGTCAAGTGACATTGATCCGTGGAAGATATTCTGGAAAAAACAATGGAAATGTTAACCTCATCTCTATCTACAATGATACATATTCAACCTGTTCTTCAACAATGCATTAGTAATTTGAGAGTGAATTTTCCTTCGAACTGGTGTTGTGGTACAACTGTCCGCAACTGATAACTGCCTACAGAATAGTCCTTTGTGAGTGACTGACTTAACATTGATGCAAATAACTTTCTCATCCAGTAAAAAGTTGATTGTTTCAAGAAAATGGTTCGAAATTCGAATGACTACACTTGCGCCGCTTGTACAGCGCCTGCAGTGGACGCACCCCTCCAGTGAGCCCGAAGATCCTCTCCAGGTCGGGTGGAGCCAAGATGTCCCGGCCCACCACTGACTTTTTAAACCCAGGGGCGTATTGCTCCACCCAGTCAAAGACTGAAAACACAAACATCACTCAGGCCTCAGTTTGCATTCAAAGGTTATTTCTTTTACCAACATTTACTCATGAAAGACCATGGCATTAGAAGTGATGGACGATGTCTGATTATTTCTTAGTAGCATTTCACAGTCTTCAGCGGTCTGTAAACTTGGAATGATAAGTTTCTGACCAGTGTCTGCATAGGCCTCTCGGTCCTGGTCAGTCCACTCCCTGCCTTCGATGTGGTACGGGGTAAACTGGGTGAACAGTGACACCACGTGGCAGCCAGGGGGAGCCAGAGTCGGATCCAACACAGAGGGGATGGTCATTTCCAGCATGGGCCTGAAATTAATGCCAGGAAGATGTTGAGGTTGAGCTGATTTTGGGGGATTGAAAAAAGGAGCAACAAAAAGAAGGAATAATTTTGAAAAACTGCATGTATACATGTGCATTTTTAACTTTCCCATTCAATCTAAGTTGCTCACTCAAAGGCGGAATCCTATCTAATCTAACAATCAGCAACCGGCAGGATGCACCATGGTCAGGTCACCAGTCCAGTTCTGTGAAGGTTGACACAATCACCAACGCACATGCCCATGCTTACACTCTCTTTAGTTAATAAACAACCCAACAAGCATCTCTTCAGATTGTTAGAAAAGTCAGCGCTCCTGATTAAAACTTGTGCTTGGAGGGACAGAACATGCAAACTCAACACAAAAGTCCATAGAAGTGAAGTTGGGTTGTTTTCTTTTTTTCCAGAGTCAGCGTAGAGTGAACAGAACTTCTTTCTCTAATCTAAAAAAAGAGATGTGCGACTGTCGATACCTCGCTGATGTCCGTCCATTCAGAGCGTCTTTGTACGCCGTTTCCAGGACCTCCACGTTTTCACAGTTGAGATGAATTGAGCACTGATGGTGCGGTCCAGGTTTGTCATCGGGTGTCGGAGATGCGAGGAAGTTTGGGAGCTTGTCGACGGCCACTGTGAAGACATGTCACAGCAATGAAAATCACCTAAAAATCAGTGTTTCCTCTTTACTTTGCCTCAATTCTATTGTCGGCCATTCTGTAGAGGCTTCCTGTGTCATAAATAGAGTTTAATTGCACTACAAAAATTCAATGCATGCAATTTGTTCACCCAAAAACGACTCTCTCGTTTCATCTAGAGTCTAAGACCATTAGTTAGAGTAATGGCACCTTTTACTTTTGCCGTTTTATTGCCACATCTGAGCTACAAATAGCATCATAATTGGCAGGCAGCTTAACAACCTCAATTACCTTCAGATTTGTGTCGATTTTACAGCCTTCTATCACTGCAGACGTTCAGATCTGTTTGTTCTCCTCTTACATTTTACCATACAGACATCTGTGGAGTTCACCTCCCTCTCACACATTTAAAGGAGTGTTTAAACACCAGCTCACGTCACATAAAAACTAATTAAAGCTCTTAGATTACCAAAAAAGGAGGCACTTAGTTACATGTTTCGCTTGGAAAGCTGCTGCGGAGAAAATCTTGAAAAAAAAAGTCTCTTTAATACGAGTTATAGCTTTTTAAAAAAAAATCCTGCTGAATGATTACATACAGGGTAATTCAGAGGTTATTGTTCGTTTATGCACTTTTTAGGTTTTGAAAGGGTGAATATTTGCATTTTCCTTTCTGTTCTTTCAGAATAAAGATGTATTTACAACCTTATATAGAATGATGGCTTTATGAAGATATTTCATGTCTAAGTAGAATAGCCAGAATCACATCTTTGTATCTCTTGTTTGAACATTATAACAACTGCCTTTGAAAAAAACTTCTCATTAAATCACACAAGCAGTCAGTACCTTTGAATTTGACTGTTTTATGATTATATTGATGGAAACCTCACTGACGTACCATTGATTTTGGTAACAGGTGAGGTGTAGTCTATCTGATCGACGGCTTTGACGAACTCTGGAGGAAGTGAGCCCTACAATCAGAACACAACCTGCTGTGAGAAATATTTACTCCGCTGCAGTGTTTCTTTTAAAAGATCTCCCTTCCTCTTCATTACCTGGGGTGTGAGGTTCTTGAACGTGACATACGGGGTGGCGTTTGATAAGACCACTTTGCTGCGGACCTCCGTGCCGTCCTTCAGCACCACTCCCTTCGCGGCACCATCTGAACCAACAAGGACCTGCGAGACCTCCTGCCAAGGACATCAATTTCAAATAAAGACCAAATGAGAAAAAATATATATATATTCCAATAAACCAGAAAAATCGATATGATCTTTAAAAAAGTGCATTACCTTTTCAGTGAAAATGTCCACGCCGTAGGATCGAGCAGCATTGGCTATCGCCTGGGAAACGCCTCCCATGCCTCCCTCCACGTAACCCCACGCTCCCTTCTCCTTCTCCAGCTCTCCCATCACATGGTGCAACAAAACATACCTTGAAGGTGGAAAAAAATGAGAAAGTTATGTTTCTTCATGTTACTCTTGAACGTTTGGCCACAAGCCTTTCCTGGAATGTGTCTCACCCACTCCCAGGGTTGCTGGGACTGGTCATGGCTCCTATCACACCATCAGTCGCCATTGTTGCCCTCAGTGGCTCCGATTCGAACCATCGAGTGAGAATCTTTGACAAGAGACACAGATTGGTGAATGTGCATTTAAAAGCAACAAAATTAAGTGGACTGTATATACGCAGTTGCAAACCTTCATAATTGGTGCAGTTATAATCTCATAGAAGTCTGGAATGTTTTTGCCCAGTTTCAAACCTTAAAGTGAAGAAATACAAAAGAAAGCTTATCATGACTGATGTCTTACTCAGTGGAATCTGGAGTTTGTTCTTTTAGGAAACTTTAATATTAAAACTTAAGTTTCCCAAGCAAACGTTTACTGACTCACCACACTTGATGATTGGCTTCAGTGTTTTAGTTGCTGCCAGCCTCTTTCTGAGGGGTCCAGTGGTGACGCCTGGAATGTCTACAGGGGGGGCATCCAGCAGAGGGTGCACTGCTGCTGCTAACTTCTCAAGATGTCCAACAAACTCTGGATAAGCCTGGAAAAAATAACAAAGACGAGGTGAAGAGTTTAATGAGAATTGAGAGACTACATAAGAAACGGTAGATGCAAGAGTGAGATCATTTTCATAGAAATTGACGAGACAAAGATGCCGTGATCTTTCACTCATGTAACATGTGAGTTATTGACAACCCCATTCCAAGGCCCAACACTACGTTTTAACAACCTTTGCATCCTTCAGCGAGAACTTGCCGATCTCCTTCTGATTCATGGCCAGGTCTGATCCCAGGGTGAGAGACCTCGGTGGAGCGCCTCCCACCCCTTCCTCCAGCATGGGAGTGAAAGCATGAGGGTCTCTCATGTACACCTTCAGGCCATGTTTCTAAAACACAGACACAGAAATTTAATTTAATTTTTTAAAAAAAAGGGAAAAAAACCCCATTTCACCTTGACTTCAGTGACTGTGTGTACCTTCAGCTCCAGATCCTGGTATATGTGTGGTCGTAGCAAACTGAGCAAGTAGGAGCACCTGGAGAAGTGGAAACCTGCATGCAACAATGTTGTCAGTCAAAAAATGGGATTTCTGGGATACACATGATGATCCAAAGCACATTTAAGAAATCCTGCTAAAAATCAGTTGTAATTTAGTTTGCACTCAGTTTCTTCTCCTACCAGGAACAATCTCCTCTGAAACAGCAGCTCCTCCCAGAATATGTCTTCTCTCCAGCACCGCTGTTTTCAGGCCTCCCTTCTGCAGATACGCTGCCTGCAGACACAACACCTTTACCCTGTTGCTCAACTTTTATGTATTTCTGCTTATTGCACACTGTGTGTTCCCCGAGTAATGCATTAACTCACCGCCACCAGTCCATTGTGACCTGGAATCAGATTAAAAACGATCAGACTTTTATTTTGTAAAATCTGAACATTATAAACACAGCTCAGAGCTGTAAAATCCAGCGCAACTGCTGCAACTGAAAAAAGAGCAACTATTTTGTTGTGCAAGAAGTCATTTTACAGCCGAGCAAAACGACACGGAACTTTGCTCAAATTCACAGTCCTGGAAAAACAATTCATCACAAGCTGAAGGAGCTCGGTCGCCTTACGATGACAAGATGCACTCTAACGACTTTGTTTAGAAAACTTTGCAGAAAGTCTGCATCTCTCCTGCAGCTCGAGGCCTGCGCTGTTACACAGTTGTTACCAGTTGTTTTTCTCCAGTTATCCGCGGGACCGCCTGCGTTTCTCACCTCCGCCGATGACCAGCGCGTCATACTGCGATTTCAAAGCGGTGTGACTCGATCGGGACGCGGTGGTCGTCCTCGCTGCAGTCACTGCCCTCCGCCCTCGAGCGGTCCACGCCGCTGCAGCCATGGCAGGAGTTTGAGGTGTTACTCCACATCGGTCCCTCCCACCTCCTGCTCCAGGAGCAGCACGAAGTAGATCCGGTTTCCAGCCAGGAAAGCTGCCGCGATTCAGTTAAGTTTCCCGGAATGAAGATCCACACACGAACAACTGTGCAGTTTTTCAATGTTGCCTGATTAAGTGTCGTCATTTCCCAGACGCAACATGAGGGATTTGTGGAAGTTATTTTCATAGATGTATTTTATTTCAGTATCGTTTGATCTGTACATTAAATCCGTTTAGAGTTGGTACGATGAGATAGATCTAACAGAATTTTTTTGTAGTTTTTTGGGGAAAAAACATGTTTCCGCCCGGTTTCGAACCGGGGACCTTTCGCGTGTGAGGCGAACGTGATAACCACTACACTACGGAAACCGCTTGTGTGAAAATACCCTCCAGTTTGGGATTCTATAATATGATGAACTAAAACCTCAGAACTTTGACTGATTTGAACGTTTATTTGTAACCGTTAACAGTTAGAACTACTACGAAATCGAACCCAAAAATGTGAGCGCGCTGTGGTAATATCCTGATGTTGTCCGCTAGATGGTGCTGTTGTTGCATAAATCAAACCCGACTTTCCCTCCACCGTGGCATCGTTTTCTCCGATTTTAGGTGAGAATTAACTTTACATGCTCGGTGTGACGTGTCTGTCCATTTGGCTTGGAGCTCATACAACTTTAAATAGATTTTTTCGCATAAACTCTTTAGTGATCTTTTCCACGGACTAAAGAAAAGCGCGATAAAGGCGCCGCTGTTTAAGATTTCCTATTTGCAGGGTGGGGCTTCAGTCATCTCAAGGTAAGAGCCCACCTTAAGAGGGCCCACCTTAAGAGCTTTAAGATGAGCTCTTAACACAGGATGGTTACCTAGTGCTGCTGTTAAAGACGTCGTGATGGCCTTGTGGTTCATTCACAACGCAATAATGAGATAAGAGGCCATAGCTCACTCTGTACGCCTGAGCAGTAGACCAAGGGGGGCAGACAGGGCGGGGGGGGGGGGGGGGGGCTC
>JASSRZ010000014.1:10511407-10522739 GCA_032164315.1 Malacoctenus gilli | reverse complement strand
CCCCCCCCCCCCCCCCCCCCCCCCCCCCCCCCCCCCCCCCCCCCCCCCCCCCCCCCCCCCCCCCCCCCCCCACTGATGGGACCTAAGAAAGGGAGGATGCTAATTGTCTCAAAAACAACCAAACACAGCAGAACATAAGCAAGTTAAGTGGATTATTTTTTACTGTGTTTTGCTTAGACGGTGTAAAATAATTCCTGAGGTTTTCATAGACTGCGCACTCTTCTTGGAGGAGGGAATGAAGTGAGGTGTTATAGTGATCTAGAGTTTCCCACTAGACCGAACAGGCCTCTCCCTTGGTGTATTAGAGGAGCATTAGTTTCAGGAAAGAGGAATGATCCTGATACACTGCCGACTTGGTTTTCCTTTAAGGAACGTCTGCGGACAGCAGCCAATCAACCATAACTAGATCAGGAGATCCAAGCCGGACATTTTGTTCTTGTAAGCAGAAATTAACACTTCATTCCCCTTTGTCGGCAGAAATTCAACACTACAGCCCTTGAAGGCTCTCCCAGGCAATAAAGGAGAAAATTTAATTATGTTATAACAGCTCCCCACCAAAACACAATTACCCCTTTTTTCTGGAGAAAAAAAATGTGATCGTACGCCTCCAGGCGGAGACCTTCACTGGTGAAGCTGTTAGACATGCATAATTTTTCAGTCATGGTCTTGTTTCTCAGCAGAGTGAATATTTCAATTTCTGATTGGGATCTTTGTCATCACAGCACTGGACACGAACTCCTGAGGAGACACAATCGTGTACAGTCTCATTTGGAAGATGATGGTCATCAACATCCAGTCTTTTGTTCCAGTAACTTTGTGTTCAAAATTGGAAACATCCTACTAAGAATTTCAAGTTGTGCAAACTTCAAATCTTAAACTGAAATTCAGATTTCCAAAACTTAAATTCTAACTTAAAATATTAACTCAAACAGAGCCGGTGCAGCTGCAACAGCAGGTGCCCCACAGCACCCACCCACCCCAAACAGCCACAACAAATTTGTTGAGACTGACCTAGAATGACTTTGAGGGTCCTAATAGCTTTCCCAGATGCGAACTAAGTCATGGCTCAGGTCAAGCACCACATGACAGCGTTTTGAAGGCCGAACCGAGACTCCTTTCTGAATGACGTCTCCCTCAGCCAATGGCGTGAGGAGGACATGGCTCCAGTGACCAATCAGAGGCTACTTCCCGGTCACGGCTTCGTTGCGGGGCTGCGTCTGTCCGTCACGGCCTCGCGGGCTGCGCGGCGCTGAACGTGTTGAGGCGGGGAGTGAACGGTGTATCGGTGGGAAGGAGCTGCCAAACTGCCCCCACGGGAATGTAAAACTTTGGGACTGAGATCATCCACGAGAAGGCCCGAGCGCGCGCCAGAATCACTTGACCCATCACCTCGTTTCTTATGGAAGCGGGTGGGTTGGTGAGGAGGCGTCGGATGACAGCGGAGAGTGCAGGCGGGGATCCCGGGGTTGCTGGAGCCTCTGCCGGGGCAGAAGTTCGATGGCTGGGGGGCAGATTCTGGGGAGTTTCCGAAAGTATCGTGGGGAGCCTGACACCCCGGATCGGAGGGGAAACGGAGCTGCAGACTGTTGACTTTATCGGTAGTTCACATGACCCACAGACAGATGACTGTGAGCCCGACTATGAGGGCTTACCACAGGGAGCCTCCACCAGCACCCACATGTTGGCTGGAGCCGTGGCCGGGATCATGGAGCACTGCCTCATGTTCCCCATCGACTGCGTGAAGGTATCGCCGCCTCCCCAGCAGATCGGAGGCTTTGCACGCATGCAGAGTCCTCTTACAGCCCGGTTTCTGTTGTGCTCAGTGTTGTTTATGTAGCCATCGTGGGTGTTAGCTTAGCTCATTAGCTCGCTGGCTAACATAAACACGTTGCTGTGCTGACGGCTGTAAGGACAAGGTCAGGCGGCTCAGTTAGCGTCCCAACCGGCTAATTTGCTAGCACGCTGCTCCAACTCTTATTATGGTCACCGTTTCCCGTGTCGCTCATCTTATTGTGACTCGACATAAGAAAACAGGAGCCGGTGAAGTCAGTGAACAACTAAGTCGGATGCCTTGGTGTCACTCGATGCACTGCGACATATTTGTTGTGGATCACAAAACCTGGAATTGTTGTTTGGTTTAGACTCCACTTTGTTACTCCTTGTCAAATGTTGTGTCATAGCAACATGGTGACAACGCAACACTAAATACAATATGGTAATTATAGGATATCAAGCTGTAGTTAAAAAACACACACTCCAAGATAAACATATGAGTTTGAGTTGGCTAATTATTGTCTTGTCCTGATACACTGAAGTTTAATAATTGCAGCTTAATCAGCAAGAATATAAGACAAAAAACAAATCAGTTATAATTGTATCGTTTTGATCCACTTCGTTCCATCACTGTTATTACAAAATGCATTAATCTATCCATGTGAATTACAGTGTATACACAATCTCACCCTGCCATTACAAACTGGAGCATCTGTTGCTCCTCCTTCCCACCTTGTTAGGGTCATTTCATTGAGCAGGAGGTCCACTGCTTCCCCCTTCATAACTAACTGCATTCAAAGACTATTTTGATCACTGGAGTCATTCAACTTGTTATATGATCGGCTCAGTTGATGTGATTTGCATTTGCGCTGCTATTTGCATCAAGACGGAGTCCCAAAGTGCTGCGCCAAGAGGCGACTGGCTGTGGCCTTTCACTAGTGGCCGGCACTGTGTCAAAAGGACAAATAACAATTAGCTCGGTAAAGTCAGCTGTCCTTGTCAGGCTGAAAAGCTGTTCATGCTTCATTGATGTCTCCTCCACCTGTAGGCCACCTCTGCTTTAGCCCTGAGTCTTAGCAGGAGTGATGTGAACTGGAGGCGACAAAAGAACACAGGAAAACCTCTCCAAGTTTGTAGTGAGGGTTGTGTTTTCTTTTCATTAATTTCCTCACTTGTCACTCAAATGGCCACAGTTATTTGCAAGTTTCACAGGCTGTGAAAAAACTGTGAGACTTGTCAGAGACACAGCAGATTGGCTCACATCCTTTGTATCTATCATTAAGATACAGCGAGTAGATTGCTGTGCACACAAGCTGATGCTGAAAGCACTTGCAAGTGGAACCTTGTAATCCTCGTATAAACTCCTAAACTTGCAGACACAATTGGAGAAAAAAACAAAGAGAATTACATGGCAGCGCAGCACACCAGCTTTTTTGAGCCTACAGATTTTCACTCCCACTATCTGGCTTTACAGTTTAGGGCTTCCACCCGTGCCAAATAAAGGCTTGGTCTTGTGAACATTGAGCTTCCAGCTCAAGAGATTGTTGTGTAAACACATAGTTTATAAGAGGCTGTCATTCAGTGGTTCGTGTATGCTTAAGCCCTGTAAATGTTGGGGGATCTGTGTAAGCATGCTGCATCTGCAGGTCTGTCGGAGTGGAAACTACAACCGGAAAAAAAAGACCTGTTATTCTTTGAATGGGGCTGGTTGCCTTGTTTACATTCAGCTCAAAGGGCACTGCTTTCTAACTACACTTTGTAGCCATGCAAACAGAGGCTATAGACAAACACAGCAGGCATGAAGCCACTGTGGCCTACATGTGTACATATCATACCATCATCCTACCATGAATGAATGACTTGCAGAGTAGTCGCATTACAACACCTCATCGCTTGCTTGGAGCATGAGTGAGTGTGCTTGCATTCCTCGGCTATACTATAGACTGGCACAAGGCCATGTCTCTGCTTTTCTTGTGCTGTGTGTACACACACAACGGGATGCCAGTGCGCCCATTCAGCTGAAAGTTTGCTATGTGGGGTCTTGTGCTGCCGTCGATTCCCCGGTGCTCTCGTCCCCTGTCAGCTTGCTCCAAGTACCATCGAGCGGGTGATGAAAGTGCTGATCAGTCTAGATGGTGTACATGCTGTTGGGCCATTCTCTCCGTGTGTGTTTGAGGGCAGAGAGAAAGGAGTCCCTCAGGGTCAGAGGGAGAAAGAGGCTTAGCGGAAGTCAGCCAATGTCCCTTTGTGACCTTGGAGCTTGTAACTGCATACTTCCTTCTATTCAGTTATCCAAGTACACCAACAGACACCGCGCAAAGTGTCAAACACTATTTCCCCCTTTTAACCCCCCCCCCCCCATTCCCACTGAAGTCCCTGCAGGACTCATTTCATAACAGCGCTGCTCTTTGTAGTACAGGCTGACATATGGTTTTTCTGAATTATGCATTTGGTTCTATTTTTGTCTTTATTCAGGTCAAAGACACTTAATATAAGCACATACGTCAGTTAAAATGTGTAGAGGTTAAAGCGCTCGCTGTTCACTTTGAATGTCTACATTTAACTCCTCTCTCGCTTCCAGACACGAATGCAAAGTCTCCAGCCCGCCCCCGCAGCCCACTACAGGAATGTGATGGACGCCCTTCGTCGAATCGTAGCCACGGAGGGAGTCCTGCGGCCACTGAGAGGCCTGAACGCGACTGCAGTCGGGGCGGGACCTGCTCACGCACTCTATTTTGCCAGCTATGAGAAACTCAAAAAGACTCTAAGCGATGTCATTCATCCAGGGGCTAACAGTCATTTGGCTAATGGTACCATACAACATGTCTATATTTATACACCATCAATGTACAAGTCATGTGTAGTTTGGAGGTCACTGTCAGATAGGTCCCTCAGTCAGACTGGCCAGAGCCAAACAGTGTCTGTGAAGCTGCTGACTCAGCCTAATCTCTCTTTGGCCTGACCTGTCCCAAAAAACCTGGCACGCAAGCCCGTCAGATAGAGCAACAGTGCGGCGCTTTTAAGAAGTGAGGCGGGCAGCTGTCGACCTTTCTCTGGCTTTTTGGGAGAGTCGGGAATATGTCGGATCATTTCAGCAAAGTCGCCGCAGCTACATAGAGGAAAGAGTCAAAAGCTTTGCTCTGAATCAGATCTTTTGATATCACTGTTCTCCTTACTCTCTCTTCCTTCTTTTCCAGTTTAGTGGGAGGTTGGGTAAGTTGTCTCTCTGCCATCTCATCTGCTCTTACCAGTGATGGTCAAAGCGACGAGCCAAAGGTTAAAGCTTTGTTTACTCGCCTGGCGCCGTTTCCTGGTCTGACCTAAAGCAGAAAACAGGGATTTTAATTCTCTTGCCCCTGAAATGTTGCAACAGAAATAAAAATAGTCGATGGCATATTGAGTGATAATATTCATGGCATAACAATGTTATGAGACATTATTCTGCTTGTAAATTCTTACAAATACATGACACCTGTGGCTGTTTCACATAGCATTGAGTTCTTTTTAAAGTGACCTTTTTAGAGCTGCGTTTAGTTTCCTGTTGTGTTTAGGCTTTTCAGTGTAAACGATTCAGTCGAAAATCACCATTTTTTCAGGCTTAAGAACTTCTACAGGCCTAGGTAAGATGTGGACCAAAGTTTGGATGAAAGGATTTAACCCTATTCAAAAAAATTTGAATGTTGGGGTTAAAAAAATAAGTTTTTTTTTAAGGTGAATAAATCTGTCAAGTGAAAACCCTCCAAATCTTTAAAGAGACAGCTCGTGTTTTAAACCACTAGGTGTCTCTAGTTGCTCAGATTAGGCCTCCACACCTGCTTGGTTTATACAGCCATTCTGTGCTTGTGGTCTGCTGTTATGACATCTGCAGCTTTCCAGAATCAGGCAGTAGCAGCCGATACCTGATGAAGTCGTCTTTTTTTTTTTTTTTTTTGCGACTGCCGTTTCGTCCACTCAAAAGTTTCACAACTTTCCCTTTATCAGTGACTTTCATGGTGTGCTTGTTTCAGGAACAGCTGGGTGCGTGGCCACGCTGCTTCACGATGCCGCCATGAATCCAGCCGAAGGTGAGAGCAAACGTTTGGCTGCGCTGAGCTGAGCTGCAGGGGTCAGCAAATGTTTCGGGACATTTTTCTCTGGGAAAACAACCGTTTTGAGTTTCAGACGCTTACAGGTGTCCCTGCCTTGGTCTCCACATGCTGGCCTGTAGCCTCGCAAGCTCACTTTCACAGCTGTCTGTCGTCCACCTGCCCAAACATGTCAGGAGAAGGACACTGGTCTGCATCCTTGCGTGCAGCTGTTTGTGGGTGTGCAGCTGTCTCTGCAAGAGCTGTACAGCTGCTCATGACTGGAAACTTCATGCAGGGCGCAGTTTTATGCCAAGAAATGATTCACTCATTTTGTTTTTCTCTCTCTCTCTCTCCTTTTCTGATCTTCGTCACCATTGCTGCACCAATCCTGAACACTTCCTGCCTTCATCCCCACCGGTCCATCCACCCACGTCTTCCCCAGTTGTGAAGCAGCGCATGCAGATGTATAATTCACCCTACCGCCACGTGATGGACTGTGTACGCGCCGTGTGGCAGAAAGAGGGTCCCGCTGCGTTCTACCGCAGCTACACCACGCAGCTCACCATGAACGTGCCCTTCCAGGCGCTCCACTTTATGACTTATGAGTACCTCCAGGAGTTGCTGAACCCCCACAGACAGTACAACCCCTCGTCCCACATGCTGTCAGGAGCTCTGGCCGGGGCGATCGCAGCCACGGCGACGACACCCCTCGACGTCTGCAAGACCCTGCTCAACACCCAGGAGTCGGTAACGCTCGGTGCTCTGTCGCCCGGCCACAGTACCAACCAGCCCCAAGCCCACAGACACATCTCAGGCCTGGCCCACGCCTTCCGGACAGTTTACAGGCTGGGTGGCCTGAGGGGCTTCTTCAAGGGCGTCCAAGCAAGGGTCATCTACCAGATTCCCTCCACAGCCATCAGCTGGTCGGTGTACGAGTTCTTCAAGTATGGACTCACCAAGCACCAGCACGACAAGCGGAGGAAGCAGCAGCTGGAGGCCGAGACATGAAGACCTCCGACGTTTGACGTCCTCGGACACGGCGTCGTCCTGTCGACGAGGAAAAACCTAATACGCACATAGAGTCAAACTAAAATCCACCGCAGTTGTCCTCTCCCTTTCAGACATAGCAGATAAGAAAGACGTCTTCATCACCAGCTCGAGTAGTTATATTTCTGCGACATTATCTCAATTGTAGTTATATTGGTTTGAGTTCTGTTGTTTCAAGTCAAGTAAAAACACTCACACAGTGTTATGAACTAGCTTTTCATTTTAAAGTTTTTCCAGCAAACTTTTTTGTTGCAGCTGAGAGTAAACGTGAAGAAGAGAAGTTGTCAGCAGAGGGCAGTAGTGGTATGCTGACTCCTAAAGTTTCTCTGGCTTTGCTGCCCTGAAAGATTTAGACCCTCCTTTTTCAGTTTCCAGACACAAACAAGACACTCAGGCCTGATGTAAACTAATGTTGGGTTTAACAGATAAAAAGCAGTCTCATCCAGAAGGTCTTCAAATGAAATTTAAATTCTATGTATAAAGATTATTAGAACTGGATGCCATCGATTGGTCTGCTTCCTTCACACTTAGTTTTTTCCTGCTATACGCACAAAATTTATAGCATCTGTCAAATTCGCAAACATCTCAACTCAACTGGGTGCAATGAAGGAGCTAAAAAGAGACATAAAGTCATTTGAATTGAATCCATGCTGTGGAAATGATGCCCTGCACTGTTTTGAGGTTTATGAATGAGGCATTGTCAATAAATGAACTTTTGAGCTCATCATTTTCTGCCGAATTCCAAATGCTGACTCCCAGCAGTGTAATTAGACGCAGTCATGCTGAATTTCTGTCACTTTAAGGTGTCTGAACAAAGTGATTAATTTATTTTTTTCATCATTTTGACAAAATATGATTGATTTCCACTTAATACATTGTTCAGTCTCCCTGCTCCTGTTATCATTCGTCTCAGGCAGCTGTTTAACAGCACACAAAGGCAGTGTTGAGATGTTCATTTCTATTCATCGAGATTAGTTTCTCAGTCTGTTTTCATCCTGTAAACAACCGAGTTTGAATGTTTGTGCTGGCGAGTGAAGGTTGTGCACCAAGTCCTGCGCCCAGGATAAGCATCAAACTCAGAGCTTCTACATCCCACATGGTGTGTATCTGTAACAAAGCAGAAGCTGTCGTTCTTACTGACTGATGTCTGATTGTTTCTGGCACTGATTTGCACTGGTTGAATAAAGACTCAGTAGCAGGTTTCCATTTCCTGCTCATCAAAGATGGAAATCCTGCTGAGACTCACTGATTATTTTTGCATTTGTTGTCATTTAGATGTGGACATGGGGAAAAAAAACAAACACTTTGTGTTTCGAGAGTACAAGTGAGTAACATTAAAGGAGGGAGTTTCCTGACGATAGCGCATGCCACACACATCTGGAGGGGCCGGCGACACGCGGCGAGTTTGTGTGTGTTTGCAGGTATTTGTTTTCGCGTTTTGAGGCAGGTACAGCTGTTTAGTCTGGAGCACAGGTGCGGGTTCAACTTTGGCCCTGAGACCGAAAACGCAGTTTGAACCGGTGGGGCTCGGCCACTCTCCAAACAACTCGAGGAGCGATGCCTTTGGAATTCAGCAGTTGATGTAAGATAAAGTAAACGTTGATAACCGAGTGAAGTAAAACTGCAGGTTTGGTGGAAGAACGAGAGAAAAGATAATGTGTTTGTTAACGAGCATTGCCAGAAATAGTGAGACCATAAAACCACAACGTGCAGTTCAAAGTTACAAGTTTGACTACGTGTTGATTAACAGCTGGAACTGCTATGCTGCCTGTTTTTGTCAGTGACGGTTTAGGAGCAAAAGAAGCATCAGATAATATGGATTCTGACGTAACATGACTGACATGTCGTTCTTTTTTTTGTACTTCAGTCTCCTTTAAAAAACTAATCAAACTTCATCATCCTGTGTTCATACCAGTGCACATGGTCATTCCCCTTCTGTGCCTCTGATAAGAGTCCTTCAAATGATTGAGGCTCTTTACTATGTTTGTCCACAGCTTGTCTGGAAAGGACCACACTTGAATACTCAATAAATGAGCGTCTCCACCAGGACAGAACACTTTTTTATTTCATTATGTTATATTGTACAAGCTCCAAGTTTACTTCTGCATTTTCGCAAGGACAGATTTCAAAAGATCCTCCGTCTCAGCAGCTGTTTCAGACAGTCTGGCTTTCATTGGCTTCGCAGAATTATCATGCGCAGGCCCACATGCACCCTCTCAACTGTGATCATGGCATAAAGAGCAGTCGGTTATATTGAACATAAATTTTTGTCCCACATCGTTCCCGTACAGGTGATGTCGTCAGGTTCACTGATAGTGATAATTCTGAACCATGTGAATGATTTCTTTAAAGTTTATTTTCAAGTCAACTTTAATTTCCTCATTTTGTCAGATCGAGCATCTGTTTCCCACCAGTTCCTTCTCAGGCTGGCTCCACCTTACTTGTGATCAGCTTGTTAGCAACGCAAACTGTCACCTATGAGCATTTTCTCAAAATGCCATTCTGATCCAGCTTTGGCTTATTTTTGGATACTGTGTTTTACCTACAGGTCCTTTGACCTACCAGACTACAGTATGTGGATGTAGGAGCAGGTTGGACACTTTGACATATCATAGTGAGGAGTGACGGCTCCCCCCCCCCTCCAAAACCTTCAGATGCACACACACTCACACCTTGGTTTGTCAGGCCGACACCTGTTCAAACAGGGAGTGTTAATGAACTGTCTCTGGTCCTCCGTGTCTGCATGTATGTATGCTGCACAATATGTGTGGTCTGTCAGAGCTCGTGTTGTTGCAACAGTGTATTTGTATTTCTCGTTCTCTCTCCATGCGTGTGCACACGTCCTTTGCTCCTCTGCAGGGAGATGTGTCGTCTCTGACAGCGAGACTAATGGGAGGGTGACTGACAGGCTTTGTATGGATTGGAAACTCTCGGGTTGAAATAGCACCTGTGTAGATGGACTGTGATAAAAATGCAAAAGAAAACCAAGCCGATGACACTGGATAGCATGTGTCTGTCAGAGGGGGAGACCGTCTCCTCTGTTGCTTCTGCTTTTATTCTTTTCGGTCTGGTGGTCATTCAGACCTTTGTACAACTACAACGAGCTTGTCTCTGCTTTAAACCTCTGCACAGAGTCAACTATGTCGTCTGTTTGCTTTCTGCTCTCAGTTTGTGGAACAAAAAACCAGACTGCATTCATCCACACAGCGCCTCCTGAATGCATCTCAGACCATCAGTAATCCTGTGTCACTGATGCTCATGTACTTTAATTTGTCGGATTATTTGGTGGGGTTCTGATAAAGTACAAATTTATCTAAAAAAGAAAAAAATGTCTGAGTGTTTTGACAGTGGGGGAAACATGGTTTCTGCATTGACAGCACGGTGCTATGCAGTGCTTCTATCAGCAACAGTGGTTGATTTGTTATTATGCAAGGTAACACTTGATGGTCAGTGGCTCTACAGCGTTGTGCAGCATCTAATTTGTGCAACTGATGATTTTCTGATGGGAGAAAGACAGAGAGAGAAATAATTCAGTGCTTGGACTCAAATTTGTAAAAACTGAATGAACAGGTGTGTACATTGCAGGGCAATGGAAGAATATGAACCCCCCCCCAACAGACAGAAAGATTTAAGTCAGCGACTTGTTTGATGTTTTATTCAAACACTTCAACCTTCTTAAGAGATAACCGGCTGCCAAAGTGATGAGCAAAGAGATGTCGAAGCAAAACAATTTGCTCCTGCAATTAATCATTTCAGTCAAATCCACAAACACAAAGGAACGGATGGAGTCACACCCATCACATCACCGGTCATAATTACACTGAAAAGTTTACACATTGGGTGTGTTAGTTTATTACACGTGTCTGTATGTGTGTTTTCAAGCAGATGATGCTAACGAAAACTGGAACACTTTCTCCTCTGAGTGCGATCACTTAACACCTTTCACACAGATCATCAAGTCTCCCGAATATTAACCCCTTCACTGGTGCGAGCGGTGCCGAGGCAGCGGGACGTCGTCATCAACTGCTTCTACCTCTCAGGAAGAAGTCTTTGAAGGCGTGGTGAGGAGAAGCAGTGTTAAAGAGAGAGGACGGGAGGGAGAGAGAGAGAGAGAGAGAG
This sequence comes from Malacoctenus gilli, assembly GCA_032164315.1. Lineage (NCBI taxonomy): Eukaryota > Metazoa > Chordata > Actinopteri > Blenniiformes > Labrisomidae > Malacoctenus > Malacoctenus gilli. The sequence goes on along the minus strand of JASSRZ010000014.1, from coordinate 10,511,733 downwards.
AGAAAGAGAGAGAGAGAGAGAGAAAGAGAGAGAGAGAGAGAGAGAGGGAGAGAGAGAGAGAGAGAGAGAGAGAGAGAGAGAGAGAGAGAGGGAGGGAGGGATACATGTCCTCTGTTGAAAAGGAGCTGTTGAAGTTCATGAAGGGTGGGCAGCAACACATGCACTCGCTCCCCCGTGTATTGGTGTAAGCCAGTGTTTTGGAAACTCAAGCCCGCGGTCAGAGCCCCTTACAGCAAACACCTGTGGAAGGGTGTTTACACACACACACACACACACACACACACACACACACACACACACACACACACACACACACACACACACAC
>JASSRZ010000014.1:10483069-10497324 GCA_032164315.1 Malacoctenus gilli | reverse complement strand
TCTCTCTCTCTCTCTCTCTCTCTCTCTCTCTCTCTCTCTCTCTCTCTCTCTCTCTCTCTCTCTCTCTCTCTCCTCTATCCCTGTGTCAGCAGTGCTGCCATTTCTAATTGATAAATCATTATTGACACGATCGACTGAACTCAGACGGTTGAAGATGCTAGAGGTAAGTATTTGCTTTTATAGATCATGCGGCCCGTCCTTCCCCAAAAGTAAGTGATAGGTAGTGGCACGCAGCGATTCCTAATGACTGAAATCAATTATCGTGCTTTCCTGCGATAGGTTTCCAGCATCGTCCAAAAATGAAATGGCTTATGTTTGATGAAGCCAAAATGAATTGGTGACATTTTCTCACTGTTTGTGTGGATGTCACAGCTTCACGGGTCCACCCATCATCACTGCGGTGGTTTTAAGATTAGTGGTATCTTCGTTTCCTGTCCAGACAATCCATGGATAAGATAATCCCCCCCGCGACTGTGGGAAATGAGATAAAATTGGCAACAGAAGGACGCACGACGAGGAATATATTTAGTCTTCTTGTCGTTTCGCTATTTGCGTCTCATTAATTTGAGAAAATATCATTATTTTCCATCAAAATTTGGCTACGACGTGCTTTCCCTTGACCCTCGGCCGGTCCATTGAGGGAAAAAATGTCCAAAATATGAATACTTGTATTGTCAGCCTATTTTGTTGCGAGGACATATATGGAAGCGGCTAAAAATCGATCACAGGCGGATGATTATACTGATAATAATCCAGATGATGAATTGTGAACTTTCCTTTGTTCTCCACTTTACGCGTGGCCCAAAGGGCAAGTCACGCTGAAACGGGACACTGCCGTCCTGCTCGTCTGGCTGTGCGGCGTGCAGGCGCCAGTGTCTGAGGGCCCATTGCGCTCAAACCGTGTGGAAAGAAAAGAAGAGCTTGTGGACATAATCCCGTCCCCCTCACCATCAACAAGACGCTGTTTAGATTAGGGCAGCGTCTTCCTCTCTCTCGGAGAGCTATAGATTTTAAACGATCCACTTAGGGGGAGTCAAGAAAAAAAAACCGAAAAGGGAGCGCAGTCTGCGTAGAAAATAAGATGTTTCTTGGCGCGCAGTGCAGAGATTGTGGTAGTCAGATTTGAACGGAAAAAAATCTGGATTAATTAATAGTTAATCCAGATATGAACGAAAATATACTGAATTTATCAGGAATTATTTCAACAAAATATTCAAGATTTTCGATACATGGTTTAGCACTTTTTGGTTGTGAAAGAAATATGGACAAACTTTTGATATTTACTGATTCTATATTTTCAAATTGTGACTCAACAGGCCAGACAGATTTCTACACTTGTAGATGAAAAAACATCAACTTTCTAATTATTTATAATGTAAATTGTTTCTAGTCCAAACGGAGATATAATTTCCCTCCCAAAAGTTGATGCGTCGTTTTCTGATGTGTTTTTTTCTGAGACTTTCGGAAATGATCTTAAACTTTACGCATGGCAGCTTTGAAAAGTCATGGACGAGAAACCCCAAGTGAAAGGATTACAGCCATCCTTGTCGGTCGTGAGGACGCTCATACAGGCGTTACGCGCCCGGCGTCCTTTGCTGACCATCATGTGCGATCTTCGCGTGCCACCGGCAGCCCCGACAGAGGCCGAGGAAAGACGCGTGTTTACGGGGCGGAAGGGTCTGTTTCCTGCCTGTAACAAAACCCAGACTCACCGAGAGTGTCAAGGAGCTACTCGGTGCTGACTGCGGCTCGACAATTCATCATCTTCAATTCAGAATCGCCACGATAAGTCGGCTGAGGTCAGACTCGCCGCAGAGGTCAGCGTGAACACAGGCTTGCTTGCGCGCCAAACTGCGCCAATTGAGAGACAAGCACAGCGAGAAAGAAGCGCCTCAGCCATCAGCAATCATTCCAACTGTTCCTCACGTTTCACTTTCTGGCGAGTTCCTCTAAACTTGGTGTTTTGCCGTGCAGTGCGGAACATGTCTCTTCTTGTTTCCCCTCCTTCTTTCCCTCGTTTTTCTCCGCAGTCTAACCTGCCGATCTGTGCTTCACAGTGGCAGGTGTATCATAAGAGATCGTTGAAAACAGATCCAGTCAGAGGCCTAAACTCGATTTAAAAAAAAAAAAAGAGCCTACAGCTCTCTGAGCACAGAAAGTAAGTTTTTTTTCCATAACTCGGTAATAGAGGCAATTATCTTTCCCGTGTGGTCTGCGCTTTGTTAAGCTGAGGGAGGAGTGGCCTCTGATGGTTTTTACCGCAGCAGTGAACTCCGCGTCAAGAGCGCATCAACACCTCCGCTGCCTGTGGGTGCGCTGCGCAGGCCTCGCGAGTGTGTGTTTCTGCCCGCTGAGTGAGAGGTTGTGTGTGGTGTTGTGCTTTCACAGAAGATTGCAGCCAATCATCTTTCCACGGATAAACTGGTATTTCGTCAGCCTTTGCAGGTGTAGATATGTCCGGGACATTGAGGGATTTCAAAACTTTGGTCCAAAAATACCACCAACAGTCACAGATTGTAACAGTAGTTTAAGGAACAGCTGGGGACTGACGCTGCAAACTGAGGTTGAATTCGCATGTAAATTATCCAACAGTGCTCAAGATTCGCCCATCAACAACCCTCCTTTGTAAAATAAGGATGTGAATGACGAATTTTCAATCAGAAAAATCCAATATTATATAGGCTTATATATTTTTAAAAGTGTTAGAAACACAAAAATGTGTTTCCATTATGACTAAAACAGCTGGGATTATTTTGAATCATTTTTATTCTTTGTTAATCTCTCGTTGAAGCATTAGTTGCATTTTTTTTCTTCAAATTCTAACAGTTTTTGTTGAACTGATTAATTTCTTCCAGAAACATAAGCACAAAAGTAACCTCGCAGCATGATGATGATACCTCCGCCATGTTTGGCTCTGTTTGTCTTTTTGTGGCCATTTTTCTCCTCGATCTCCAGCATTGACTTTTGGTTTTATCCCTCGTTCCACATCATCCGGCGGAGCGGTGCCTCATTCACGACTCTGTCTTCATGACCGCAGCCTGTTTGATTCCTTTGTTGCTCGTCTTCCAAGGAGCCCTGCTTGGTGAATGTCTGTGTGGAATATACAGACAGAAGAAAAACGTTCGCTCAGGCTCGTCTCAGCTCAGCTTGACACCATTGTTGTGTTGTTCCTTTTGAAATTTTCTCTAACCTTGAGAGTCTTCTTCCTCGTGATGACAGGAGCACTCAAAATTAATGTCAGGTGTGGCTCGTTTGTTTGTTTGAAGAACCGATTTATTCAATGAGAAGCATGAAGTGTTCAGTTTATTTTTGCTTTTTCCAAGAGGCAGAATATGCATTTGATATCGTATAAGATTATAGGGTCTTTAATTCAATAATGACATCATAAAATGTATTTATTTGTGAACGGAGCAGAAATTTTGTTTTGAAATGTTGAGTGTTCGCAGCAGATTGTTGGTGGAAAATATGGCTGAACAATGATGTCATGAGGCCGAAAAGACCTTGTGAATCAAAGAGTGCAGCATGCAGGGAGATGTTGCCTCATGGAGCCCATAACGTACTTTCCTTTTCCCTTCTACTTCACGGTCATCATTGAGAATGGCAAAGGACCAAACTGTTGTGTGTCAGCCATGGCTCAGTTCTTGTAGGTCCCGGAAGGTGAGTCTTATCAGCAGCCCATGCGATGGTGTCAGTAGCCAGGGCCCAGACTGCGCTATTGTGCCCCTGCCTGGGCCCGGGTGACGGATGACAGCGCCTTCTCACTGGAGGAAATGAGGAGGCCAGAGGCGAGCCCAGGGCCAGATTTTCATGAAAAAAAAAAAACCCTGTTCTCACCTCCTTACTTTTAGCTCTGAAAGTGCCAAGTCGTCCACAATGGCAGGCCTAAGGTGATGGCACGGTGATGGCTTATTGTGTTCGTCAGTTTTGGAAAACGATACCCTAATTAGATTATTTGTTTGAAGGGCCGTGAGAGGGGAAGATGTGTTTGCCGAGCGAAACTCCGCTCTGTGTATCGTGGGTCCGACTTGGAGACCCTGAAAGGAGGAAGTGAGGTCACAGCAGTCTGGATCCCCTGCCCTTTGCCCTCCCTTGGGTCTCATAAATTAGGCTGTGGTAATTCTGTTCCAGACGGCCTTGTCCTAGCAGGTGTGTGTTTGTATATACGAGTGCGAACTGGAGGGGGGGGGGGGGATGTAAGGGCTGTAATATCTGTGATCTACGGTGTTGGGAATGTAGTTTGGGAGGAAACATGCAACCTAAATATGCTTATCCTCTCTGCTGCCGCACAGGCCGTGGAGATAAAGACGGTGCTGGAGGGAGGCGGGCTCTCGCTGAATAGGATGTGTGGGCCTCCGGCTGCTTACGCGCTCCGTCCGACTCGGCCACACAGCTGGTAGAGAAATCTAAAAATTATCAAAAGGTTGAATCAAGTTCAGCTTGCAGCTTGAAGGACTCCGAGCTGCGAAAGCTCTGACGGCCCTCTTGGGAAAAACAATGTTACCCATAAAATAACGAGTTTGCACGCGGCGCGATAAACATCCCCCGAGACAAAAATGCTACTGGTTCTTCCACAGCAACGGAGGTATCGGAATGACACAGAGAGAAGAACTGAACAAATGAAATTAAAACAAATAAAAATCAGCCAGTGCACAGGAGCACTGTGGTGGACATAACAGTTGTTGCTCGGAGCGAGTGCGAAGAGGAGGGGACGCTGTTCTTCAGTGCGACAGCTCGGGCCCAGAGTCAGTGGCAGATATCCGCCCTCACGGAGATGTTCAGTCCCTGTTCTGGAGCTCGGCCCTGAACTCTGACCTCCCTCTGAAGGGGAGACTGGGATCACATGCAGCGTCTAAAATATAACACAGCCATAAACTAGAACAGATACGGTTTGCCTGGCTTATCCTCGCTTGTCATTTCCGCATCAGTCCGTTTGAAGGAGCAGTCGGGGTGAAAACTCAGGCATAAGTCTTCCACTTCCTCTCTTTGTGTCTTAGCTTGCATATTTGTATAAAGCTGCAGTGCCTGAGTTGGCTGAAAGACAACATCAATCACAGGGAACGGCACAGTGCAGGCCCTGTTTTGGAGGTCCCACCCTGCCTAACGGCGCGAAGGCCACATCAGTGAGAAACAGTGAGTGACGAGGATATTGGCTGATATTCTCTGGAACGAAGTCAGACCTTTCGTCACATCTGGGAACCGCTGCTCAGCAGGGACGACTTGGCAGGTGGCTGTGCTGTTTATGTTTGTCTCTTTTTGATATTCGACTTCACTTTCACTGAAACCAATTATTTGGTTTGCGGGTTTTTTTCTGGTTAAGGACTCTCACACACTCAGGCGTTCGCGCTGATTGACACTTTCAAGTCACCATATGAGATTTGTATGTTTTTCAGCTGTGCGAGGAGAACCCCAGAAGAAGCCCTCGCACAAACATGCAAAAATTACTGCTCGCTGTGGGCTGAGAGCACCAAACAATCAACTTTTTTTCTGAACAAAAGGCACATTTAAATTGGCGTCTTGAATTAGTATTTGCTAATGAACAAACAACTCAGGCAGACAATGCTCAACCTAAAGAATCATGAAAGCTCACCTCATTAAAAAAAACATTTCTTCATCATTTGATATAAGTACAATTAATTAGTGCTTCCCAGTGAACTTTAGAGACGACACACTGAGTTATTATCTTCTTTCTTCAAACTGATCTCGTCTTCTCTGTTTCCAGAGTAGTTTCCCGGATTTCTCAGATGTTGTCAGTTTAAAAAAAAGACACTTGAATATTCTTATTAGCCTCCATATTTTATCAGTAAAAAATAATGATAGAACCAGCAGGGACAAGCACATACCTGCATTTCTGAAACATGACTATCTAATAATGTGTCGCTATGGCTAAATGAGAATTTTCATTTCCACGAGTGATTATCTGAGTCGCTAAATCTACTCAAAATATGTAGGAATCCAGGTGAAATGGCATCACTCAGATTAGATGTACGGATATGAAAGTCTTTTGCTTCAGTTGCAAATTCATCTGGTCCTAATGTTTTTGGATGTGCAACAGCGATTTGAAGTGATGGCTTCAAATGAAGCCGGCTGATATCTGCGCACAGAACTTGTACAGACAAACGTACACAAGCGTGTCGGAATGCAGTCCGACACACAGATTGTTGATGTCTGTTGTTGCGTGCGCGGTGCATCAGTCATTGGACGACATGGCGGGCAGCAGGGGGGGTCCTGTGCGCCGTGTTGTTGCTGTGTCTAGTTCCTTGTTAGAGAATTGATGACACTGTCTTCGGAAAACAAACAAGGCGGGAAGCTAAAAAGGTGGTCACTCACCACAGCTCCCTGACCCAGAGACACAGGGGCCACAGCAGCATATGAGCAACGCCGCGGCGTCCCCCAAGGAATGCGCTGCAGTGTGTGTGTGCACACGCTTTTGTTTGTGTTTCAGTGATACCACAGCTGGAATGTGACTGTCTTGTGCCTGAATGTGTGCCTTTGTGTGTTTTGGTGTCAGCCCTCCTGCAGCAGGACTGCGAGCCTGTGTGCAAAACGAAAAACAGCGATAAAAGAAAAGCCCTGTTGGCGCCTCTTCTGTTTTGTCACATTTGCGCTACGCCACAGGATGCCAAAATAAATGTTCCACCTTTCAATGTCAAGGAAAACGCAAAAGAAGACGGTTCCAGCGAGTATTTGGCGGAGTAACGCATTGATGTGGAGGTGACACACTCCCCCCGTGGGCACTGTCCCGCTGGAGGCTAGCGCTGTCAGTCCCCACTCTGACTCACACTTCACATCACAGCGCTGCCCGTGGCCTCGGGGCCTCCTCGCTACGTACACACCAAACCCTGCTCCGGGCCCCTGAGCTCTGTTCGGGGAGCTCAAATCCCATAATTGCAGGGGCTGACAGTGATATCTAACATACGAGACACCCTCACCTGGTCGGAAGGAATGAAAACATCTACTGTCAGCGTGAAGGAGATGAGTGGGGGGTGGGACCAGGTATGGGGAAAGTGAGTAATAGGATGGAGGGGAAAATAGTAACTCTGTGTTTTGTGGTAACCAGTATCAGAAGGAGCTGTCGTACTTCTGTTGACTGCATTTTACAGGGATTTGATCAGGTGCAATGAATGGATAAAAAACAATTTACAGTAAACCAAGAAAGGAGTGAGATTCGGTTGGATCACTGCTTGGTTGCAACACCATGTCAGTGTCTCTTGCTTTGCAGTCAAACACCAAACACCAAACACCATATGATAACCAGGTCCAAAATTTTCTCTGATAAAGCTGAAGAAGTCACCAGTACACCTTTTCAAGCAATATCTTCAATTCTTGATACAATTTAATAGATATTTTACAATTTTATAATTGATGTAATTGTCTTGTGCATTAGCGCTTCTAGGTTCAAACATCTGAAGTGCTCGCTCTGTGTTATCAAAACATTTGATCTGTGTGGCATTTTATACATTGTCTCATCTTTTTTCAGATGACTGGGTTACGTACTCTGATAAAGCCACGTTTGAAAGTCATCAAGCAACCATGGTGCAAAACAGCTTGCATTCAAGAGCTGATCATGCATTTCGACATGTCAGTGTTTTTATTTCCTGCACGAACAAGGTCGGACCTTGCCAGCGTTCCTTGGGAAGCAAACGGAAACATTAGGAAGAAACTCACAGAAGCCTTCGTCCCATACTCCTGCTGTAAGACAGGCTTGCCTGGAGTGGCCTTCATTTATCAACCACTTCAGGCTCTGCAGACAGCTGTGGGGAGAGCAGGAGCCGCTGTGTTTACACCACAGCTCAGCCGAGGCCCTCAGGACAGAACAGATGAAGATACTTGCACATATTCAGATTTACACAGCCTTACATGCACTCAGTCTCTCAGCCTGGCTGTCTGCTCGGTTATGGCCCAAGCTGACATTTTTACACGGGACAGATCACAGCCTCGCCTTCTTGAACAAATCTTTTCGGGTTAAATTGTATGACTCGACTGTATCATCCTATTTACACGAGCAGGACATCCCACGGTGCAGTGAGTCGCGAAAAAAACAGGAAAGCTTCCGAGTTCAGCTTTGACGAGTCTTTAGCACCATCTCGTGGCCAATCGTGATATTGGCAGAACTCACGACCCTCCTCTTCACATGCTATTTGTTATGACCACTGTCAGTCATGTTACAGGGACATCCATTGGTGTGAAGCCTATTCCCGGTGTTTTTTTCTTGCACTTTGACCTGACATGGATCTTTGCACAGACTGGCTTGGCAGATACGCCGAACAAGCTGCATTTCTATTGGCGGACGCTCGCACGCCCACAGTCACGGTCTACAAATCCAAGGTGAGAGTCCTTCATCCCCGACTGAGAGCCGGCTGGTTCGGGTTTAACATTCGTCGCTTCTCTGCAGCCTCCTCCAGCTCCTGTTTTTCTTTTGTTTTTAGAACAAGCAGTTATGTCGGTGTTCACCGAGGTCCCGCAAGCGGCTCCGGTCGCCGTTTTCAAGCTAACGCAGGATTTTAACAACGACCAGTCCCCCAACAAAGTGAACCTCGGAGTGGGAGGTGAGTTCCCCGGCTGTCTGACGGTTCTCCATAGTAACAGGTTCCCGGAGCGCGCGGGACCCGCGGGATTTGGCAGCGAATGGCACGAGGTGTTACATAAAATTCAGAAAACTTCAACATTTGGTGCCTTCGTGTGTCCTCTAATCACCAACGACGACGGACAGGGACAATGTCACGTTGAAATACAGTGCATTATATTTGTCTTCTGTGACCATTATATGTGTTAAATTTTTAATTAAAAGTTACTGTGTGTAGTCAACTGGATCTGTTCAGTGTTAACTTGTGTTGTCACTGTGTCATAGCTTTTTAAAGACTTTGCCAAGAATCTACAAAAAGCTACCCTGGTGTTTTCTCCTACCCCTTTAAAAAAATGCAGCAGTATCATCACAAGTCAGCTCAAAACACGATGATGGTGTAGACTTTATCTGGGAAAATGTTTTTGCATTTTCACTGCAGATGGCCATGAATGTAATCTGAAGTTCTTTGCTTCTTCACGTCAGTCGCTAAAGCCAGAGCACAAAATAATAACCAAACCTCAACAGTTCTTACTCCTCCTAACTCTTTGAAATGAATTGCAGTACTGTATGACTATTTTTTTATTCAACAGTTGTATATTCTTAACCTTTCTCCCAAAATATTTTCCCCTTTTCTACCATGTGATCAGATTCCACTTGATCTGATTACACGTACACTTTCTAATAAATATTTCCCACTGAATTGGAAGAGTGATGATGATGATGGTACGATGCAAAAACTGTCTGAGTTTCAGTTGAATCAAGTGACAGGTTGCAGCCCTGTTGATGATGCATCAACACTGTGACACAGTGTTGAACACTGTCTGTCCCTGTACCTTTGCATTTCCTCTGCATCTCTTCCTCCTGCTCTTATTCTTGCTCAGGAACGCCTCATCCGTTGGACCAGGCAGTGGATTGGATTACTGCTCCTGCTTGCAGGAGTTTAAATATGCATGGCTTAGTGCTGCGTCTCTCCTAAACCATGCTAATGGCACATTGCAGCCCTTGGTACCAGCATGTTGGGTTTTTTTTTTCATGGTAATCTTATTCCTAGCAGTAATTCCTTACGCTCACGCTGCAGAGGAATAGAGTGAGAAACATTACTCAGCTTTGTCGAGGCATGACGGAGCTACCTGAGTCCCACGATTAGTACAAGAGGCTGAGGCCTCCTAATCCTCTTCTGCCTGCCAAACAAACAGCATGAGGGGCAGCTGGGAAATGTAGGCTGGTCAGAGGCTTGAGTCCTACGCGTTTAACGTCGAGCCTGGAGCTGAAATGCAAACAATAGTTTTGTTTTTCAGATATGACTTGAACTTTTGTGAAGCAACTGTCATAAATATTTGCAATTTATTTAGTTATTTGGTTCAATCACTAAGATTTGTCCTTTTAAATGTAATCTGACTTTTATGCCAGTGGATTTAAAAAAAAAAAGGTGTAACCAGCAGTGTGGACGGTATTCCTTAGACCTGCACAGCTAGCTGAGGGTCCTTGATTTGAAGGCTGAAAAGCAAAAACAGGCTTTCACTCCTTATCAAGCACTGACACAGAGGTCAGTTTGTCGAAACTCCCCGCAGATGAAAGTACACTTGTGCCCCAATCTCATTCAAATGATCTTTCTCCGTGTCAGTGTCACGATCTCGTTTTCAACTCGGGTCCAAAGTTTGGCCCAGTTTTCATGTCAACTTCAGGCGGTCCATTCTTCTACATTCGGTGATCCTTTGTTTCATACCTTAACCGGGGTCCTTTTTTTTCCTGCAGCCTACCGCACAGATGAAGGCAAGCCTTGGGTACTGCCGGTGGTGAAAAAGGTGGAGAAGATCATCGTGAGCGATGACTCGCTCAACCACGAGTACCTGCCCATCCTGGGTCTGCCCGAGTTCAGAGCGTCGGCCTCCAAGATCGCACTGGGAGACGACAGTCCCGCCATCAGAGAGAACAGGGTTAGAAGCGTCCGAGGCCTCCGAGCGCTCTGGTTTTCCATGTGTTCTGCGGCTAAAATAGCTGCTTTCTGTTGCTGCCAGGTGGGCGCTGTCCAGTGTCTCGGTGGTACGGGCGCTTTGAAGATGGGCGCAGAGTTTCTCAGGCGATTCTACAACGGGAATAACAACACGAAAACGCCCGTCTACGTTTCCGCACCGACCTGGGGTATTCACACGCGCACACTCGCATGAAATATGGAAGCGATATAGTACAGGGTATAAATGAATACTCTGGAGACAAGCTGCTCATCTAGCAAGTCTGATCATTGACCCTTTTCACAAAGAGCTTCAAAGACGCACTTTAGACTTCAAACGGTCAATAAATGTCCTGCTTTTGTCAGATCTTATCAGTGGTCCTGATTTATTTATGGGTTCAGCTGCTAAAGGTGTAAATTCAGACAGTAGACATCTTTCTTCTTCTATCTGATGGAAACAGACTGTAAAACAATACAATGGGAGGTTTTTATATCCTTGTTCCAGAGAATCACAATGCAGTCTTCAGTAACGCCGGCTTCGAGGACGTCCGTCCGTACAAATACTGGGATGCAGAGAACCGGGGCCTCGATCTCGCCGGTTTCCTTGGTGACCTGGAGGTAAGCAGCGAGGGTCGGCAGCTCCCACGATGCCTCGCACCAATTATCAGCCGTCTCATCCAGAGGTTGACACTCCTCTTGTCTCTGTTTTTTTTTTTGGACAGAGTTGTCCTGAGCACTCGATCTTTGTCCTTCATGCGTGCGCACACAACCCAACTGGCACCGACCCCACACAGGAGCAATGGAAGCAAATCGCTGAAGTGATGATGGTAATACAATGTACATGTACACAATATACACAAATCAACATGTTCCCTGTGCTGTTACCTTCAACATGGTTCAAGGCCTATAAGGGTGTGCATGCGTGGTGTTTTTATTACAGTGTAATTATGGCTTGTTCTTTCTCTCCCCAGAGGAGGAGGCTGTTTGTGTTCTTCGACTCGGCCTATCAGGGATTTGCTTCGGGTAGTCTGGACAAAGATGCCTGGGCGGTTCGCTACTTTGTCTCCATGGGCTTTGAAATGCTCTGTGCCCAGTCCTTCTCCAAGAACTTTGGCCTCTACAGTGAGTGATCAGTGTGTGCACGGAGGGCGAGTCAGTTAAACTGTTGGAAAAACAAATAGATTAAAGCGACATGAGTGTAAAACTTTCCATTAAGGTCACATGTTTATGGTGATCCTATTTTCCATCAACTTTATTTAAGAAGAAAGCACAAAAACCTTACACTTTTGAGGAATTCCTAAAAGCACAGTTCCATTGGAAACATGTTTAAAACTATTACCTCAGCAACAGCAGTGTTATGAGTCAACATTTATTCCATGAGGCTCCTTTCCCAGTCTGCTGATGCCAAGTGCGAGCTGTTCATTAGCGTTTGTAACCGTCTTCAAAGAGTAGCTGTAATCACTTTGTTTATTTAAATTGGGTCGTGTGTTTGTCTCTTCAGATGAGCGCGTGGGCAACCTGACAATCGTAGCCCGTGACGCCGACAACCTGAAGAGGGTCCTCTCTCAGATGGAGAAGATCGTCCGGACCACCTGGTCAAACCCGCCGTCTCAGGGGGCTCGCATTGTCGCCGTCACCCTCAACTCGCCCGAGCTTTTCGCTGAGTGGTCAGCAGCACAGAAGCACAACAGCACGTTGAGAGATACAGTGTTAAATGGTGAAGCGTGTCTGATATGAAACATACTGTTTTTTTTCCGGTTTGGATACTAGGAAGGACAACGTGAAGACTATGGCTGACAGAGTCCTTTTGATGAGGGCTCAGCTGAAAGCCAAACTTCAGTCTCTGGGGACACCGGGCACCTGGGAGCACATCACAGACCAGATTGGCATGTTCAGCTTCACAGGCCTGAACCGTGAGTGCAGTGACCACACACTGATGCACAGAGACAGGCGACAGATCGTCGCACGTAAATTAGTCCATCGCAGAAAATGCAGCTGTGTCTTCTGTATGGGAATTGTTTCATGCAGGACAACAACTTCAGTTTAAAGTTGAATGAAGACATGCAAGTTGTGGGTTCATGTAGCAGCACTTGTCGATCTTCGACCTCAATTGTGACACGATGGACGTTCACAGAGTATGTGCTTTTAAATGTTGAATGAATGAATCGTACGTTTTTCCGTCTTCTCCAGCCAAACAAGTGGAATACATGGTGAAGGAGAAACACGTCTACCTGATGGCCAGTGGTCGCATCAACATGTGCGGTTTGACCACCAAGACAGTAGACTACGTAGCAGAGTCCATCCATGAAGCCGTCACCAGGGTCCAGTAGGTGGCGCTGCTGCTCCTGCAGTTCTGAGCCCCGAGATTGTGTTGGTTCTCCTGGAGAAAGATTCAAAGTCCAACAAACTCGTCCCCCACGTTTGTCCATCACAAGGTTAAAAACAACCGTCCTGGATCTTTTCCTTCAAGTACAAAATGTATTAGTTATGTGCTTATGTTCATAATTCTTATTCTTGTTATTTTTCACGTGTTCTCATCTGCTGCATTGAGTTCACTTTTTTTTTTTAGCACGTAGTGTATTATTAGTTGATGTGTCATTAGTGAGTGAGTCTGACTGTGTTACGGTTACCTCAGCAGCAGCGACTCCACGCTCTCAAAACACTGTGATTCATCCCTTCCAAATGTTAATTACGTCTTTCCACTTTTTATTTAGCTCGCAGTTGTTGAGACCGCTTGTCAGAATGATTCGAACTGGACCAAACTGAGCAGGTTGGGTGACTGCGTTTCCTGTGAATGTAGCTCTATTCAGCAAGAGAAGAAATGTGAACGTGTTCTCAGGAAGGTATTTTTAACTTGTGCCGTGTAATTTATTAATGAAAACGTCGTTTTGCCCTGAGAGGTCATAGTAATTACCTCAATTTTAATCCGCGTACGTGTGGAGCACCTTTTTTTTTTTTTTTTTTTTCAGTTCCAGCGGGTTGGCTTCATGCACCGACCGGGTGTCACGACTCCGGAGAAATCTGGCTGAACAAAGTGACGTCTGTGGTTGTGTCAGACACCCGCCAGTGGATGTTGACTGTTCGTTGCACTCGTGCACTGTTATGTAAGACCCCCATGTCTCATGGCACAAACACACTAATGATCAACCAGTTTACTGTAGTGCAGTTACGCACAGCACACCAATACAAAGGTCTGACTATGTGATTATGTTCATAATTTGTATTCTTGTCCTTTACCAGGTTATCTGAGGCTGAAAATGTATTCACACTGTCAAATGTAATGAATCGGTACTGCAATAAAGAGTGACGAACCAGTGGGCTTGTGTTGTTTGTGTCTGTATAGGAGCCAGTTTAATAAGTGCATTAATGCAGCAGAAAAGAGAGAAAAAAAACTGCAGGACAAACTACAAAAGACATGAGCAGCAGTTAAATTAATTTATTCATTTCATTATCTCTTGTGTTGAACATTTCTGTTTCTTATTTCTTTGGATAATTTCTAATAATCTTAATCTTACATTACAAAATCTTATTTCACTTATTTTTGTCAAACCAGCATATCTGTCCTTGTAAATAGAAGGAAAAAGGGAAACTAACTGCAAATGCTTTCAGCATTTTGCTTTGAGTTTCTGAATCCTCCTGCTTAGAGTCAGATCAAGAGGCTAGTACAGGCTGTGTGTGTGTGTGTGTGTGTGTGTGTGTGTGTGTGTGTGTGTGTGTGTGTGTGTGTGTGTGTGTGTGTGT
>JASSRZ010000014.1:10453674-10476802 GCA_032164315.1 Malacoctenus gilli | reverse complement strand
GTGTGTGCGTGTGTGAGTGTGTGTGTGTGTGTGTGTGTGTGTGTGTGTGTGTGTGTGTGTGTGTGTGTGTGTGTGTGATTCATCTTTATCGGGCTTGTTGCTGCTGTGAATCTCTGAATGTTATTCCTGCAGAGGGAAATTATTCAGGGCGCAAAGGATGAAAGAAGAGATGACTGCAAAAAAAATCCTTGCTCTTTTAAAAAAAAACTCCTTCAGCAGCTTAAAGCTTCAAGAAAACTGATTGTGTGACGTCTTAAAGAAGGATTTCTGAATTTTTAATGGGGTCCTCCGAAGAGCTTTAAATATCCCCTGCGCGCCGCACGTATCCAGTGTGCACAGAGCCAGCACAGACTGAGACAGAGAGAGGGAAAGTGAGCGACAGGCTTTCTGCTAGCTCTGCAGTCTTAGCTGGATTTCATATAATCCTGCGCAGGTCGTGTCCTTCCGCTGGGAAATTCTCTGAAATCACTTCTTTTAATTACAGACTTGCCGCGGCTGCTGCCGCCGCAGCGCTCACAAGCTGACACTGCACAGACGCTGGGTGGCACTTAGACGGGAAAAAACATCCGCCTCTGGCGTTGAATAGTTTTTTCACAGAACTCGCGCTGTCATTTTCAATGAGTCCCCTGAATGTATTGATCTGTGTTGGCTCCTATGTGTTCAACTTACCAATAGGCAGGGGTGGGATGAGAGCTGGCATCCCATAATAGGAGAACGCTCCGTTCTCAAACCGGAGAGCCTCCTTTCCAATCTCCACCTCCACCCGTCCCTGCAACATCAACACAGCCATTTGAATGGATTAGGTCTCGAACTCCCCTTTAATAATGTGAAGAGTGAATTGATTCGTCATCTAATGAAGGCATGGAGAGAACCAGAAGCACTCAGAGTTCCACCAAGTAGCCACACAATGTTATAACAAGCCACACCAGATAAGTAGTTAGATTTTTTTTTTTTACCTCCCTCACTAATCATTGATCATGAGACGAATAATAAAGTTTCTTCAATTGTATACTTCCTTAAAAAGCATCTTGCTCAATATGGGGCTTGAATCCACAACAGTGAAGTCAAGAGCTTCATGATCTTCTGAGAGCACTTGCTGAGTCTTGGTAAACATTGTGTTTAATTTATTGATTCCGCCCCTTGTAACATGTAAACACATTGGCTCCACCCCTTTCGTCAATTAAATGCATTGGCTCCACCCCTTGTGACATTTAAATGAATTGGCTCGACACCTGCCTGCATTAGCTCGGCTTCTTATAACATTTAAACACATTACCTCTACCCCAAACATATTGGCTCCCTCCCTTGTAAGAAGTAAACACTTGTCACATTCAAAACGCATTTGCTCTGCCCCCTTGTGACATTTGATGGCATTGGCTTCTGTTATGTTTAAACCCACATTGGCCCTCGTGGACCGAATGTGCCCACCTATGGCCAAGCACATCCCTGTGAGTCACTTTCACAGCTTCTTTTGTGTTTGGGGTCACCTGGAGGATCAGGATGAAGTAGTCGACAGGCTTGTTTCTCTGGAAGAGGTAGTGTTGAGGAGCATGTTTGTTCTTGGGGTTGAACTTGAGTTCCTGCACAACGCTGGGGTGTTTAATGAGTCGCAGCAGGATCTTCTCCGACAGGTGACACCGCCTGAACGGCTCCACCTCTATGAGCGAGAATCACGGAGCAAAGGGAACACGAGGAAACGAGTGAAAGAAAGAACATCGTGCTCCCCAGCAACTGGTCACATTTTATAATGCTCTTTTAGGTGCGTGTAAACACACACGCTCTGCCATTGTTACCTGTCGCCAAGAAACGGTGGGTTGCCAGCAGCAGTTGGGGGGAGATCTTCACCTTCAGCTCATTTTCTGCGAGCTTGAAGATTGAGAAATCTTGCTGTTTCCTTTCATGGTTGGACACTCGTCTTTTGGTCCGATTGTCAGCTAGGAACATAAAACCATATCGAGAGCATATGAAAACAATGCAGATGTCACCTTTCATCGCGCTCAGGTAACGGAATGTTGTAGTCATCGTGTTTGGTGTCGTTCAAAAACACAAATTTGGTTGTACGACAATGACATAGCATCTTCCCCCACTGACCTCATTAGCGACTGCAGCTCTTAATTCTGCTTGGCATATTCATCTCCTTACTCTGTGCAGTAAACACCACCTCTGACTGCGAAGATGACTTATCCTCTGCAGATGCGAGCAGTATTAAAGATATTATGTTCCGTTAAATACAGCATCGCTGCAGCAGGAACAGCTGGTGCCATAAAGGCCTGAAGTGCAAAGTCTAGAGAGATTAGTTCCCTCGCGTTACACACACACACCTAATTATCAACATGGAGACACACACGTTGAGAACCGAGTTCCCGAACGCGAACGCATGTCAGCCCATGACACTCACTCAGCATGTAATTGAAAATTTGGCTCAATAAAAAAAGCATGTTTACAGCTTGTGGGGACAGGAGTGCTTTTTTTATGGAAACACGCGGCAGAAAACGTACTCACAGTGAAGTGAAAGAGGCTGCCGTTCCAATCAGCTATAAAACAGAGTTTAGCATCTAAATACCTCCCTGTGGAGAGACTTTCCAGCCAATTAGAATGAAGGGATTATGGCGATTATCTGTTAGACTAGGTCGCTCATTCACATCATTTAATTATGCATCAGAAAGCATCTGGGAACAACAGCAGGGAGAAGGTGAAATCAATAGTTTAATGAGGAAAACATGACAGTGGATGGTTGGGAGTGAGATTTTACAATCCATGCTATCATTCTCTTCTAAATGATATGTAAATTTATGCTGTTGATGTGAGTGTTTCCCGGTAATGATGCACAGTAAAACAAACTGTCAGCCTCGGAAACAAACCGAGAAAATCGATTCAGTATGAGTGGTATAAACAACATGAGTTTGTCATGTTTGTACGTACTGTACAGGTCCGTCTCGTCCACGATCTCAGACTTGATTATCTCCTCTATGACGTCCTCCAGGGTGACGATACCCATCACCTCGTAGAAAGGGTCCCCTTCGCCTTCACTGTTCACCCTCTGCACCACGGCCAGGTGGGATTTACCTGCGTTCATCAGGAAACAAGACGTCCATTTTTTTTTTTGTGCACTGATTTCCAGCCAGGAACTAGCCCAGGAACAATTTGAGAGGCATTGCTGGATATAAATAACTCGAGTCAACAGCTTCCAACTGGATCTGTGCAGCCAAGACGGAAATCGGCATTAAATCACCAGCTGGAGCCGAGAGACAATAAACACAGGAGACATCCACCTGAAAGGGAGGAATTGGAAATTATTCAGATGTCAGGATTAGCCGCGTGTGCGCGAGTGAGAGACAGAGACGAGAAGTAAGTGGACATTTGGGAGATTAGTCTGGAGACACTGTGACAGTTTGGAAGACTTGGCCCTTACGTAAACACTGGGATTATGCAATCAGTCTGGGGATGCCTGCATCTGCTGAATAAACTGGCCATGCTGCTGCCACCCTTGTAAACCCACATGCATACTTGCACACAAACACACGCACGCTTCACGCATTTCCATGAGCGAACCTCGTGCTCCCACTCAGCCTTCCCACTCACTGAGTGTTTGGCTGAACACAACAAGCCTGCCAGATACAACGACAGCGGCCGCCAGCAGCAGCAGCAGCAGCGTCTCTGCAGCCAGTCGATAAAGTGAATGTGACAAGAAGTCAGCGTTGCCGCCGTGCCCGAACATCGGAACATCAAAAGTGACCGTGAACACAATGTTAAAGACACTATTGCACAGAATTGCCTCTTCAAATCAGTCTTCTTAATCATGACAATTCCCCCCCAAATACTCATATTTTAAGGTTCTGTGGGTGTGCTTGAGATTTCTGATGCAAATTTTTGTCCTGCCGTCACAACTCATTCCTCTTTGTCCTGCTGACGTCAATTTGGTGGCCAGATAAGTTACCTAACCAAATTCATGATGTCACTGGAGCACAGATTTCAGCAGGAACGTGTAAACAGTCTCCAGCCGTACTTTGAACCAAACCAGTGGCTCATACGAGATGGGCCGATTTAGAGGATCACTGCCAGGGGATAAAATGGATCAAATGCCTTAATCCATTGAAACAAGGAGTAAAAAAAAAAAAAAATCACTGATTGACTGACGGGCAGTCGCCTCTACACACGAAACTGTGGCTGAGTGAGATTGGCTGGGATGGTTGGTGAGGTTGTATTAAGTGTTTAGGTCAGCTTGTCGGAATAGTTCAGGTGAGTCAGAGGTGGATTTGCCCTGAACTGCTGATATGCATGGGCACTGCATTACATCATTCATACATTACATAATGCTCTTGCAGAATGGCGCACTTTTACCAGACTCGCGCACAGACACACAGGCCCCGGGGCGAAACTGGGTCTTCCACGGATGTCCCCTTTTGCAAATGTTTCTGCTCTGCTCACTTTGCCGTGCCCTTGTCGTCTCTGCTTGTGTTTCATGGGTTTTAGATCACGCATATGTTTGCATATATTGTTCTATTTGTGTTTGCAGCCCACACCACAGCCAGACACTCCTATTGAATGGAAACGATGAGCTGTTTACACTCCTCCAGCAATCAATTTGCTGACCGTTTCACACGCATATGCTCAAACTAAGAGAATTGCAAAGGATTTTACACATGCAGTCGCAGCACGTTTGAGCAGTTTAAGCATTGTGTTTGAACAGTTTGAATGCATTTAACCCATTATGTGAAAAAAGGGAAAAAAATGGAAAAAAAATAATAAATTGAAACAAAATATTTCAGAATGAATAAAATGACTGTCTTCTGCTCAAGTAAACTGTAGCTTAATCTTTTAAAGACCTGATCATTTATTTGTTCTGTAATATTTCCTTTTCATCCCTTCGCCCTGAAACGCCCTCAGACTGCTCCGGGTGACTGTTTGATACTATCACCAGGCCAGACTGCTACAACTGCATCACCCTGTTTTCCCCCTGTTGCTTCGATTTCCATCAACAGGACCAATGTGGCAGGTCCACTTGCAGCTCAATTCACAACATTATCACTTCATTGTTTGATGGACGTGGTGCATTAGGCTTTAATCATTGATAAACTTTTCTCTCTTCTTTTGATTTGTTTCAGGGTTCTTTTATGCCCCACAGACTCTTTCCATCAGCTTCTGTTTTTAAGGCGTACCATTATTACAGCGCGTCTAACCGAAGAGTTTGGACGGACTTTCTTTGCCCACCATCAAATCTCAATGAGCTAAAACTCACCAAACAATTGACTTGTCATTCATCCAGATGAGCAGCAGCGAAAAGCTCAACTTGCGATTCAAAATGAACTCGTTCTTTCAATTTTAGACAGACTTAACATCTTTCTGGCATTTTAAATCTATCATCTTTTGACTTGCACAGTCACTGTCTCACTCATACCAAACAATTTATGGTTGAATGTCTTTTGCTTGGGATTTGTGAGCTCTTTTGTTCTGTTGAAATGGTACAAACGACCTCACCGAGTCCAATTCTATTCAGCCTTCTGTTTAAAGTCGTATCACAGAGAGTTATTACGATGTCAATATTTATGTTCCCGATTCAAAGCTGAAACTTTATCATTCGCATGCTTCCATCTGAAGAAGTTCTGCTGCATTGAGGCTGAGCAACATGTGAGCGGTGTGCTTTCCACAGTGCTTTATGTTGGCGGTGCTCGCTCGTATTTCTTGCTGGTGACATTTCCATTCCTTCTTTAAACACAGACCTTGCCCCTGCTCGTCACCCCGCGTCTCAGTGAGACATCCTCGCAGCGCCCAGCGGAGCTTCCTGAGCAGCAGGAGCTCAATTCTATTAGACCGAGATGGGAAGGAGGCAAGAGGGCAAGGGAAAGGTTGGAGCTGAATTTTTCATGGTCGCGCAGCAGGCCGGGGGTGGCAGCCACCTGCAGAGAGGAGGCAACTTCAAAGTCGCCGCGGGCTGACAATTAAGTAGACGCAGATAATGTAAAGGTGAAGCCAGACTCCACGTTTAAAAAACATCGCGGGGACACTGTGGCACGGGGGAAATGATGGGTCGAGAGTGAGGCCATGATTCACTTGTGTCAGCCTAAATCCAGCCTTCATAATCCTGCACAAGATGAAGCTGTAGACCCTCTGACCTGTAAGTAGCCTTTGCTGCATCCAACTGACATCTATTCACCTCTCTGTGTCAATGAAACAGATTTATAGCCTAATCCCCACAACATAAACCAATGTCACTGAAATCCTTATGTAACCATATGAGCCGGGCGCCCCTCATGCGTCTTAATCACAGCGTATGATGCCGTCAGAGGAGCAGTCTGAGCGTTTTGCTGTGCAGCATTGACTCTGAATGATAGTAAGTGTTATCATTAGGTCTGAAAGGACTCCCCTGAGAGAGGCGACACACTTTTTGCTTCATCGTGAACAGATGCTATCTCTGGCTCCGTATGAGGG
Organism: Malacoctenus gilli; assembly: GCA_032164315.1. Taxonomy (NCBI): domain Eukaryota; kingdom Metazoa; phylum Chordata; class Actinopteri; order Blenniiformes; family Labrisomidae; genus Malacoctenus; species Malacoctenus gilli. The sequence goes on along the minus strand of JASSRZ010000014.1, from coordinate 10,470,373 downwards.
GGAGTGCTGTAATACGGTCAGTGCCCTTATCAGGAAAGATGGGTATCAAGCAAAAGATATGTGTGTGTGTGTGTCAGATAGAAAAACCTGGCAGCACTTTGTGCCTCTGCTGTCATCCCGGTGAAGCCGAAGTCGTTTAGAAAACTCGCTCCCCCACAGGTTCAATGTTACGCGTCAGTGTGGCGCTGATGGGGCCACGTGAAGTTCACAGTGTCGTCGTGGGAAAATTCACCGAAATCTCTCTCATCACATGGATTCTTAAGATAACCCCTCTGTGATGTTTGGGAGCCTCTAACCCCGCGCTGAACTGAACTCACTGTGTGACACGGTGTCAGATTTCACATATGGCTTTCGCTGCTCCGAGGATCAGAGGGCTTTACTGGCAGCCCCTCTGAGCCAGCAGACGGATGGCAATGGAAATGTAGGTTTATTTTCAAGAGCACAGTCACTTCAAAGGGCATTCAACTTTGAGTTTGCAGGGGAGAGAAGTGAAACATGAATTTCTCTCTGAATTTTTTTTTCTTTTGCTGCGGACAAGAATATTTGATGGACACGAAGCAACATGTGCAGACTACTTCCCAAGACACGGGGTGTAATGTATGGTGGATTCACCTCTTTTGAACTCCTCCAGCATCACATCCAGCTTGGTGTCACTGAAGACGCAGTGCATGGGATGCTTGTAGAACTGAGTGATTGTTTTCAAAGGGGTGCAGTCGTCAGGGTCCACAAAAGCCAAGTCCTTCACAAACAGGATGTCCACGATGTTGGATCGCTCGTTCTCATAGACCGGGATGCGTGTGAACCCGCTCTGCATCACATCGGACATGGTGCAGAAGTCCAGGACGGCGTCTGATGACAGCATGTAGCAGTCTGAGAGTGGGGTCAGCACGTCCTCCACGGTCTTGGTCCTGAGCTCCAGGGCCCCCTGGATGATGTTGAGCTCCTCTTTGACCAGGTCGTGGTAGGGGTCCGTGACGCGCAGCATGGCCACCAGCTTCTCTCTGGTGTAAAAGCTGCTGATCTCCTGGTGCAGCATGATGTCCAGGATCTTGGAAACTGGGTAGGCGATGGGGAAGAACACCAGCATCAGGAGGCGAGTGGCACAAAGGGTTTTGGAGGCGATGGCCAGACTGTGCCTGGACGCAACAGAGTGAGGTAAAATCTCTCCAATGAAGAATATCCCCAAAGTGCATGACGCAGTCGAGAGAGCGGTCATCCCTAAAATCTGACACATCCACACCACAAAACATGTGTTTGTCAGCACGTTGCCCAGCACCACGGTGCAAAGGATGTAGTTCCCATGTTTACGCACTGACTCGATCTTCCGCGCGTACTTCTGCTCCTTCTCCGTGCCGCTGTTCTGCAGGACCCGCAGCTCCACCGGGTCGAGAGCCAGCATGCTGATGTTCAAGCCACTGCAGAGCGCGGACAGCCCCAGCAGCAGCACCGAGACCCCCGCCTGGAGCCAGACATCTGCCTCCGGGGGTCTCTCCACCACCGCCAACCAAAAGTCTTTGGTGCTGAAGTGCTCCCACTTCACTCCGTCAAACGCGCACATGGAGTAGTATTTGATCACCTCGTCTCTGCGCAGGTCTTTGGCAAGCAGCTCCACCAAAACTGAGTTGTGACTTGAAGTGGACTTGAAGGAACCCAGCAGCTCGATGTCCGAGCTCCGGGCGTCCTCCTGCTCGCACGGGTTCCCTTTGGACCGGAGCCTCTGCTCCGAATCGCCGCTGTCGCCGCCCGGTTCCTCGATGAAGGCGATCCATGGAGCCGCAGGTGCAGCGTCGGCTCTGCCGCTGCTGTTCGAGCTGTTGGGATGTTCGGCGGCGGGGGATGCGGAGTAGTAAACCCTCAGCATGAAGCGGGTCCCCTCGGTCGCCCTCAGTATCCCATCCTGCACGGACAGGTCTCCCCGCTGTGTGTCTTCGGGCCGGACGCCGAGCAGCGCGGCTGTCAGCGCCGGCAGAGAGGAGAGGGTGACGATGAGGAAGAGGAGAGGGAGCCGGCGCGGATGCAGGATGCAGCAGAGAGCATCCGCAGCATCCGCAGCCATCATGCTGAATGAACTACTGAAGGACACGGGAGAAGTGGGTCACGTGGTCTGCGGATGGGATGGATGGAGCATCTGGGTGGTATGTTAGACAGAGAAAGAGTAGAAATTCGGGAGGAGGGGGCATCTTAAATATAAATGACAGCCCCTGACGTAAGCCTGTGTGCTTTCTGCCACTTTCTAAAAATAGAAAGCAGGAAATGCCCGATCATGAATGATTAATGTGATACCGTTCTTACAACTGCAAAACCCCCCGAAATGCCTTATGGAAAAATTAAAAGCTGCAGCTGAATTTGAGAGGAAATAACAAGTCTACCAAACCCAACACACGCCAACACATGAGCCTCGCTACAACGAGTTCAGGAATCAGACATCTATGTTGCGTTTTAATCTCTCGGTGTTTCAAAGGCAACACTAGATGGCGCTGTTCTCTCCTGTTTCACTGAGCCAAGCTCAAAGAAGCCATCGTCTATGCTGCTAAAATAAACTTCAGACACGAGTAAAAGTGCGCAGATTTGTCGTCAAATAGATTTTTTATGGGTGCGGGGTTTGAATTTTGTCACAAACTAGTCAACTTTGTGAATGACTCAGCATATTGTAGAAGACTGATTGTCCAAAGAAATAATCTGCCAAAATAAACTTTTTTCTCCAAAAGAACACAGAAGGACCAGCCTGCAAACGGCGCTGTCAGAAATATAATTCAGTTTTGATGTTAGGATAATAATGAATAAATTATTGAATTATGAAAAATAGTCGGCAAATTTACATCTAAAGAATAACTTTCATTTTCCTCTTCCTGTATTTATGATTTGTTGTAGCAATTTGGTAACCATCAAGAAAAGTAACATTGTTCGATATGACAGCCGTGCGGTTGTTTGAATTCTGAGGTTGATGATCCTTTTCTACAGGATTTACCAGGCAGGAAGGTGAGAGCTGATTCCTGTCAGGTCGTAAATATGCTCTGCTCTCTGCTCGCCTCAGTCTCCAGAACGTTGGAGGAAAGGGGGGCTTTGTTTGTATCAAAAACGGGAGGAATAATCTGGTTCCTGAGCAGCCAGATACGAATGAATGGATTAGCCTTGTTTGCGACGCAGGAGAGAACTCAACGACCAACGACTTGAGAAGTGGCATCAGTCCTTTATATCGCACTCTGACACAAACTTCAGAAAACATCCCCATAAAAGCACTCCAGAAACTTTATTTTCTATTTAGCGCCGCATGTCGTGGTAGTGGAGTTGCTCCCCTTTCACTCCTTCGTCACTTGTGAAACAAACTAAAATCACTTGCGTTGCTTTTTTCAATACACATGATGTACCGATTTATACCGAAAAAGAAACCAATTGAACTTAAAAGGACACAAGGAATCCGAAGTCCCCTCGAGATTTTTTTTAAAAAAAGGATTCAAAAAACTTTTAATGTTTTTTTATATTTCTTTTTCTTGATCTGCAATTTAATAAAGACTATTAGCCAACTCTGTTTGTGAACTTATTTAACAGCACAAAGTTCAATCAGTATTAGCTGTTGGTAGTTAATATTTAATGGACTACAGAGCTTTTTTTTTTTTAATTGAAATCAATGCTTCAATGCTACAATTATTCTAATAAATAAAAGATAAATGTTCTTCATACCAACAATATCTCGCTGAAAGACTTTAGTTTCGGGTGTGCTCGTACAGAATGTTGCAGGTTGAGAATTTTTCTCGTTCTTGTTTGCTGGACTTTCAAACTATCGCCAAAAAACACTCCAAAGACCTGATCCACGGGGACCGTCGATCGTGAGCAATGGCCTGATCCCAGAACACAAAGTCGAGGCAGACGTCTAAAAGTGCGCGTCTTATCCAGATAACATGGATTTCCCTTCTCTTGCCTCTGAACACCGGGCCAGAGTATGCGTGCGCGTATATGGGTGTGTACGGGTGTGTGTGTGTGTGGAGTCGCTGCGCTGTTTCAGTAAAATTCTAAGTCAGTCTAACGTTGATAAAAATCTACACAAATCAAGAAAACAATCTTTGAGATTTTCTTTTATTATTTCTTGTCTTTTTGATCGATCGTGTCGGAGCCTTTAAATCTTGATCTAACAGACATCACAGAACTTCGAAAATGTTTTAAACCCTGATCGAGCGTCCACACAAGTTTTCTCCTGCAAAATTAAAAAAAAATATTGGTGCGGTTTGTCTCAAATTTACTTTTTTATCTTGTTGTATTTTAAAAATAAAAATAAAAGAAAATTGACATGCTGAAAAACGACTAATTCAAGAGCTCTAATTACCCACAACCTAAACGTTTTTCTGGCAAAGTAAAAGAAACCTTAGGTTGTATTGAAACCACATGTCAACTGGGATGTCTTGCTGTGCGAAAATGACAACATGAAGAAACCTGAAGCACCAGGCGCTTTCTCCCCTGATCTGCTGCGGCTCTGCGCGCCAGAGGCCGCGGAGGGAAACGGCGAAGTGGAGCAGCTGACCTCACCTTGTCCTGTCGCTGGAGTGTGTCTGACATTTAGGAGCGCCTCTGTAAACTGTGTTGATTTTTTTTTCCTCTTTCATTTTGAAGAATTCCTAAATTATCCGCGCAGATGCGTCCCCGCCAGACAGCGTGGGACGTTTCGGTGCGTAAAGCCTGAAACGTTGACACCTTGGAAACTTTCCTCTTGTGGGTTGATCCCTTCGTGAGTAGGTGCAGTAGGCCGGGATGAAAGGATTACGCCGCGGTACTTAAACGGCACATTTTCCTCTCATTTAGCTTGCAGCTCATCTGTGGGACAGCGGTGACCTTAAACGACCACCTCCTGCTACACTGACCGCCTGAGGAGCGCCTGGCGCGCTGCGCCCTGGAGAGATCACAATAGACTGCAGCCACTTAGCTTAGAGTGTTTCTCGCTCACCAGTACCCTAAAAACATCTGGGCCGAAAAAGTCACTGAAAGGGTTTGTAGGTGAGTTCCATGTGTGGAAACTTGCATCTCAAATGGGTTTTGAATGTGACTGCGAGGGGGCCAGAGGATCCATAATGCCATCTCCAAATGTCATCTCCAAAAATGTGCAGTCGATCAGGAGTTTGTCAAAACAACTTCAGTCTTCACAGGGAACATTAAACAAGTTCTCGACAAGATTTTATCTCGTCTTGTTTTGAGGAAGGACTTTTGTTCTCGCGAAAAGTCGCCTGGAGGTTCGTGCAGGCCCTTTTTCAACAATTTACTCTGGGAACATTTTATTTGCGAAACGCAGGCAGAAAAAACCCCCATCCCTTAGCATGTTGAGTAAGTGAAGGAAAAAATGGGCGGCGGATCACTCATAGTTTAGGTTGGTTTACCTTGAGAAGCACTCCCAGACAGCACAAGTTTTTCACCGCACTGTGGGGTTCTTGTCTTAAGCTGAACAATATCCCTGCCCTAAATTACAGATCTTATCTTCTCGGAGAGAAAAGGCCACCCTCGCTCAGTCTTATTTTAAAAGTTAGGCGACCTTTACACGTCAGCGCGACCGTAACGCTCCAGTTCACTGCTTAGATTGCTTATTAAATGGTATTGTGACTAAGTTGACCGATTTCAAACAGGAATCATGAAATGCTGAAGTTCAAGTCATTGAAAAGTCTCCAAAAAATCTTTTAAACAAAATAAAATAAAAATGCTATTGTTCATTTGGGATAAAATTCCACTCTGGTGAGATTACAAAACTACTTTTGAATATTTTCTACATTCATACCTCAGTAAACCTTGGAGGGGCGGTGCTGCCTCCTCTCCTCCTCCCAGCTTCTGGCTCTCACAGCCGGGAAGGCTGGTTCGGGGCGTGCGCTCCAGTGTGCAGCTCCCAAAAATACACCGAGGGGCGGGGGGCAGAGGGGGTGAGACAGCGAGACAGGAAGACAGAACCAGATCGATGAGACCGAGGTAAAGAACCGCCATCGAGCTTCGCTGCAGCCCAGTCTGTCCAGCCGTTTTTGCACCTTCCCGCCACCTTTTTTTAAGCCTCATTACGCGCACAGACCCCCCCCCCCCTCCCCGGTCTCCAAACCAAGAAGATGCCCAAATCCTCACCGTGCGTATTCCCGTGGTCCTCCCTGTGGCTGGCATCTTTGATTACGTTGGTGGTGCAGTCTGTGCTCTCTTCCTCCTACTCTTCTTCTTCTTCCTCCTCTGCGTATCAGAGACCTGCAGCCGGTGGGAGGCGGCTGGGCTTTATGGAGAGGACGCTGGTTCTGCTGGATGTCAACACCCGCAGTCCGATCAGAGTCCTCAGCGACAACTTCCTTTCTTTGCAGCTGGACCCCTCCATTATCAAAGACGGCTGGCTGGACTTTCTCAGGTACCCGTGAGCTCCCCTGGAGGCCACCGACATCGCTCTGTCTGGGTGTTCACCTCCAGAAACTCTCGCTTCTTTTACTCATTACGCACGCAGCCACGTTGTCTGAATTGTCATGCGGAGATCTCGCACGTTTCCCCCCTCGGTCTGTGGACTGAGCGCTCCACTCCGCGTCGGTGACTTTGACCGGGAGAAGGAAAGTCCAGATTTATTAGATTAGCTACTTCATGACGCTGATTGATTGGTTCACAGTCGATTCCCGTCCAGTGTGTTTCAGCTTGAAGTGGGAAATAGAAGTTACGGCGTGTGAGGAGGATATGGTCTGTGCGCGCCTCGCATGTTGGAGCATTTGATGCAAAAAAAAAAAAATTATCAAGTTCAGAAGTTAGTCACTCTGGATTTAACTGTTTTCACAGTAGTTTGAAAACCTACAGTGGTTTAGGTTCTGTTCCAACTGTTCCCTTGAAATTAAAACGTAGAAGCTCGAACAGAGTGGATTTTTTTAATTAGTATCACCCACTGTTATCTTTTTGATGGGAAGTCTCATTACTGTTTATTTTTGTGATCTGACCAAAAAATGACGAAGAGACAATAATTTACAACTTTAATGCAATATGCAATGACATAAGCTTGAAAATCAAGTGTAACAACCTCTGAATCCTATCAAATGTCAGTTGCATCAGATTGTAGACACAGAAAGGCTTTCATTCCGCCGCTGGCTTTAAAGTAAACGCGTTTTACTTAGAGCTTTTTTCCCATCAAACGTCAATTAAAAAGAACAAAAACCACAAGAGCAAACTTATATAACATTTAGCAAATAATCCAAAACGTTCATGTATATTATTAATAATAAAACTTAATTTGCATGCCATGCGGTGCCTTTCCAACAGTCCTTCCTTTCACAGAGCTCCTTTTTACAACTTCTGGCTTAGTTGTTTACTCAAGAGGCTTCAGCCTCATAATTAAAACATAAAGCTTGTGCCTTAATAAACTCACGAGAAATGGTTTGGTAAAACTGTGAACCAGAAGAGGTTTGTACTTAAAGGCCTGCTGTGCGCCACTTTCTGCAATTTCCGTCATTTTATAGCGTAAGCTCAAGTCGACTGCTCTATCGACTGTAATGAAAAATTAAAGCCTCTCGTTAACTTTTATGTTTTTTTCCGAAAAGTAAAACCTTTATTTGCAATGATTACCAGCTTACTTAAACTTCAATCAATTAAATATTTTTTTCCTACTGGCTGTTTTTAAAGTATCAAACAAAAAAGGGGGCTTCAATGGCCACTGGAATCAGCGGGGAATCTCCTTTAATTCGTCTTCTCTAAATTACCTTCCTTTTTCCATTTCAAATTAAAAGTAGTGGATATTGAAACCGCAAATCTTTAGGTATTAGCGTAACATATGTGTTGTTTTACTGAGGTCACAGCGCTGCTCGCAGTTTGTCCTGCTTTCTAACTTTCCCTCTGGAGGGCAGATGAAGCTGGGGTCTGTTTCGGGGGGCCTGGATACGTTGAAAGGAGGAGACGTCGCATTAGTACAACTAAAGGGCCTGTGGCGAATTAACATTCATAACGAATTATGCAATTCTGTTTTCAAGCACTTTCTCCCTAATTACACACCAAAGTGTTGTGAAATGAAGTGCAGCAGACAGCGAAGGGGGAAGAGAAAATGTGAAACCGATACCTGATTTTACGCTGAAGGTGCAGACACCAGCGACGCGTCAACGCGAACTTGTGACGCAGCAAACGTTCATCGATCTATTTGAAGTGATATTGAGCCACGTTTTGCAGGAGACCATTTTCCTTCGAAATATGTCTTTTTTATTTTATTTTTCAAAATATTTTATTCTGTGTGTTCGCAGCTCCAAGCGGCTCGTGACCCTGGCCCGCGGCCTGTCGCCCGCCTTCCTGCGCTTCAGTGGGAAACGAACCGACTTCCTGCAGTTCAACAACCAGAAGAACCCCACAAAGTTCCGAGGCCCGGGACCCGACTACTACCTGAAGAACTACGAAGACGGTGATTAGATACGGCCTGTCGCTTCCTCCTGCGGCCTCAGTGTGTGTGTGTGTGTGCGTGTGTGTGTATGCACGCGCGCATATGTGGCGCGCTCCCTGGTGTCTGCTTTTCCATGTCAGGTTTTCCTCGCGCTAACTTTTCTCGTCTTTCATGGAAGTTGTGCGCCGTGTTTCTTTATTGCGCAACAGGTTAGTAATATTAATTTGCGTCTTTGTCAGTTATAATTCGTTCTCTAACACTTTCCCGAAGACATAATGTTTACTGCTGCTATTGTTGCTTCACAAAACAACTGCAGTGCTTCTTTATCCCGAGCCAAAAGACACGCATCCCATTTTTTCTACCGTGGACAAGTGTAACACTAACAAAAGCTAAATTAAGAAGGTTTAAGCGGATTAGACGTGATCCTGTTGTGATAGACTTCATAGTTTCAACTAAGTTTGGTCAAAAATGGTTAAAGAGACTTGCCATTCTGGTTCGTTTTGATGTCATACATTTTCAAAATACATACATAACAGTTAAAAAATATTGAGTCTTTTTATGTGAACAGTTTGTCTGAATGTGTCTCACATCTTTTCAAACCTTTGACACTTAATGTCTAGTTATATGTGGAAAACCAATCATAGTGACCTCTACTGTATGCGGAGGTAGTGAATTAAAGGTCAAGCTTGACACATTAATTTCGTTGCATTCTTGCCCTTCTGCAGACATTGTGCGCAGTGACATCGCACTGGACAAACAGAATGGCTGCAAACTGGCCAACCATCCCGACATCATGCTAGAGCTGCAGAGGGAGAAGGCTGCGACCACGCAGCTCGTCCTGCTGAAAGAGCAGCTGTCCAACATCTACAGCAACATCACAATAACAGGTAGGAGATCACACACACACGCACGTGGGCCTTTATATGCTTCTGTTCATATCCTCGCATGCTTGCGCTGTCTGGATCTTGTGCTCAAGCCTGCATGCGCGCGAACTTGAACTCTGAAGGTTCAAAGCATGCCAGTGTAAACCATCAGCTTTCAGAATGACAAATGCAATTTGTAAAAAGGGGGAATGTGGGAACGGATGGAGGGGTGCAACAGCAGAGGTTAGTAAACAGAGCACGGACATTTTCACTGGTTACAGTTACCTGACCGCAGTAGAAACTTTGCAGTACTGATTTTGGGTGGGCTGCACCTCTTATCTGTTATTGTGATTGACTGGAATGGAAATGAGGGGCTGCAGGAGAAGCGAGTGAATAAGCATTTTCGTCTTTTGAAATTACCGCAGTGTTTAGGTGGAGTGGTTCACAAACCTGGGCTCGGCTGTGAGCTGCTTTCGCAGAAGTGTGTTTGAAATAAGCGCTTGGCAACTTGTTAGAAGTTGCAGGTAAAAATGTAAAAAAGCAAAACCGTACAAGTTTGTGAATCAAGCTCAGGGGGTTTGTAAGAAACCTAGATGTTTTTGCTTCAACAGAAAACAAAGCGTACTTCTGTTATTGAATATCACTTTTATTCCCCTCCATTAATGGAAGCAAAACTGGCCGTCAGCAAGAAAGTCGAATGTTATTAAAATGCTTTTTACTGTGTTGCCTCTCTGGCAGAAAGACACTCTTATCCTCCACAGCATCTTGAAAATCAGTGGGTGGGAAGAATTTTTTTTTCAGACAGGCAGGATTTATATTCCGGAACAGTGAGCCACCCAAATAGTGAGACTTGAGAGCCAAAGAGCTTGAGGAAACGTGACGTTGATCCCGGGTAATGACTTGCAGCTCAGTCACAGAGAATAAAATGAATTTACTGACGCAAGCTGTCTTCACAAATACGCTAAGAGGTTCAAAGAGTGGCAAGATACACAAGAGTGTCCCTGATTGACTGTCAGGCCTTGTGGTTCTCAAAATATTGATTGATACATTAAAAAGAGACTCCAGATGAGCCTGACTCGAACCCAGCTGCTGAATGATGTTGGACACTTCACACACAGAAACCGTGGCCTTACGTGGGTCAGTTGCAGCGTTTCCCGTGATGTGTCACAATATGAGTGATAGAGACGGATATGGACCACATACTTTAGCTGCCTATTTTCAAATAGTCTCAAGTGCAACAGTCAAAACACGACTTCGTGGCATTTATCAAAGTAGGCAAATAGATAGAGAAAGAATTCAGCCCTGCCTGCATGAGGGGTCGGTTCACAAGTTCAAGCCTCTAGCTGCCTATTAAGGCAAGATGTCGTTAATTTTTTCCTACTTAACTCTCTTGAGCAAAGTTTATTTTCGATCAAACATAACTTTGGTATAAATGTGAATATACTTTGGCTTCACATATTTCCGCGAATAAAGTTTTAGGGTTGTGTTAAAGATAGAATTCACAGTCATGTAATAATGAAGACCCAGCACACGGAGACAAGTCAAGACCTTTATTGTGCTCAGAAACGAATCACAACATTTTGTATTCGATGATTTGATCACTTACCGCTCATCTCTGTGTAGCCACACCAGCTTTGTCTGAGTTGTTGTCTCTTTGTGGAAAAAGGCACCTCCAAACCAATAAAACCATGTTTAGGACCACTGGTCTCCTTCTCACACATGTGCTGTAGTGTGAACGTCTCGCAAAATGAAGACCACATTTCCCATAAACCCCGCTGCTTCCTGTCAAAAGGAGGATGTTCCAAGCAGCAGCATGATGGCCGAAAGAGGCAGCTGGTTGTTCAAGTGATGACCAGAGATAAAATAATTTTTTTTAAAAAACAGGCCGAGGATGAACTTCAGTGTCTTCAACTGCAGGTTTGATGTCAGGAGTAAATACTGTAGCCTGGTCGTGCAGGTGGGAGGAAGATGAGATGTAACTGGAAAATGTTGGTGTCATAAAACTGTGGGAGGAAAAGATTCACGGCTGAATGCTATTTTTCCACTTATTTCATTGCATTTGTTCCATTGTCATGATTTATTAGGGCCCCTTGTAGGACTTTCCCCATTTAAATCCAAACTACTGTTGTCATGGTTCCTATTAAGGGGTCAAAATGGAACTTGGAGACAGAGTGTTGCTGTCCTGCTGTTTTTCAGCAGGTGCAGAGAGGGAGCGGGGCCGAGCCAAGTGTAAGAACTGTATTGTAATTCAGAGTCTGTTGAGGGTTCTCAAATAAAACAATGTTTTCCCAGGAAAAGCTACACACGACTACAAGGAAATGTTGTGCCAGAGTCTGAAGGGTTTTTTTGTCCCAAGTTTTTGGGGTTTCTTTGTGGTTGACTTGACTATTTTTACTGCATCTATTGGAGTAGTAAGACTTATATTGAGTGCAAATGATTGAAAAAAGTCTTCTTAGGGATGATGTGTTTGAGTTACAGGCTCATTACTACACTGAGTAGAAATCCAAGGATGTTGCGTGAGCTTCACTCTCAGACCTCTCATCTCTGCGGTGGAAGGAAACAAGGGTACAGAGGCACGAAGGATGTGTTTAAATATGGTCTGGTAACAATTAGTCCAGATCCAGTGTGTGTGTGTGTGTGTGTGCGTGTGTGTGTGTGTGCGTGCGTGCGCGCGTGTGTGTGGGAGAGAGAGAGAGTTAGGGCAGGTGGTGTTTAAAGGGCCTTTAACAGTCTTGCTCCATCCTTTTCCACTCACCACCGTCTGACCTTTGACCCAGGCTTGTTAGGGCTATCAGTAATGGGGCCGTACTGGGTGAAAGTGCACACACACATTCAGCGGGGAAATTACATTGAGAAATTACCTCAACCTCAGACAAGGTCATGGTCAGCGTCATTCCATGTCTCTCTGCAGGAGCGTATCCCTCCATCGGGGACCGCTTCCTCCTTTTCTTTCCTCTCTTTTTCGTCCATCTCTTTTCTCTCTCCTTCCTCTCTGCGACTTAACACCTTCACCTAATTTTCTCTCTGACGTTTACTGTTAGCTTAGCTCTGTATATTGTGAAGTCATGTGAAAGTCCTGTGTTTATTTGACACTTCAGAGAATGAGACAGTCAATCCGCTCAGCCTCAGGACCTCAAAGGCCTCACACTTGTGTTTGAGCCTGGAAGAATAAACATAACTCAATTTAAGAAATTCCTGTACTGTGTTATGAGGTCGGCCAATCAATATTTTTGAACACGGACGAGGGGAAAATCTTCCCAAAACATTGAAACTGGAGAGTCAAACATAGGATGTTATCACTTAAGTGATCTGCAGCTGCTTGAGAGACTGTATCAGTGATGCTTCTTTGTGTTTTCCCTGATTTTAGGTGATAGGAAATGTTGGGAAAAATCAAACACATACGCTGTTTAACCAGGAAAAGCAAAAGAACAAGTCTGTTTATATGTTTAGCTGTATGATATGAAGGGAGAGAAGTTGTGTCAAGTCTACATGCTGTTGATTTGATAAAAGCTGAATAGACTATGTGAGTTTTGTTGTGTTTCTTCACCGATAAACAGCAGAGAGAAATACAAGACCCACAGAGTATATGTAGAAGGTGGCCGCAAGGACAAATCTTGAGTCTTTGTGTAAATTAGGGTGAGTCTACAGGCAGGTAATTAATGTTCTTCATTTACAGCCCCTCTCGGACTTGTCTCAAAAGTACCTGCAGTCACTCACTCGAGAGGAGAAGGGAAGTTTCCTTTGCTGAACAGCAAACTGGAGGATGTTTCAGCATCAGCATGAATCCTTCAACACTGTTGATGCTAATGTTGCTGTGGATGGATGGTCTCATAGTTCTGCCTTCTTGTGGTTGTGAACAGTTGCAAGTAGTTTCTCTGGGATTGACAACAGTGGGACAGTGCAGCTTACACAGATTGTATTTTGCACCATATAGTCAAGTATTTTTTAAACTTTTGCAAGTTATATCATTATCACAACATTGAACAACAATATTTTGCTGCCCACTCTATTTCTTAATCTTCAAGGCAACAAAAATTGATGTGGCTTCAAGTCACAAACAAAACTGGTGTCATCTAATGACCAGAGGCAAAGAAATGGAGACAAGAGTGTTGAGTTTTGGTCACACTTAAAAGAATATGAAGCTCATTTTCAATGAGTCAAAAATGGCCCCATGTTCAGGCAGATGGTTAGCAGCCTCACATCACGACGCAGCCTGAACTTTCTCCCTGCCTTTTTCTCAGTCTGATCTCACACATGCGTCGTATCAAGTGACACGAATGTTTACAATGTCTAATCAGTTGTTATGTTTAAGTAAACACGGCTGAGAGTAGAGCCGACACTAATACCTGAGCCTCCCTCTTTGAACCGCCTCTGAGGCCGGTAGCAGCTCATTGAAAGCCGCGTAGAAGAATGAGCCAACAATAGTTTAGATTTAAGAGGCAAAGTCGGATTGTATATTTGAATAACACCTTACGAAATTCAGGTGACCAAATGAGGCAGATGAACCTCATTACTATTCAACTGATGCATTCCAGAAACTCAACCTGCTGTGTCCACATTCTTTTTTTGTAAAGGAGATAAGGAAAAATGCTCTTTTGTGCTTATCTGAAGCACAAATTCCAGCCAGGAATTAGGAACCTGCCAGAAAGCTCCAGTAGGAAAACCAGTGACTGTTCACTTTGAATCTTTAGGATAGATAATGATTTGTATACTCCTTTACCTACCATGTCTGTATTCAAGGACAGTAGATCAGAAATCTCTGTATCTATTTGTATCTCATTTTTCCCATTCATCTAACTTCACATCTCTGAGTAATAAATAAGTGAAGAGGACAGAAGCTTCATTAACATCTCTTTCGAAAAGCATCAAGAGCACAACGAGTCCCTGAACGGGACATCAGAGGAAGACCGGAGATTAAAAATCTGTAGACTTTGGAAGTAGGTACAGAACTCGGAATTTGCTGAACATCTGTGAGCGGCCTGAAAATGTTTTCATCAAAACAAACTGGCACAGCTGTCTGTAGTCAGAGCGCCTCTAGTTAGGACTTTCTGCTCTTATTCGTTTGAAAATCAAAACATATTTTCTAGCAACAGTGGGGAAACATGCTCCGTCCGTCCTATTAGTTCTGCTATGTGAGTCTTGCCAGACTTTTATCCAGACTTTTCCTAATTTCACCTCGTACCCTCCTCAGTGCGTCTGCCCGCGCGTCTCTTTGTTGGAAATCCCCCCAGTGAATATGCACATGCAACACGTGGACTGTGATGGATTCAATCTTTAGTGCTGCAACTGCTTGACTGCCCGATCCGTCTCCGGCTCCTTGCTGAATACAGATTTATGAGGGCTCCTCCTGCCAAGTCTCTCACTGTAACACCATGGTGCAGCACGTTTGCTGTGTCGGCAGGAGCTTGAATATAATCTGCTTTGATTTGTTGATATCCGTAATGATATTATTGGATGTGAGCGGCCGCTGTGGATCTTGGATGGACCGGGGGTAAAGCAAAGAACATTAAAGATTGTGTGTATGTTTTTACACATTAACGGATCGACCGACTGTTTGCTTTAGCGTGCTATTAAAAGAAGAGGAGCTTTCACCACACTGTGCTTTCCTGCCAACAAGTGAGGCCAGTCAAAAGTGCAGTGCTTCTATACAAACACTTTGGGTTTTTGGACGCGCATCAAATATACGGGGCGATCTCAAACAGTGGCTGGAAACTGTGAGCTTGTCAACTGATATTCTCATGGCTGTTTGCACACAGGATGACGATTATCACAGCTTCTCCCTGAGGAATATTTATCCTGTTTTTCTGTTTTGTAAATTAGTTTTTCTTTGTTTGAAGTTGCTTTCTTTTTTAGATTATGTAAATATATTATACCAAATAAAACATTTGCATAGATAGTAACGACATTCTTTTGAGTTGCTGCTTTTTGGCATCTTAGAGGGACAAGCATTCATCACATAGTTGCAACTCCCCTTAGAAAAACAAGCTGATTAAATTCAGGCTTCGAATCCTAGTTCAGACTTTAATTTAATTTCTTTTCTCTTTATAGCGAATTGTTTGTGGTATTGCAATAAACAACGAACACAACAATGGTGATACATTTGAACCAGACTGAGAGCAGCGTGGAGCTGCTGGCACGAACAAGCTGAAATCTTGGCACGTGGAGCTCCCGTGGAGCACCAGATCCAGTGGCTGCCTGTCACTGACCCACCTGGCAGCCGCTCAGCACTTGCATCAAATCACCTGCCGAATCATTGAAATTTAAATGAATCCTTTAATGCGCACTGACCCAAATTCAAGCGGAGTGAAAAATCTGCGACTTTATTGGCCAAATCTGAGTCACATTACAAGTAGAAAGGTTTAATGCCTGGAGCAGTTTGGTGAGTTTGGCACCCTCAACTCCACACGTGTTGAACGTGACAGTTATATTAGGAGACCTCATGTTAAACGAGCACGCTGTTCCAGGTGTCCCTTGTCATTCACCTGTTGTTAACAGGGGTTGGCTAAAGCCCCCCCCCCCCCAAGTCATAGAAAAGGTCGAACAAAGGTGTGACTTTATCTTTTACATTCAGAGAGAAAGTTTCTATTGATAATGTGTCTCTTTTTTTACAACATTTGCTCTTCTGCTTTGTGTTTCCTTTCAAAAACATGCTTACTAAACGTCGCCCTCCCTCGCTAAGTTTTGTTATGTTCAGGTCACTTTGTTTGGCGTCTCAGCCACCGACTTCAATAGCACAGGCATTTATGTTTAACATATATCTGTTATCGCGTTCATTCGGTGAATACTCATTATAAATGCATAACTCATTTCCAAAATATGCAGCACAACACTGAAGACACCAGAGTTTCACCCATAGATGGCTTCTTTGGTGGTATGCAGGCAGATCTGTAAGATGACAGCGACGTTTTGAATTTTGCCTGATTTTTCTTTGTGTGTGTTTGGCCAAATTTATTTTAATTGACAGTGTAAATTGTCAAATTGAAGATACATCTGCATATTTATGTGAGTTCAACCTGAAAAAGTCGTGATTGCCATGTTGCCTTTTTTTTGTCTTAACTCTTTCCACATGGCCTCCGTAGATCCAGAAGTGTCTGTTTTTCCCTTGATCGAAAGAATATCTAGTGTTTAACTCGTGGATGGACGTAACATGTAATTCCATGTGTTTGCAATATGCCCCGAGATAAGTGCCAGCAACCTGCAAACGAATGTCGTTTTAATAGCCTGATGCATGGGAAATGTTTGAAAGCAGTCCTTCCTCTCCTATGATTGTTTGGCATGACATCCAACCTCCACATTTTTCCTTAGAACTCCAGAAAACATACGCTTTGTGTCAAATTTCAAACCATGGCACCGTGTTACTGACTGCTTCAGCTAGTACCGATAGGATGGACCTGTAGCTGGAATGCTGGTACCTCTTGAACGTGTGTGTGTGTGTGTGTGTGTGTGTGTGTGTGTGTGTGTGTGTGTGTGTGTGTGTGTGTGTGTGTGTGTG
>JASSRZ010000014.1:10436454-10453322 GCA_032164315.1 Malacoctenus gilli | reverse complement strand
TGTGTGTGTGTGTGTGTGTGTGTGTGTGTGTGTGTGTGTGTGTGTGTGTGTGTGTGTGTGTGTGCGTGCGTGTGCACTCACCGTATGTGTCAGTTCCGTATGGGTCCAGATGAAGTTGTTATCCTGAGGGGAAACATGCCTCCTTCATTACCATTGAGACACATTTTATTTCCTTAATTTGACTCTCAGGCTGTCATCCGTTATTTATGAGATTGCCCGGCGTGTGTGTGTGTGTCTGTGTGCACGTGTGTTTGTGTGTGTCCATATGTATACACTGTGTGTGAAGTTTGTACTGGAAATAAGGTATAGTGAGGGGACTCACCACTGTTTTGGCTGTTCTGGGAGGTGATTTGACCTGGTGTTGCAGATTGTTACGCTAATGTTTCCTCTTTCAAGTACTTACACTGGAATTTAACACACTCATTAGGATTGCACAAATGTTTGCTGCGTGTGTGTGCGTGTGTGTGTCTGAGTGTGGGTCTATGTGTGCGTGCACTCTTGGAAAAAACAAGTTAGCTTCTGTGAAGTCAAAAAAAGTTTTCTTCCCCTCAGAGCTGATCGTTCATCCCTTCAGCAACTTGTGTATTTTCACTACGAAGTTGAGGTTGGGGTTGTGCTCTCTACCAGTGCGTCCTTGTGTGTCAGGCAGCACTAAACCTGGTCGATATTTTCGAAATTATTTCTCTGAATGTACGAGTTTCCCTCTTGAAAAAATGCCCACCCGTGTTCCGAGTCTGACACTGTGAACATTAACACATTGTGTCGAAGCCACTCCCCAAGCAATACTGTAAACTTTAGGAAAAGTTGCTTGCATAAGAGTTTGGCATGCTTCTCTTCTGGCCACTTGTGAATCCTCTTTAATTCTGCTCTCTTTCACTTGGAGCATATGGCTGGTTGGATTGTGTGGGACCTTGTCAGAGGCCATCTATCACTCCACGGTGTCCTGCTGAGCTGGAGATTCACAGCGCAGCTCTCAGTCCTCAAAATGAGAAAACAAGAGCACGAGTGAACAAAGTGGGGAGGAGAGGAAGTGTGAAAAAGAAAGATAGAGAACTGAAATAACAGCAAAAGACAGATGAAAAAAAAGTGAAAGAAGGTTACAGGAACTAACAGAAGAACAAAACCTTAAGAATGAAAAAAGGTTTTTTTTCTCACGCAAGAAAAATGAAGCGTGTTTTCAGTTTCAGTCTTCTTTTCTTTTTTGCCTCAGCCGTCTCAGCCAGCACCTGTGGGGTAATGCTGTGCCTGCGAGGTGGAGCAGACCTTGTAGGACGCTGGGTTCAGGAGCTTCATCACTGTTGGACCTCCCAACACCCTCAGAGCAAAAATAATGTCTGTGGGGCTCTCTTATGAAAACATTTTCAATAAAAACGGCTTTTCCAAAAACCTTTCATAACCCCCTAACTTCTGTCAATTTTGCTTAGCTCTGACACCTCCGGATGGAAGGTGAACAGTGCGTGTTTCCCAGGACTTCTGAGGAATCAGAGGTGCATACTTCCTCTGCTCCACTTCTGCTGCTGCTGTCTCAGTTTGAAGTATATTGAAATCATTTTGCAGTGATTCATTTTCATCAAACCTGCAACGCGCTGTCTTCAGAACTCAAAACATTCACCACGTTCTGCCAAGGAAAATCAGGGAAGGAAAAAAACCCCAGTGTAATTGAGAAAACGTGTCCTTTACTTTTTGGGAGGGAGAAACTGAAGCTTTACCTGCTCCAGAGGCGTCACTGTTGGCTGTCTCTGACCTCTGACCTGCAGATGAAACGAGAACATGTATGTGCCTCAGAGGGATGTATGAAGAAGCTACTCCATAATTATCCTCTGAGGGGGCTGGTGACCGAAGAGGTCTGAGAGAGAGCATCCGTCTGGTACTGGTTAAAAGTGAATAAAAGTAGGAGAGTAAATTGATCTTCATGAGCATGCAACACTTCACTTAACAAGGAACATCGTTATCCGCTTTTATCTTCTGTTGTGAAACCGTCACAAATATTTGTTTGGTATATTCTAGCAGAATATTCACGATTCAAAGATGGAGGCCAGATGGGAAGAGAATTGTTCAGTCCTTGCTCAGTGTGGTTTTTGCCAAATTCGAAGCTCAAATGTAAGACAAGCACATTCTCCTTCCACAGCAACTACATTTAGATCTCATTGTGAGGGGAGCATTGCAAATTGTTGACACCGCTGCCCTGTGACATGCTTTCTTTTTTGTTGGCACTTGATGTGTTACATAACTGTTTTGGTTCCGTTGATCAACATCAATGTGCATTATTCAGCCTGACAGTTACTTTTTGGCAGGATGCAAGCTGAACAAGCCTTCAGCTGATTTTTCTCTTGAATTCCTGGCTTGCACATGAATATGCGGCATCAGGCACAGCTGCAGAAGAGGCGCATCGCTGACTGGTGTGTTGCAGAATGCTGAGGATGATGTGAGCATACCTGTAGGGGTAATCAGTACGAACTCCTTCCTCCCGAAGTCAATAGTCAAACCTGTCAGACAATAAAAGCCAGACCAGGACCTGACATCCTGTTTTGTGGAGATGACAAGACTACAGGTGCCCAGCTACCTTCCAAAACAATGATTCACAGCAGACTTTGTCAAACAAACAGCCAATAACAAACAACTCTGGTATCCAAACAACATAATCCACAGTTCCAGGAAACAGCTGAAATGAAGTTTTCAGATTTGCTGCAGAATCCTTGAAGTTTTCTTTCTTCTGTTGCAAAAGTTTCTAATTATTGAGCAGCTTTAGGTAGTAATGGGATAAACTGTGGCTTTTTGTTTGTCGTAGTTTTTATTTGAGTCAAAAAAAAGTAGAGTGTTGTAACTCGAAGTGAGAGAAATTTGATGGGCGGCGGGCTTTGGTCAGATGGTGTTTTGAATATTCAAGTCTTTAAGTCGGAACCCACATCTCTGTCTGAGCCCGGAGTTTTGTTTGTTTGCAAGTCTTAGAAAATATGTTTGAAACTTGGACGGACACATATGGAAGCCAGTTTGGGCCTGGCTGTTAGGATGGTAACCTACTTTTACAGAGACCAAACAACAGATAGCGGTTTGGCTACAACCTGAGATCAGTCACCTCCAGAAAGTTTATTGGCTCATTAGAGGGGTAATGGAAGCTTAATGTTAGATGTGTGACCAAATTGTTTTCTCTCTCATGTGCCAAAGTCTCCCTTTGTTTCTGTTTTTGTTAATTGGCTTAAGTATCCAGTAATTGGTGCCTCGGGCTTTTTATTTGGAGGGTTTATGGGATGCCAGCTGATGGATGGTTACAAGATGACAAAGAAAATATGTAAACTATTTTATGGCCTTTCACCACCTCAACAGTGCAACGCATTGAAAACACATTTAATTCATGTCTCACCCATGTTATGCAACTGTTAATGTGCTGTGAAGAAATTAAGGCAGGAGGGATGAAGATGGAAGAAGAAGAAGAAAAAAACGGAATAAACTCCTGACCTGGGTCCAAGGTGTTGAAGCATTTCACTCGGTGTAGCTGATTGCCCGCAAAGCCTGTTCGTTCTCTGACTATTTGATTTTGAATGAACCCAGATCAGCAGGACAACACGCTGTATTATTGAAGGAACTTTATGAGTCCATAAGTGTGTAATGAAATTTTCCTCGGTCAGAGGAGAGAAGCACGGAAAGAAAAAGTGGAATTGAATTTTCGGTGGTATTTTCCTCCGAGCTGGGCTCCCTCAGGGAGCGTACAGGACTGCTTGCAGTGGCCCAGGCAAGAAGAGGCCAAGTGAAATCTTTCCCTGAGGTTTTGAACTTTTGCTGTGAATGGCAGGAGCCGACACCTCTAACCAGGAGCAGATGTTTGGCTGGATTTGGCTTGGCCAGGCCCTTCGCCTGGCAGAGTCGGAAACCCCGAGTTTGATTGAGCCAGCATGCCCCCACTCGCAGCACTAATAGTCTGGCTCAACGTGATCTCGCCTCGTTCGAGTCTGCTGCCTTTAAAATCCTTCACTGTAGGTCCACAGAAGACATGAGAACAAGGCAGTGCCAAGGAGAGCTCCCGCAGCCTCTCACCAACGTGAGAGTGATACTGCAGGTGATCCTCCCACAATGTTGCTGTGCTGACAAACACCTCTGAAGATTCACAGCAGATTCCAGTGCTTTAATTTGCTAGCATGCAAGACTTATTTGCCTTTAGACTCAACATTGTCTCAGGTGATCAAAAAGCAGTTCCAGAAACTTTAGAGTTACTTGAAAGGTATTGTGATTATTCAAGTTGACTGTCAGCTATTGGTGCAAATGTCACTGTAAACATATGAACCTGTCATCAGTATTACAGGTCAAACACCTTCAAAACATTGTAATCTTTAATATTATTTAATATTATAATATTTAATACGAAACACTGGCAGAGCCACATACTTTCAACTCCACAAAAAGGAGCTTTTCATTCTGACGCAGTGACAGTCAGTAAATACATAAATATAAAGGGGGCTCATTAGATAATGAAGGCAAACTGAGTTCAAATTTCAGGCAAAAATAATTTTGGTTTAACAGAAAGTTTAATGCTTTCACTTCTTTTCAACGAATCGTTCCCTCCAACTTCTCTCCACTGGTTCATTCCTCATTTTGTTTCACTCTGGCTGGTTTCTGCTGTCTGAATGGTGAATAATAAATATTAGCAGTGTTTATACAGATGGATGAGCCTGCAGTAATAACGTGATGTGTGTTTTTTGAGGTTTCCTGCAATGAGTGTATATGAAATTCTATTTATTTGTCGAGCAGGAAAAATCTGTGCGTGATTGATTTCAGACATTTTAGCATGCAATATGTTTTTTGCATTACCACAAGTGTTAAAGCACTTGAGCTGATTGCTACGTTTCCAAACCTCAAACATCAAACAGACTAATTGACCAACACATAATTATTAAACAAATATCACTTGCAGGCGATGATCTACCAGCGTGTTTTAGTGTCAATGGAAAATTCAAATGTAGACAAATGTTCATATTTTTATGATGTAACTTCAGATGCTCGGCAGACGAGATCGAAGAACTCAGTGCAAGAGTAATGAGAAGAGAGTTTGAGACTTTCGGGAGGTATTTATTTGGGAGACTAGCTGGGAAAATTCCCATTTTCGTTCTACATAAACATCTCGTGGGGGAATCCATCACAGTTCGCTGTAACGTGTTGCTGAAGGAACTCAAATGGGACCAGTCGTCATTTGGAGGGAAACTTGGATTCTTTCTTTCTGTCTGTTTTTCTTTCTTTCTTTCTTTCTTGAAACATTCAAGTTTGGGTATTTATTAACTTTGGAAATTTACCAATTAAAAACTTCCATCATTTTAACATCTGAATCTGTCAATAAGAACTCGTTTTTGTTACCAAATACTGCAAAGTAAGTGCGACTTCTGCTGGTATTTACGGAGGATAAAGGACTTTTTCATATTTAGTTAATGACGAATGTAAAAAATGTTCCTTTGCTCAAACTTGCTGGCAGGCTGGTGTGTGGTCATATTGATGCAGGAATTATCAGAAAGAATAGTGGAAATATTTCAATCACCTGAAATGTTTATTCATTCAATTAAATTTAATCTGTACATTTATTAGTCAGGATATTTCATGCCTGAAAAAACATACGATTCAAACAGCCAGTGCAGAGAGGAGCCTACATTGCTGCATTCTTGAGAATTTCTTGTAAGTTTTCCCAACATTCGTCTCAGTAAACGTTTGGTTACCTGTGAAAACTGATGTCAATTTAGTGAGTCTGTGACTGTTTGATCTGGCTCTGCTTGCCGGGCAGAAGACGGAGCATCCAGTCCAACAGATTCATAAGTAATGTGTGTGGATATAGTTGGGGAGTAGAAGATGATTGCTGTGATTATGGTGATTATTCTCGCGGTGAAAGGGAGTCTGGGATACCGTGTGTTTGCGTTGCTGCCCTGCTTGGGATCTGGTCTTTATAACCCTCATTCATCATACGGCCTGGGATCAAAGATAGCCTTCCTGCACTGGGAACCCAGCAGATGTCCTGTGCACCCTAACAAATGTTTTGTTTGCCCTTGGTCTCCCAGTCTTATGATATATTTGAAAGTGATGGATTTCAAAATGTTAAAGAAGGCATTAGTTAGGAACTCAGTGATCTGCGGTGTGTTCACGGCTTCAGCAGGTGTTTTGTTCAAAGAGCTGCAGAAATAGTTTGAACTCTTTGATGGTTTTGGGGGCAGTTCAGCTCTGGGCTCGTTGCCCTCTTATTTCATCCTATCTGTTCAGAGGGGTCTCGTCTCTGTGCAATTACAGAGCATCCAGCACACTCAATTACAGCATCGGCAGAGGTGTGAGGAGATGGTCAAACAGATAAGAGGGACAAGCTTCACAACCACCATCGATGACACCCACGCTCTCCACCTTGGCTCCTTTGAGAAAACATTACATTTGTGTCTGACATCAGCGACATTATAAGTAAAATATATATATTCGTGTTTCAAAAACCTTAATGGTGTTATTAGCCCGATGAGGATAAATGAAAATTGAAGCTTTGGTGATTGTTGGATGGGCGACATGAACAGCAGTCCGTCCTGACTCAGAGTCCTCAGCTTTGAACCCGGAGCCACTTCAGCCTCATTGCTGATGACTTTCCCAGCTTACAAGTCTGGGCACATATCTGCTGCTGGACCTCAACTCTGTGAAAGAGCTGACGAGATGTTCCAGGCAAGATGGCGTCGATTTAATTCGCTGATGTCACCGCAACAAAATGCTGTGGCCAGAATGTCCATTTATTTTTAGAGTGCAACTGATGTGGCTCATATTGTAAATGAGCTAATCCAGTTTCGTATGATCCAGTTTGACATGACTTCTGTCCCTCTGGGATAAGACACAGTAATGAGGTGAGGGGATGGTGTTTCCATCTCCACTGTGGATGTGAATCAAATCGAGTTAGGATCATAGCCAGTTCAATGGAGCTTCTCACCATGCTTTACATTTATTTGTCTGTTTCACTCAGTGCAAACAGTGGAGGTTGCAAATTAAAGTCACTCCGCATTTCACAAGCCAAAACTTGAAAGGGTCGATTTTAAGAAAGCCGGTGGTAAGAGCACGCTTTAGTCGCTGTACTTCGTTGTTTATTAAATCAATAGTCACCTTTTAGGACTCAGCTTCATTTAATATAAAGAAGTTGTCTGTTTCTGTCCACACAAAGGCTCTGATTGTGAAGGCTGTGTGTTCACACGTGTGCATAGTCAGCATGGTGCAGAGCGGCTGCAGGTACATCTTGTCTTGAAGACAACATTTATGAGCAGTGCTGTCTCACAGCTGCTAAACGTTCCCTGCTTTGGTTGTGTTTGTTTGTGGTCTGTAGGTGGCAAACAGAGACGCGGTGGTGTTGCTCTCCTGGGAAAAGAACATTTCCACACACCTTGTTTCTTTACAAGCCCAACACAGTGAGGTCATTAGTATCTAAAGAGCGTACTTTTCCCATTAGGGAGTGATAGACAGCAACCGTTGCCAAACAGATGTGAAAACCACTCACACCCCGTACACATTTTCCTCACACAGTTATTCCTTGACAAATGGTTTGAGTTACAAGGCCTGAAGAGACAGTGAGAGACAGTGAATGCCATCTTGTCCACTCTGTCATTGATTTGTTGTCTGCTGCAGCTTGTTGCTTGGGTGGGAGCGTGCGCACACGCAGCAGCTCGAAGTCGATGTGCTTTACATCAACTGCAGCGGATGTTAACATACCACTCATCTTACTCACCAGCTCTGTCGACTTGCCCTGCATCTCCTTACACAGGGTTCACAGAGGGGGGCCACACACAGGTCCAGCCACAGCAAATTCACAGATTGAGGTAATCTCTCTCACACATTTGGGTCTTCACATGCACGCGCACGCACACACACACGTACCAGTCCCCCTCTTTCAGACCGAATTGAAAACAGGTGCCTATCACATATCTCACATTCTTCCAAAATACAAAAGTGGTTTGACCTGAATGGTTTTTGCTGGATCGAAGCCACCCTGTATGAAAGAAGAGTCCATGTGGAGATGTGTGTGTGTGTGTGTGTGTGTGTGTGTGTGTGTGTGTGTGTGTGTGTGTGTGTGTGTGTGTGTGTGTGTGTGTAAACATGGAGGCGTTGGGTTCTGTGCAACACGCTGGTGGAGCAGCACAGACTCGCTTTATATTGGAACCATATTTCTCCCGCTGCACAACCCGTACACACAGTGTCAAGTTAACGTCAGGATAAGTCGCAGATACACCATGCGAAAATAGCAAAGCACCGCATTTAATAGCTTTTCGTACGGCGACCGTAACAGTATCCCGCTCTGTCTCTGACCGATACGAATGACTGATCAAACTGCGTCGATAGCTGTTCTTAAACTTTTGACTAGCGGCTGGAATAATCGCAAATTAGAGATGCGAGTCTGGAGATGACCTTGCTTCAGTCACAGTGTCTTGGTCTTGCAGCCTCGGAGGATCTGATTAGTGGAGGAGCTGGCCCAATGAGAAACAGAAGGGAGCGAGGGTTCGCTCGCAGAACCGCGGGAGCTGCTGGAGAAAAGATATCGAAGCCATAATGGAGGCGCTCATGATAAATGCACTGCACCAGGATTTCCCTGGGTTTTTTGGCAGTTTACCTTCAAGTCTTTCATGACTGGTCCTGCTGGCTGTAACTGTGCACGTGGTGTGTGTTAAGTATAAATGTTACATTGCTTTTCATCCATCTGGTAAAACCCTAAATACTGTCATCAACAATTGTCCTCTGTATGTTAAGAACAATTTGATGGATGAGCAGCACCAGAGCAGCTCTTTCCCCTTCGCTTGGCCACACTCGGTACACGAGGCAGATATCTGTATATGTGTGTTTCAATGCCGACTAATGGGAGTTTTTACAACTGACAGAGAAAATTACAAACATCTCACACACATGGAGACAGTATAAAGAAAGTGATGTCATTTTATGCACATTACGCTTCGTCTCATATTCTTTGTAAAAAATAATGAAGTCCGTATTTTCAATTACGTGTTAAGATCAGAATGGACACATAACTAGGAACTCTGGATGATTGAGTTTCATTTTAGAAATACACATTTTGTCCATAAACAGGAAAAAAGACTCACAATTAATCTCTCTAAACGGCTTTCTTCCTTGTCTGCGCTCGTCTCCCGAGGATTCGGTTTTAGATTCAGCTTTTAAAGCAAGCCAGGACTCGGCTCAAGTTATGTGTGTGTTTACATGTGCGTGTGCATGTGAGAGCTTACATGCTCCAGACAGAGTAATACGGGCCTAAACTTCTAAATTGACATTAGCTGTGGCAGTAGGCTGTGTCTCACAGGAAGTCTTTTCATTTCTGTGCTGAATGAAACCAGAGAGAGAAAGTACGCCAGCATTTTTAAAACATGGCTTTTGGGTTCAAAGAAACAATTGTTACCACAAATCATCCAAATGTGATTTTGTAGTGAGGAAATGTTTGTTTTTCTTTCATAATGTCGCTGGGTTGTCTTCACATTTCTTCAAGTACACAGAAGCACGAATTGCAAAGCAAGTTTGAATTTGAAGTTAAGCTTTTTAAGATGCTGCTGTCAGAGCAGAAAAATGAACAATGTTTCACTTTGTGGGACTTTGTGGCTTCATCATTAAGAAATCGAGATTAAGTCATGTCAATGTATCAATATGTGCAATTACATTCAGATCACACTCGCTGCAAATTTAGATATGTGAAACGTTAGTGTAATGAAGTTTGGCATCGTGACATTTTGTCTTTAAACCACCTTTTTTCTTTTCTCCATAACATTATAATATTCATAACAGTGTTACTCATTGTTCCTCCGTCTTTCTCTTCTCAACCTGCTTTCCATAACTAAGTTAAGTGAAGCCATTCCAGTGAAAACCTTTTTGAGGCCTCTAGAGTGAGTCTGTTCCTTAATACCTAACAGCACCGTGCATTTCCTTATTTAAAGATGATATACGGTAACATGGAACTGATCCTCACAGCTTAGAAGAGAAACAAAGCACAACGTGAGGCTGCATTGGCACAAATGCTCGTGTAATGATACACCTGTAGGTGCAGCAGCAGAGCAAAGCGGGATTTTATTGGAAACTCCAAATGTGTTCCTGCTTCATGTGGGTGGTATGAAAACCAGCTTGTTTGTGTGAGCGTGCACAGGCCCCAGTGTACGTGGACGTATGTGTACCTCAGTGTTTCAAGGAATATGCAGAGCTTCAGAAATGAGGCATAGCGCTGACTGATGCTGCCGGCCTCTTTGCTTCACAGAACTGGCTTTTCTATCAGATAGACAGCTTGACAATATCCAGACTCCACTGTTTCCGCTACACACAAATACACAAAGGCACGGCGAGAGATACACTCCCATATACAACGGCCTGTGCGCGCACACTTGAACCCACACAGCTCCCAGGGTTCGTTCTGCTTGTTGCTGGCTGGACTGTTTGCTGGATAAAAGGCGGACTTGCAGCTGAGCGAGCTCAGTGAAGTCCGACCTGTCCAACAGGCTTTCATTGTGTTCCTGTAATTGAGAATTTAGAGACCGATTTAAGACCTAAAACAACATCGCAGTTGTTTCGAAAGTATATCTTGTACTTTAATGCTTGAGGGCTCCTAAAGACTGCTTGTTAAGCAACGAACATGCTAAAATGCTACAATTGATTGAATTAAACTTCATGATCACTTGTTTATACACATTATTTGTATTTCTCTATTGTGACTGTGAGAGCTTTTCTGAGTGATTTGTTGGGACATCCGAAGTATTTACAGTCATTACATCATTGCAAGGCTTGTTGACCCCAACTTTAACTGTTTCTTTGTTATCTGATGACATTTGTGCAAACCCATTTATTTACCAGCTTGACGTTTGTTATCTCAACAATACTCGTCTGTTCTCAAGGCTTCTTTACTTGTTTTGTTTTTGTTGTTTGCCTTTTTCTATTGTTCTTTCTACAGTTTAGCTGAAGTTGTTGAACAAATTTTGTTACCAGAGTTCAACTTGACTTGAAGTTGAAGCTTGATTGTGTCACCGCGCACATTTTTAAGCTACAGTTTCTCATCTTTGGAGACCAACTGAGGTCGCACAGCGTAGACTCAAAGTCTAAAACTGACTAACGATGTGTGACCTGAAGATATTATTCACTGTCACTGTGATGAGCACCATTTCCTACAGATGGGAAGATGATTTCTTGTCGTATGATTGATTGTCAGTATCTGCTTTAGTGAAACAGTAGATCATTTGTGTTGTTCCCTTTTGGAAGAACAACTGTATCCTCTGCTATTTCACTATGAGTTTACCATATCATTATCTACTCAGGGTCACACAGATGTGATCGCAGTCACAGCGGTGCATCGAGCACATGCTGGCATACACAGAAATCGGGGATTCGCTGGGATTCGCTGTGTCCCAATGTCAATAATTCAGCGTGACCAAAAGCACAGATTTCAGCTTCAGGGCTTCTGGTTGGAGTGCTTTTATGTTTGGCTTCAGTGATCTGTAGATTTCCTGACATCGGGAGGGTGAATCCACTCTTGTCCCTTTAGAGGAGACCACATGACACTTCCTCCTGTCAGGCGATAAACAAACGCTAACCGATGCTTCCCAGTAACGCGATATCGCCTCCTTGGGCTATGAGTTGTTGTTAGCGTGTGCAACAGAAACTGTAACAAGTGCTCCCAAGGACACTGACTTAGAATCAGCTGCCTGTAGCGAAACATGCTGCTCCAAATATGTTAAGTTGTTTGTCCTGTTTACCCAGAGGAAGATAAACTAATAGCTGTGGTTTAGCTTCAGGATGATCCCTCTGACTAAACAGTCAAAACTTGACAGCCAGAATTCTACATATTGTGTTGCAACTTGTAATTTGTGTTTTTCCACCACTTTATCTATTGTTATCCAATCAATCATGTTGCTATTCTTTTTGTATTTTTCAAGTGATTGTGGTGCAATTAAGCTTGTCACAGCTGCAGAGTCTCACAGAAGATCAAAAACACATTCAACACATTGAATCAATATTAGACTGATGTTTTTGTTGTTTACTCACCAGAAAAAAGTTGCAAGTGGTGCCTTTTAGAAACCTGAAAATGCAGAATATATTTAATTTCAAGCCTCTAATTCATTAAAAAGTGAGTTGTTTTTTATGCTTAGTTATGATTAGAATAAAAACTCAGCACAGTTGTTTTTATTTTTCCCCCTCGTAGACAGAAATAGAGAAGACCACTGTCCAGTTTGACTGAAGCTGTTGGAGCAGAATCAGCCATAAAATCACTCAAGAATCGTTCTGACAAAAATGCACAGACATTTATTTTGACCTTACATACTGCCAGCAGAGAAAGCGTATACTTAGCAGCTCAGTGCGCCTCACGATGCCTTTATGATGTGCGCGCAGACTGCTGCCTTTGTCTCGCTGCACGGCTGCTCGCCTGCTCGCCTTCTGCTCAGATCTCAGGTGAGGAAAAGCCTGGAATCACTCATCCTGACAGCCACATCTGGCGCTACTTTCTGCGTCCTGATGCCCTCGACTCCGCTGCTGCAAACAGACACCACTCCGGTTTTAACCACAGAGGGAAGGAGTTATGATAATAACATCATTGGTGGTTATTAATGAGATGGAGAACAGGCAGTTTACACAGGAGAAATCCTCCTAAAGAGCACGATGTGCAACAAAACTATTGTTACGGCAAGTATTCAATTTTTTTCTAGTTTGTTCTCAGGCTTTGTCCTGCTGTTGCTGAAAAGCAGATTAATGCCAGGTGCAACAAGCCAGCTTTCTGTTCTCTCTATTTGCTTTTTGGATTATACATTAGCAGCAGTCATTTGGAAATGAAAGCTTGCTGTAAATGCTGAATATAAAAACCACGTTGAGCATGGATACAACTTAATAACTCCCTAAATCTTTTCGGTTTTCAGATGTCTTTGTCTTAAACTCAGTTTTATACACGGTTGAATGTTCGTGCTTTTTTGGAACCTCGCACCTTTTAATGGCTCGTCTCTTATTCAGAGGGAAAAACCTCACATGCACCCGGGACTGCTCTGCTTTTGTGTTCGTGCCACACTGGCCGGAGGTTTGATTTAGCGAACTCAGCTGGTACCACATCCATCGTTTAAGGGCGAATTCTAGTTTAAACCACGCCAACGCGGGGCCTCATCTGGTTCCCGTTGAACCTACGAAGTGAAGGTCGGAGTTCAGGGTAATATTTACATTAATGGAATGATTCCAAAAGAGTTGAATTTCAAAACAAGAGCTGAAAGTATCCAGGAGCCGCCTGCCGTCGCACGTTAAAACATAAACAAACACTTTTGGCACTCTCGCCATGCACCGGCATCTGCTGTGGGCCCTTATCCGTTACTGCATGGAGAGAGTAATGCAATCTGATGGGGACTGCAGGCATAAATGTGAGTGAGCAGTCAGCTGCAGAATAAGACCGTGCTCAATGCTTTGAGGAGTGCATCGCCACAGGAGGCCATGATGGGAAAATCAGCCGGTCTGGATTCTCACTGACTGTTGGTGAGGATGAGAATCTGCAGCCATGTGTAGAAATGGACACACACGCACAAAGGTTAGCGTTCGGTGAAGGAAGGCTGATTGCGTGTTGGAGCCCAGGTGGAGTTTTCTCACCAATACATTACTAAGAGTTGTGAACTGTCCTCTTGTTTTACGCGGCTCAGTTGTATGAATGGATGAATCTTAGGTTTATATACTGTTAATTAAACAGATTTGAAGCTTATTTAAATACAGAAATAAAAATGATGCAAACTAAATACATATTTTCGTGGTCCCTGACATTGTTTGTTAACGCTTTTGTAGACAGATTGGTTGATTGTGATTACTCAAACATCCTTTAAGCTGAAGTATGTAGCATTACAATGAGGCATCTCAAACTTTATTCATAAATGGGGTAATATTTTAATAAACAACAAAATCTCTCAGTGAAATGATTTAAATAGAATTCCGGTTGTGCCTTTGTATTCCCTCTGAGTGTGAAGCCTGTCACAATAAAAGCTGCACTTATAAATGAATCGAACTGTGGCTCCAAATATGCACAGCTGTGGTCCAAAGAACACCACAGATCCGGCTTCAGAGCTGCACTCTTGCTGGGGCAATCAGAAGATCCACGAGATCCATATGTTTCCCATCATGCTCGGATGGCCATGTGATTTTCAGATGCATAAAAAAAGAATCAAAGTTACAACTGCTTTGTGGGTTTTTCCCAGCCAGGTCTTTAGACAAACTGTACAACTTTGCCGACTGTGCTGGTCTGCACCTGATCCTGGGGCTCAACGCGCTGCACCGAAACCCGGACAACTCGTGGAACACCTCCTCCACCCTCAGCCTCCTGAAGTACGGCGCCGGCAAGAAGTACAACATCTCCTGGGAGCTCGGCAATGGTCAGTACTGCAGTACGACTTGTACTGGTTCTACTGGTTCTGTTGGGGTGAGCAGCAATCTCCGTATGAGTCCAGCTGATGGAAGGGTTCATTTGAGGATGACAATGTCCTCGTTTGCCTGCTGGACATCGTGCGTATTTTCATTTAATTTCACAAGTCATAAAAATCCCAACGGAGGCCTTTATTTTAGCCTGAGCCTATAAGTACCAGGAGAAATCCAGCGATCGGACCATGTGAAAATTTCAGTAAGCACTTAAACCGTAACGAAAGTAATCATTTCAAGTAAATCGCCCATGCAGAGCAAATATATAAAGGCTGAGTGAAAAGTGATCCTTTGAATCTTATAGTGATACTCGCATAGTTTTTAGGAGTACAAGCCCGACACATACAAAGCAGGCATACTGCTAGTTTTATCTTTGCAACCAGTAACGAAAAAGCATGAGTAGCAGAGAGTTTGCTCAAATTGAACGATTCTTTATAGTGAAACTCGCTCTGCCTCTCATTTTGTTTTAATGAATCTGCGAGGCCACCCTGTGCGTTCGAGGCATTCCCCTGACACTCAGTCCATCTGTCGATTACTGCGAATTGCCCAATTATCCCTTTTTCTACCGGCTGCTGGATACTCTCTCGACTACAACAACAATATTCTCTGCCACCTCCCCGCTGGTGCTTGTATAAGCTCCATCTCTCCGGCTCAGCGCGCTCTGCCTTTCTCTTCCCAGAGCCGAATGCCTACCGCAGTATGGTGGGCCGTGCGGTCAACAGCACCCAGTTGGCTCAGGACTACGCCAAACTCCGGACCCTGCTGCAGTCTGTGCGCTACTACCACCGCGCTCACCTCTTCGGCCCTAACGCGGGACGACCCCGGAAGAACGCCATCCTGCTGCTGGATGGGTGAGTCACCAAGTAAAACAATGATTGGCCCAGATTCCACTCCTTGTTAGGCTGTTCTGCAGGGGAAGAAGGGGGGAAGGTAATGGAAAGTATGCCGGGGCAGTGTGAGACTTTTACCGGGCTTTACTGTGTTTAAGGCACATAGGCGCACACACACAGACACACACACACGCAGCCACACGTTGTAATGTTCAGTGTTTATGGATTTCCACCGGCAGGTTTCAGGGGCTCAGCTTCAGCTATACCCTGTCAGCCTAAATAAAGTGTCATCTGACTGATAACGTGACGGCACGATGTCCCACCTGCTGGTTTCAGCCAGAAGCTGCACCAGCTTGGACTCTAATCAGCTGCAGCCTGCACTTTATAATATCACAACTACACAGTCTCTAAGCGAGGCAACTGTAGCAGTTTAGTAGCTATCAGAATGTTACATCTTCTGCTTTGTTTTAACTTTGCTAAAAAAGACATAAACTGGACTGAGATGGATGCATCAGTGGCTGTGTACAACAAACACTGTTTGAGCAACAAAACATCAATGCATTTACACAGCCGTCAGTGTTGTGTAATCCAGAGAAATCTGACCCGTTGGAGGGATGCTCGCTTTTTCCTGGATGAGGTTTTCAAAATTTGGAGATCACTCCACTGTAATCTTCAGGTTTTAATTTTATTTTTCAAAAGTTCAAGTTTTAATTGTGCCCTGCTGCTGGAGACAAACATGCAGTACAAAACACAGTTGTGTGCAGAAATAAGCAGTTTATTGAAGTATCTGTCCTGAGCCGTAACTCATCCTGTGGGTGTTCATAAATAAGAGCTCCAGTATAAACAGAGAAAAGAAAGCTTTTTTGCAATAATGTAAAAGAAAATCTCTTAAAAGAATCACTTGTAATCGTTGAGTTTAACAAACATGTCAGCGTTTTGTATATCACATCCATAACAGTGTCTCAGACGTTCTGCTTTTAGCTATCGCTGTAGAAAAGTAATAAAAAATCTGCTTTAAATTTGAGCCTTTATGGAAGTTAAAGGTGGTCCTGCACAGTAACAGTGAAAATGAAAACATCTTCTCTCTCTTCTGGGTGGCTGAAAGCAAACTGTAAACTAAACTCCACTGTTCTGTCACAGGAGATTAAGAAGACGTTTTAACACAGATAATAAGACATTACGAAGTGACGGCGGTCGTATTTCCACCGCTGGATTTACCGTCCTGGACAAACCGCGGGGAACTGGGATCCTTTTAACTAAAATGCAGCTCATAAAGTCACTTTAATGCACGCTAAAATTACAGTGTTTTCCTTGGTGCACTTATGCATGCACACGGGTAGATGTGAGCTGAGGAACTGTTGTATGTCTCCATTTATCTCAGCCTGGATCTTTGTACAGCTCCTCTCTGCAGCCACACACGTTTTGACAGGGAGGGAAGAGGGAAGGAATCATTTGATATGTGTTTCCCTCCACTGTGGGCTTGAATTACTTACTTAATTACTTGCCTTTTTATCTCACGCAGTGCTGACAGTTTATATTTACTATGAACTAAAAGGTGTGCGTGTGTGTGCGTGCATATGTGTGTGTGTGTGTGTGTGTGTGTGTGTGTGTGTGTGTGTGTGTGTGTGTGTGTGTGTGTGTGTG
>JASSRZ010000014.1:10407087-10436335 GCA_032164315.1 Malacoctenus gilli | reverse complement strand
GTGTGTGTGTGTGTGTGTGTGTGTGTGTGTGTGTGTGTGTGTGTGTGTGTGTGTGTGTGTGTGCGTGTGCGCGCTCAGCGGTGAGTATATGTGTACTGGACCGTTCAAGCTGATTAATGAGCAGTGGTCTCAGGACGGGGAGGATGTAAAAGATGAGCAGTGGGATGAAGAGGAGGAGGAGGAATAAGAGGATGAAGGGTAGAGAAACGGTGTACGCGTAGGTCATGGGTGTCACGTTTAATGACAGGCCGATTCAGTGTTTGACACTGTTACGAGGAGGTGGCTCTCATGTTTGACAGCCCGACTACTCTGCTGCTCTCAAGAAATAAGACGAATTAGACGCTGAGCTGCTCAACAGTCCAAATATCGGGGCTGCGCAGACTAAACAAGGCCGAGTGGTGAAAGTTGTGTGCTGTGACATGATGTTTCGAGACAAGCTGTTACCCCCAAATATGGAGCGATTTGGGTCAGGTAGCAGATGCTGCTGCTCAGGAAGAGGAAGGCAGATAGCAGGAGGAGCTGTGTGTTTTCTATATTTGTGTACAGGAGGAGTCCGTTTCAAAGTGTCTTGAGTTCATAACAATTTTTCATGACTACAGAACTTCTCCAGGGACAGCAAAAACACTGTTTCAGCATCCTATAATTCCTTTTGGGGACACGTTTGTCACCTGCGACCACCCAAGGAGAATACGTGTCAGAGCTTTAAGATGTGCTGGGAAAAAAAAAACCCTGGTTGTACAGCCAGTGAGGAAAAACAGTGACGACCATGCCTCCTTCATAAAGTTTACCCTGCATAAATTCTCCACTAAAAGTGAATAAGAACAACTTCTAAGACAGAATCCACCAACTCTTTTTAAGGAGACCAGTATGATTCACTATCAAGACAGATTTTGAACTTCTTGGTTCAGTTGTATCAGCTTCACTCAATAGAATACCGTGGTCTGATGCAGCCAATAAGATAATCCTGTTAAGTGGCTCAATATTTGCTTTCACTTTGTAATTTATTTGAGGTGAGCAGTTATGACAGCCTGTGAGACCAGTGTCTTATTTTTTTCAGTGAGAACAGTTTGAGTGCTGTCATACTGTAAATGTCCATGTTGTTTCCTCATGTTCAAATCAAAGATGTTATTGAGGTCAATTTATCTCTGTTTTCCTTTCAGGTTCATGAAGAATGCTGGCTCTGTTGTGGATGCAGTTACGTGGCAACAGTAGGTATTTTACCCTTTTTTCCTCTATTATAAATTGTGTTTGTAGAAAAAAAACACAGAGCTGACCTGCAGTCTATGTGCTGTACAAACCATAAATCTGCCATCGCCCTTCACGGTGTGTTTTTGCATCATTATCACCAGTGAGTATATGCAGTAGCCAGCAACAGCTATTATTAACACTCTTTTTGAGAGAGACTGATGTATAATGTGGAGAACTCCGTTTACCCGGCAAATGGAACAACAGGAAAGGAGCCCGAGAGACAGCGTGGGTTAAATTAGTAACACCTGTCATTTGTCTAAAGCACATACAGCAGGAATGCATACAATATATCGGCGGTTTGATCCCCCCCCCTGTTTTATCTGTATTTTTTTACGTACAGATGTAAAGTGTGCACTAAAAGACACACCCACTGTAAGCTCAGGCAAACCCCCCGGTCATTAAGGTGAAGGTCAGGTCTAATTAGGAGAAATTAGATGAAACGGAAGGTGGAAGGGCTGTCAGTAAGTCTTAGAAAAACACCACCCACACTGTTAAAATCAAACCATATGCTCTGGCTCATTCCCTCTGTCAATTAGCCCATTTTACACTAGAGGGTCCAGATTCCAGTCTAACCAGGCTGCGTGACAGAAACTCTGACCTCTACAAAAGGAGCCAACCTCATAAAAGTGGAGACCACTCATTAACACGTCTACGCCATAGGTTTTACTCCACTACATCTGTCTCTGGTTGTGTTTGGAACCAGGCGTGGCAGGTAAGAGACGCGGCACTCATTACACGTGGGTTTCTGTGCGCATGCCTTCATTCAGCGCTGGGCCTGTGGAGCTTGTGATGATGAAACGCGTCGGTTACGTAGTGAACGTTTTGTACTGTATCATGAAACACAGATTCATGGTTCGCATTAGAGTGTGACTTTTTTTTCCCACTTGCATTTGCAGCATCTTTTTTTGGTTACAGCGTATGCATTTGTGAATTCAGCAATGATGTTGTCTCACGTCTTCAACCTATCATCTGATATTTTTCTATTTCTCTGTGATGTTTAATTTATTTCACTCAAAAGAATGAGGTCATCTTCTGAGGACACACGAGAGATGGAGGTTTTAGTCTTTTTGTGTGCGCTGAAGCGCTTTGGCTGTTCTAGATATTTCTGGTGATTTATGTGGACATAATAAGAGAGGAAGTTTGGCTGATGAGGGTCAGTCTCCATGTTTTTGGTTTTGTTGGGGTTGGATTTTTTGAAGGTTTCTGTTTCTCCACCCACACATTGGAGAGAGATAAAGTTTTACTTTTAGTAAGTTTTACTTGTGGCGCAGTTGAACCTCTTTTTGTCATGACAATTTTCATATGATCTGTGGAACGTGTGACTGTTTCAAGGAACAGACATTGTTTCTGGAAGGAAATGTGCTTTTTGTATTTTTAGGTGTTTATTTTCTTGAAGCTATACTTCAAGTCTAACCTGACATATCTTGAGCGCGTGTTAGGCAGAATGTTTTACCCCCGTTGTACAAACATTTGGATCCCCGGAGGATGAATCTTCATGCTGATTCTCTGACTTCTCCTCCAGGACTGACATGAGGTTGACATTTGTGGTTTGGGGTAAACATATACTTAAGTTAAACACTTAACTACAGCCAGCCTGTCGAACCCTCCCGTGTAGTGAACCGCTTTACCTCCACGGTGAGAGATTTAGGTCCGTCAGAAGTGTGTGTGATCAGATGGCTGCCAGTTCTAACTGTGAAAATATGAGCATGAAAAAAAGGGGGGGAGAAAAAAGAGCAAGACGAATTCACCCTTTTCCACCAGAGTTGCTGTTCCGAAGCCCCTGAGCGAAGCACATAATGTGAGCCTAATTGTTCCAGCGGTGGGTCATTAGTGGTGTGAACATCTGAGTGTGAAGCAAACAAGCAAACACCTCCTGCTACTCTCAGAAATAATAAAAAACGGTGTGCTTCACGTACCGTTGGTTTGGAGCTGTTTTTGAATGTCTCAGTATGAGGAATTTAAAATCTTTTTTCCATGTCCCGTCGATATTTTCTTTCCTGTGTGGTATCGAATTCATAAAGAAAGCTGAATTAAATCTTTGTCGGTGAGACGACGTTCCCGAAAACAGCATGTGCTGCGTATTGTAAGTGCTGAGAGAAGAAAGAGATGTTACAGATTTGTGATCTCACCTTGAGGGAAACCACAGAGAGCCCGTAAATTTACTCGTGTATTCCTGAGGGATGCTTTATATCCTTCAGCTGGGATGCACTGAGAGATTGATCTGATGTAACTGGCCGGCTGGTCCACATGTCCGCTCGTTTTCCTCTGCTCACTCCAAATCTCTTGCAACACCACGGACACATTTAGCGCCGTTTCGTTGTCAGCCGTTACACGTAAACTGTTCAAACAGGGCTGATATCTCACTGTTGCATTTTCAGCCTCCACATTTTGTTTATGCACAAAATAAACACAGACATAAAGAACAGAATGCAGAGTGGAGAGGTGGCATTGTTCTCATGTTCAAACAGCTGTGGTTCAGCTGCTAAAGCAGGTTGCGTTTCAGTCCCAGGTTTGATCTCCCATATGCCCTTTGAGTGTCTGTGTGAGGAAGTGTCCCTCTGCGTTTGCCCTGCGATAGACTTCAAATCTGCATGAAAAACCTTAACCCAGCTGGGAAAGGCTCCAGGGTCATTCGTTGGATGAAAGCGTGTGCTGCATGGATGAGGCCTGATGCGCCCCTGTGTGCTGCTCTCATTTTATAAAATCTGCATTTCAAGCCTGCACCACGTTTCTGTTAGTAGATGTTGAAAAGTATCGGCAGTGTGCCGACTTTGCTGTGGTGCTGGCGGTCAGAGAGAGCTGTGTGTAAAAACCAGAACAAGGGATCTTATAAAAACTTGTGATTTTTATTGAACTGTGGTCAGTCTGGCAAGTAATATTTCCAATGTTGGCCGAAGTTTCCAATTGTGTTTGAGGAGTTAAGACTTAAATATCAGTGCACGATCCAGCTAATCTTTGTCAAACTTTTAAAAGAATTGTCTCCCTTTTGGAAGAAACTTCTCCAACAAACCCACAATCCCTCAAGTGTCTGTCAAAGAAAAGTCAATCTGTTTTTTTCACCTGAGGTTTTTAAAAGTCGTAGCCAAAGTTGAAGTCATATAAATATTTAGTTAAAAATGTTCCCTTCAAGCCATTTCTGCTGGCTTTGGGGATCTGGACTTAAGAATCACCGTGAGCTGTCCGAACAGATGGCAGGCTCTATGAATGATTCGTGTCCAGTTATGAATTCTTGTGTATTTTGTTGAGGCAAAAAAAAGTTTTAGGATGCTTCCGATCCTGTGATGATCGAGGCTGAGCTCAGATTGCAGCTCTGCTTGACCTCACTGGAACCAAACTGAGCTCTGCTGTCAGCAGTTCTGTTGCCACATCTGTCATTTCCCAAACTTGTTTCGTTGACATCAGACCTTTGTTTTTCAATACAATGTTGCCCTTTGTCCATGTGAACATGGTCTTATGGTAATTTGGTCCTCTTGTTTACTTCCCCTTTCATTCCCGGTGTATGGCAATTTTTTTTTTTTTTTTTGGCACTGGTCCCTTCATGTTGCTCAAAGAAATTGGCCGGTATCCTCTGAATGACTTGATTGACTTGACTCTGTATTAACATTTGAAACCTGTCATTTTGTTGGAGTTTTAACATTTTCTGAAATCTGTAGTTTCCCAAAAGTTTAGAGGATTGAGAAAAGAACAAGACCTCAGCATGAGTCATGTGTCCATTCACGGACACTTCGCATAGCGAGGAAGTGTGGACTTAAGGCAGCATTAATCTGATTACTGAAGCGGAGCAAGTTCAGTCAGAATCAGCAACACATTGTAGTGTTAACCTGTGTTAACCCTTCCTTCCTTTCAGAGCAGCGAGCTATCTCAAAAGAAGGGTTTCTCTTTCACAAAAGTTATCATGAACTGATCCACTGCTGTCACTTTCATTACTGCTTGGCAAATTTAAAGTTTTGTTCACATGCAGCTAATCACTGCAGTGTCTTCTCATCTCACACATCTGTTGTGGATTTGCTTAAATCCACCAGTGAAGCTCATTGTGCTTCAGTTCAACTTTTCCTTGTTTTAATGAAGGCTAAAAGAAGTTTGGGACTGATTCAACTCTTAATGAACCAAATTACCAAAATATTAAGCAGCTGCTCACAACCAAATATAGACGAGCCAATGTGTTTGAACTGATAATACATTTAGCACTGTTCCTTTTTAGTGTTTTTCTGAGTGTCCCAGTAACTTAACCTTCAACCAACTTCCTCCTTAACAGACTTTTTTCTTATATAAGATATTATACGATCCAATTTTGCAACAACTATCGTGCTTTCTTCTGTAGTACAAATAAGATGTCAGTGTTTTTTATGAGACCTGAAACATGAACTTGGATTTGTGGCTGTTGCCTCCTTGTTTTTCCTCTTTCGAACTCCTGCTGAGTATGTAGGAGAGCATTTCTGTCTGCCCACAGCATGATATTCCTCAGGAACTTTGCCTCCCAATAAATTCTCCTGTCATCAAGCTCTCTGAACTTCATCTGCTATTTTTTCTCTCTTTCTTTTGTGTCTCAACCTCTCTCACACACAGAATCATAGCAGATGGATTCTTGTATTGTTCAGCCTCAGACTGAACTATCACTGCTTTGAGTTCACATTCTGTGGGATTAGAAATAAATTAGATTATGCATGCACTAAAGTGTAACTCAGTGAACCTGCTTCTTGCTTGTCAAAGTATTGAGGCGATGTTTTGGTACCTTGGAGGCTGATTGAGTTTGCTGTAGGTTGACAGTGAAGCTTTCAATTTGTATTTGATAAAGTCGTGTTTCAGTTGTTATGAAGAATTAGAGTTAATTGTTGTATGAAATCTGTTTTTCAACATGTTAGTTTTTCAGGATGTCTTGATGATGGTTTTAGGATAATTTGTTTAGCTTTTTGACTCAAATACCCAGGTTTAACTTCAGTTTTGTCCCGATGGGGAACGGTTTTGATAAGCATCAATTATGGGTAAGTTTATACCAGGAAGCTTTATTTTACCTGAACAAAACATTGTGCAGTATGGCTCATTTTGAGTATAGTGGCTGCAACAGGACATCAATTGCTCGTGTAGAAAGATTGTTTGTGAACTCAGTTCACTGTGCAATCCTCATATCCAAGTTAAAGCTGCACTATGTAAATTAAAAGTCATGTGTGGAAAAACACCGCTGTCTTCTTCGGGCCAAAGATCATTTAAAATGGACAGAGGCAAAACGGAAAGCTGTTCTGCGGTCAGCCAGTAGTTTTCGGATTATTTGCACCATCTGTTCCCTGAAACAATCTTGTTTGTTGCTCACCTCATAAAGATTATACAGAGTGTTTCTCTCACAGTGTCTTTCTTGCATTTCTCTTTCAGTTATTACATGGATGGCCGAGTGAACAAAGCGGAGGACTTCCTAAAAACCCGCCTCCTCGATACACTGACGGAGCAGATCACTAAAGTCACCAAAGTAACGATATTTCTGTCAAGGTCTTGATCCTCCACTGGAAATAGTCTCACTCCTTACGAAGGGCTGTAAATGCCACATGCACACTAAACTGAATTTATGCTCTTTTCTTTAATGGATGCAAGATCTGCACTGCAAGTCAAAAATAGGTTATTATCAAACATAAATTTCAAAGATCAAATTCAAAGATTTTTTTTTTACTTTTTCTGAGCTTTGATTCAGGATATTGAAAAATAATTCATTCTAATTATAAGATATATTTGTATTTCCTTCCAGTTAGCCAAGGTACAGTTCACTCAACCCTCTGATATTTTTTGTGATGAAAAAGCCACATGTGCAAACCGCAGGAGAAAGCCCTCAAGGCAAAGGGATAATGCCTGCCATGAGGTAATATTATCAATACTTGCCGCAGCGGCAAACGTGTTGAGTTGTGCGAGGTGAGCGGAGCCAAAGGGCCTCAGGAACAAAAGAAACAATCCTTCCCGAGAACAAAACCGAAAACATTTGATGATATTATACAGGAGACGGTTTTTTTTTACATCACCCTGCAGACACCGAAATTAGATTTTGTCTTTATGGTTTGCTCATGTGTTCATTGTTACTTTGTATGCATTTTCATATTCCAATCTTTGTGTCTAAGTAAATATATTCTGTTGCCAAAATTCAAGACATTTCAGCTGTTTGCAGACTCACTTCATTTTATTCAGTCACAGAAATACACTTAGGTTTACTGTATTTACATTCTACCAGTATAAGACATAAAAAATAAGAGTTCAAACTAATACACTGATTTGAACATGGATCGCACTGACACACCTGTGTCCCCATCTCTTGTTGCAGGTTGTGAACACATACTCACCTGGTAAGAAGGTGTGGCTCGGTGGACTGGGGCCAGCCTGGACAGGAGGCATCAATAATCTGTCTGACACGTACGCCGCCAGCTTTCTGTGAGTGCTGTGAACCAATCAAAAACTCTGAAGTCATCATTTCTATTTCGGTCAGAGAAAATGCACCAGATATTCAGTTTTAATGCAATTGTGTTATGCGTGTGCGTGTGTTTCAGGTGGGTGAACACGCTGGGTATGGCTGCCATGCAGGGCATCGATGTTGTCTTGCGTCACTCGTTCTTTGACTACGGATACACGCACCTCGTGGACCAGCATTTTAACCCCCTTCCCGTGAGTCTTTGCATCCGTCCACCAAGGAATCACAACACTTTGATGCTGTCATTGTCGGGGCCTCGATAACCACGACAGGAGCTGAACAGTCCTGTTGTGCTCTGGAGCTTTTTCCGCACAAGACCCAGTCCCTTGATGGCACTTCTCGCTCTTTCCCGTGGGAGCTATTAGCTGAGATGAAAGGCGTTTAGTGGTGATGAGTGGTTGGACGCGGGGGCGAAATGCCATGTAACCTTAGCCCTTTATCAGTAGCCCAGGACAGTGTCACTGCTCCCCTCAACCCCCATCATAAATGTGTGCTTCTCTGTGCGAGACCATTGGTGCTGAGAGATCTGCAACCTGAGATTCTGATACACAGGCATGTTAGTAAAATGCTGTGCAGAGGGTAGTTGACCGACGCCAAGTTTCTCTGTATTTGGCTCGCAGTTATATAACAAAAACATCCCCAAAAATCAATCCGCAGCTCTGTGTGAACCAGTCACACACACAGTTGGTTGTGCTCAGTTCGTCCCTGAGGTGAAAAGTATTTAAGCATCTCGTATGTGCATAATTTTGATATTCTCTGGCTATTAGAGAGTTTTAATAGAAGTACTTTGAACTAGAAGTGTTTGAACTAATTTCACTTTGCTGGGGAAAAAAGCAGAGGTGTTAAAATAAAACTGTGCGCCAAGTTCATAAAAAAGTATTAAGTTCATGAAAAAGGGTTTACTCCATGCTTAGGCTCACCAGGGGTAAGAGGCTGATGCTAATGACATCGACAGTAAATCATTGTTTGTGAAACGAAGGAGAAAGCGGATGGAGTTCAGGCCCTTATCAAGCATTTGGTTTAATGTGAGAGTTTTTTTCCTTCCTACTTTGATCATGAGAAATTAAAATTATTTGGCTGACGTTGTTGCGCTGGGGAACTATTTAGTTCTGTTAAATCCGACGATAAATTTTATACTAAAACCCTCATTAGTTCCTATTTGAGGTCATGCACTCACTAAGACCACGCCACAGCAATGAGATATCGAACAATCGGGCCGGCTTCACTTTTTTTTCCTCCCTGTTTTGTCTTTATTATCTTCTCTGGGAATGTCGACCTCCCGCCAGGTTCACAATGCTTTTAACATGGTTGGATGTCCGAGGGCTGCACCAGCCTACCTGCTGAGAGAATTCACTGCCGAGCCAACCTGTCCTCTGCACACCAAATTTATGACTTGGCCTTTTCCCCTATAGGATGACTCCACTATTGGGAGGATCCAGCCAAGCCCCCCAAACCCCACCTCAGTTTTCTGACTCTTACCTCGCTCCTTTTGTTTTTTTTTTCTCCGGTTTGTCCGAATTATTCTCAGTGTTGCTGTTTTTTGTGTTGTTTTGACACCACATGTGCCAGCTTTCTTGCTCGAGAGGTGCCTCATTAATCAATATAAACTGATGGACAACTTTGTCTCAGTCTTTGAGATGCTGAAAGTAATCAGCTTCAAAGTAAAAAGAAG
Source organism: Malacoctenus gilli (assembly GCA_032164315.1). Classification (NCBI taxonomy): domain Eukaryota; kingdom Metazoa; phylum Chordata; class Actinopteri; order Blenniiformes; family Labrisomidae; genus Malacoctenus; species Malacoctenus gilli. The sequence goes on along the minus strand of JASSRZ010000014.1, from coordinate 10,426,973 downwards.
ATACAAACAAGAAAAAACCTTCATCCATACTTTTAATTGACAGATGTTTCAGTGAGCTTTGTGTACAGTGTAGCCTGCTTTTGATGGCCTCTCAAACCCTTCAAATCGAGCGTCTTGTGGGTTCACATTTTGATCTTTTCCTGGACATGTTTTTATGTTGTAATTCTAACAGATGTTTTCTGTTTATTATTTCACGAGAGGCCCAATTAAAACATGCTTAAGATTAAAGATAGTTAAGTTGTTTAGTCGGTCGAGCTAAATTGAAAACACATAAATGTAATACAGCATTTGCCACTCGATGCAGAAAAAGTACCGGGACTTTAATGTCTGTGTAGTTGAGTTTCGAGATATGTGTCTCATCCAAGTAGCCTGACTCTCATTTGTCCTACTTTGCCAAACATTAAAGGTTAATTGTTATTTTCCATATAATAGTCTTGAATTACCTCAACCTTGCTGCAGCTGGGCCTTAATTTGTGTCTGCTGGATGCTTTTCCCTGTTGTAGACTTCTTCACATGTTGATATTGTACACATGCCAGTCAGTTCCTATCTGTGTCTCCATGCACACATTAATTGATCAACTTTGTGAAGGGCGTTCCCAACGATTAATGATATTTGTTTTCTGGCTTTTGAAAAAGAGTCTTTGGAGAAAAGAAGAAAGAAGGGAGTGATGAAGACAACGTGACAGTGGTTACTGAGTTGTCAGGTGTTCCGAATATTTTTTGGTGTTCCTAAATTCAAACACAGTCCAAGACTAAAGTGGTCACGATGACCATTTTTCACCCTTTTGAGAGAAAGGAACAATCTCCAGACTCAGAGCTGTTCTTTGTTTTATACACTATGTAATAATCATGGCTCATACATCCATTCATCCATCCATCCATCCATCCCTCTGGCCGTGACCAGCACTATACAGTTCTATACTGTGCTCTGCTTTTTCGATGCCTTGGCAGCAAATTAAGTTAAAGCCTGCGTGGAAAAAAGAAGCCCTTAAATGTTGCCATATGCAGGATTGCATGGGAACTTCCTGAGGAACACATGTTGTTCTGGGTCTCTCGGAGAGGTGTTGAGTCTGTGTAGTCTAAAGAGTGAGAGTCGTGTGTTGGACCACTCAACAACCCTCAGCAATTCTTCAAGTAGCATAATATTTTGTAAAAATGTCACGCTTAAGGCCTGTCATTTCTGAATTGCTCTGTGGTTACAAGATACATTGTGACATGTTACGCACGATACTTTATCACTCCAGTTAAACGTTCAGTGTTGAAGTGCTGATTTATTTAAAATCTGACATTTTTCTGGACTTGGACTCAAGTTTTTTTTTCTTCCCAGTTTTGCTGTTTTGTTGGCAGATTCCTAATTATATGTGCTCACAAAACCTGATAGGGTCCTTTTCAATTGCCAAAGCAATAAAAATTTGGACTTTAATTTCTTACTGAGTAATCCAGTCAAACACTCCTGAGAATTTTGGAAAGTATGCAGTTAGAGATTAAATAGATAATTATATAATCTTGATGACTACAATGAATGATTTTCTTGATTTTGCCTTTGTTTTTAATTACAAAACAGAGCAATAGATGGAAAAGAAGTCAGTTGGGACAGTACTAACAAAACAAATGGCATGTTGGAATATGAAGGCATTTACTGTCCATGAAAACTGTTGGAAGATTACAGAACAGATGTTGAGTGATGACCTGTAGATTGGCTTCAGTTGTTTTTTTGTCACTCAACCAAATGACTGTCTGTCACATGTACACTTAGGGGCAGCTAATTTGGCAACTCTTGTAAACTGTTGCAGCTATTTGTCAGATTATGCCTTTAAAATGTCGACTCCACACCTGCCTGCCATTATAGTTTACATGTGTCCTCTGAATCATGGTGAGATAAGCCCAATGATATTGTCATAATAATAATCCTAAATGTTTGTACGTGTGTGTGTGTGTGTGTGTGTGTGTGTGCGTACGTGTGCGTGTGTGTGTGTTGCCTTCACAGGATTACTGGTTTTCTCTGGTCTTCAAGCGTCTGGTTGGTCCAAGAGTTTTAGCTGTGCGGGTGGCTGGACTGCAGAGGAAGCCGCAACCAGGACGAGTCATCCGGGACAAGCTGCGTATCTATGCGCACTGCACCAGCTACTCCAAGTATGTATCACAGCTCCAAGACTGTTCTCGGGCTCCGTGTGTAACCTTTAAGAGTGCAGCTCCCCTCTTTTCTTTTATTTCCCACTTTTCTGAGGCTGACAGATGACAAAGCACACATCCTCATCACCTCTCAGGTGAAGGTTAGCAATACGTTGGAATGTCCTTGAAGCTTCAGATAGAAAGCAGACTGCCGCAGTTTAAACTGTTGCAAGTCCTCGTGTCTTCCCGCAAACACCTGAGGCTCGGTGTCTGGAGGGGAAGAACTAAATCCCCAGCCAAGCCCATTCAGCTTCCCATAAATAAGCAGGCTGCGGACACCCGCTCATTCACAGCTCAGAGCCTATAAAACTTAACGGGTATCACTTATCAGGTGTGTGGGTTCTGTCTACCTGCCGTCAAAGAGCCGCTGAAAGGCGTGTGAGGCCTTCATCCCATCTCGGATTGGCTGGAGGGGGATGTTTGGGGGAGGGGGGGCGGAGGGGGAGGGACAATAAGGCAGTCTGTGCCGGGAGGAGATGAAGAGTGCCACCGTGGCCTGTTCAAGGTTATCATTTAACCCAGGCCGGCGACTGTCAGCACCGGGCTAGACTTACGGCCATCCTCCAGACAGGGCTCGTTTACAGGTGGAGCATCTCTCAGAGAAACAACAGATAGATGGCCGATAAAAAGGAGAAGGGGGTTGTGTCACGAATACAGAAGCGCGACATGCGAGCGCATATTTGAAATAGTTTTCAACAAGTGTAACCGCTCAGCAACTTGGTGTTTGTGCGAATGTGCGAGCGTGCGTGTGTGTGTGTAGGGCAAAGTTGTTGGGAGTAAAGAGATGCCAACAATTTGCAACAACTCTGCCGTAGATAGCGATCAGCTCTGGATTCATAGGAGCAGACAGCGGCGCAGCCCCCTCTCCAATCCAAAGCCACTTCAGCTGTCATTATTTCTGCCACTTTGTGGTTTAAGCAGTCAGTCCTTAAGTGGACAAACCGCTGTAGTCCCGGCGGTTTGACTGTACTGTATTCTCCAGCGAAGACCATAAATGTGTCCGGGCAGTCGGTGGTTTGAGAAGTCTTTGCAGATCAGACATTTGACTTTCACTGGCCTTTTACCCCTTTTAGCGGTTTGCATGGCATTTTTTTTCACTTTCCAGTGACGCTCCGACTTCAAACACCACCAACACATGTTTATGTTCCTGGTTTGGATCTGGAGGAACCTCATCATTTGAAAGGCCTGAGAGGTCTTTATCTCTTCCTCCATCTTAGTATCTGATCTATCACTTGGAGCCCGGGTCCATATTTCTCAGAAACGAGGCTCCAGGAGTTTAACACGCGGACTCGGCGTCCTCGACAACAGAACAAAGTGTTATTCTCCATCGTAAACTGGTTGAATCGAACCAAGCTTGCAGGGTGAATGATAAAAAAGGGTTCACCCTGTCCTTGAGAGAATTCAGACCAACATCGAACCAGAACCTAAACTTGTTGTGAAGTCGAACGAGGTTGCAGAAAAAAATTTTGCAGATCGCAGCCATATCGAGGCGCGCGCTTTGCTTGCCCTGACCCTGCTCACCGAGGTTGACATGTGGTATTCACTACAGCTGTGTTGTCTTTGTCCTCATATCTGGGCCCTTATTAGATTTTATCATGTTTGTCTTCTCTGTCTCGCTCAGTTATTTACCTTTGACCAGTGTTCCTATCAAATTGTGTCCCCAGTGCTTTCCCCTAAGGAGAGGGACTCAAACACTGTTGTCTGTGTAACTTAAGACTTGTTGCCCTCTGTGTTCACACCCTTTATCTGACCCTGGACCAGACAGTGACAGGTTTCAATATGGGATACTGTAAGAATGAGTCTGATTTTTGCCTTCGATGGTCGTCAGCCTAAAAAAAACGCGAATTGTGATTTGTGCCAAGCTAAATATAGACAGTCATTTTTAGAGCAAGATGAACGGCAGCTCACTACTGGAAGAGGTGCCTTTATTGAATGTGCTTCATTAATTTTCTGCAACCCTTTTGATCCAGATTAGTTCAAGGAGTTGCAGTTTTACCCCAGGACTATCAAAGACTTCCTCCTCTTTGTAGTCATCTTTAATTATCGGAGGACTTTATACAACATGGCGACGTCTTATACAGTGAAGCTCCATCAGCAGATGTGCAGGGGAGTCTCCGTCGTCCTGTCTCCTCTCTGAATGTGACAGTGAAATGACGAACTGCTCTTGGCTCTTCTCCTCAGTCACAACTACGTGAGAGGCTCGATAACGATCTACATCATCAATCTGCATCGGTCCCGGAAAAAAATCAAGCTGGCGGGAACGTTAAGGAACAAGACGGTCCATCAGTACCTGCTGCAGCCGTACGGCACCGATGGACTCAGAGCCAAGTCAGTACCACTCTCTCTCTGTCTTTTTCTGTCTCCCTCAATCGCACAAAGCCAACTCATGAACATGTTCACAGCTATTAGGGAATCGCTCTCTCTGCAAACAATGTCGTCATCTTGTTGAGTTTCCCGGTCGGCTCATTTATGCCAATTAAAGAATACAAATGCTCTCCAGAGGAACTCCGGAGAGAACAGCTGTTCAGTCCTGCTATCGCTCAGAGCGAAATGAAAAGAACATAAAACATAAAAACTCTCCATTTTCCTCTAATAAAGGAAATGTGGGTCGTAACTATCTTCAGTCGGTTCGAAAAAGGTCTCAACGACTTGAAGGTTTTGGGAACAGAGACAATGAGACTTTCACAAACAACTTTATGGGTCCAACCTTAATGTGGTGTTAAACAGTGGCCGTTCAAAGAGCAACAGCGAATCACTTTTCTTTTTATTTTAGGAACCACAGTGTGTAATTTATGCTGAGCCAGCAGCTTGTGTGGATACCACACCATAAAACATTCAAATGTATAAAATGCTTTTATTTTTTCTTTTTGCAGTGAGGCTGAGATGATAAAATATATTTATGTAGGAAAAAAACAAAGAATATAAGCTGTCAAAGCTTTTTTTTATTTTTTTTTTAAAAAAAGGTTGTGAACTATCTTTCTTTATTTTTCTGTTTATGAAAAAATGTCATTCTTTGTTAAATTGTCCCTCGTAGCTGAAATACAACCATTCACCAAGTGCAGATCCCCTCATAAAGTTGCACTGTGTTTGCATGACCTTGTTTGAATCCATTTTTTATTACCTACAACAGATGTTTTATAAAGAGGGTTTTTTTTTGGTTTTTTTTAACTTTTTTTCCTCTTTAACTTTACTTTCATTTCCTCTTACCTTTCGCTGCTGTTCTCACAGCCATTTTTACTAACTATGGTATATTACGTTTTATGTAACCCGGTCATATATTTCCTATTTCCTTAAAATGTCCCCTAAAATAAAAGGTTTACGGTTTCAGTCCCGTGCTGTCTGCTTAAAGCCGCCGGCCTGTTATTCTGACTCCGACTTAAGCTTCCACTCCTGCAATAACAGCCTAATGACTCAGGACTGTGTGAGAGTGCGTCGCTCTGTGCGTTATACGATACCTGCACACGGCCTTAATGGAGGCTCAGGCATGATCCTTCAATAACAGCGTAATGACGGAGGATGTTTTAGGTGTTAGAACAGGATTGCCAGGCAATTAATAGGAGAGCGAGCTAACGACGTGCCTTTTTCTGGCCTTAACTGCTTTCCTTTACCACAGGCAGCGCAGGGAGACTTTTTATGATAAATTCAGCAACACCAGATGTCCATAAATTTGTGTGCAGAGTGGGACTTTTCAAAGTATTGGAGCCCACGCCTGCTAGAGGAAGGCTTTGAGCCGTACTGTTTGATTCACAACTGCTCTTTATTGAACATAATTTTATTTTATATTTTATTGAATTTGAGGTTTATATAAAAATCTTTACTGGCATTTATCCTGGAACTCTGGTCAACCTGCTGCATACTTACAGCAGCCACGTATGGTGGAAGTATTTGCCTCTTTGGCAGTCGAGTAAGAGTACTTTAATAGGACTTCAATCGTATGGCTAAGTTGTAAAGTCATTTCTCCTGAAGTAGAGCCTTGCAGAAATGACATGAAACATTGCAAAAACAAACAGAAAGTCATGCGGTGGAAAGTGTTTTTCTTCCACTTTAAGTGCACAGAGTGTAAATTCAACATTAGATTTAATGCTGGATTTTGTAAAATTTTAGTTCCTTTCTTCTGTGTTTTTTTTAAATTCAAACCAATAATACATGTAAAAAGTCAAAAAACTGCTGCTCAATTTGTGAAGGACATTTCTTGATTACGGTAATTTAGGAATGAACAGTAAATTGGCATTGACAAAGGAAATTAAATAAAATAATTCTTTAAAGGAAAGTATGGGTGTAGAAATAAAAGATGAATAAAAATTGAAAACACTTTTAGACCAAACCAAATATATTATATATATTATTTATATGGTATATAAATTATACCAATTTGCACGAACGTGTTCAAAACGAAAATAAAAGATTTAATTGAAAATGCACAAAATAGCTTTTTGTTCACTGGAAATCTACAACACACCGGTTATTCGGGGGTCTGCAGTCTGCTGCTTTTCACCTGAAAAATTCAGCATAAGTTGAGTCATTGAATTTAATAATGCCGTCATGCCTTCAGTCCAGGAGACTCTTGTCTTCCAGTATAAATGTAAAATATTCTGGTACTCTATGGAATGGACGATTCTTCTCCTCCTGTTATGTGACCTGTCCAGGTCTTGTGAATACAGGTGATTACTGTTGGTAGCTGAACAGCACACAGGCCAAAATTTAAGAGTTTAATTCGATGTGGAGGGAATCCTTAGCTGTATATTTTTGTCACAGTTTTTCCTGCAGGGAGCAGAAAAGTCGGTTTGGATCAACAAAAGATCAATTTCTGAGTTTCTGGAGAACAAAAAACGTCACCAGACAATTTGAGATTTTTTCACTTCAGATCATCAGTGTCAGAAATGCAGGTTTATTCCTACGTGCCAATCTTTGATTGCAATATTGTGGCAGCAGCACCCCCAAGTGTACAACGACAGAATGGTACGTATGGGTGAGGACTCATAAAATGTGTCCCAGCCTCAGTTCTCAGTGGACGAGGTCAGAAGCGTCACCCTTCGTCTCTTTTGTCCCTCGCCTGCTTTTTTCACGAGCTGTGTTTTACAAGTTGGAAGGAGCGCTGCAGGCGAGGAACACTTTGAACTCCAGAGGCCGTCCGGTTTCTGCGGCGTTGTCTGACGAGGTCGGTGTCGGCCGTCTTCTCTCCGCAGACACGTGCAGCTGAACGGGGAGAGGCTGCTCATGGTGGACAACGAGACGTTCCCGGAGCTGAAGCCCAAGACGCTGAGGGCCGGCCGGACGATAGCCATGCCCCCCATGACGATCGGCTTCTACGTCATCAAAAACATCAACGCCTACGCCTGTCGGAGATAACACTGACTTTTTTTATGAAGGCCTTCAATTTACATTTGAGAAAAAAGAGAAAGAAAGCGGTGGCTTGTTTTGTTCCAGGACTCTTCAACTGAGTGGACACTCGGAGAACGACACTTCAGTTTAACTGCCTCTTGAAGTGGTTTCCTCGAGGCAACATTGTGTCTGTTCTCGCCATCGCAGCACAGAATTGGTCCATCGCTTGTTGTCTCTCCCGTTCCAACCAACACTTTGCCCAAGACGGATACGAAGGGCTGCACTGAACACTTTCTCTTTCTTCCCACCGGCGATTTTCCCAGACGCTGCAAAAACCGGCCTGGACGTTCGCTGACATTTCTATTCCCACAAACACAGTTCCTTGACTCGATTAAGCTACGTTCTCTCTTCTCTTAGACTTGCGTTCCCCTCTACTTTTTTTTTTTTCACTGGCAAACAAAGAAACCTGCACATGCGGCATTACAGAATTATGCACCTGTCAGCTTCAGTTTGACCTGAAACGTTCCACAAGTGGGGGGGGGGGGACGCCTCGGTACATCCAAACTCAGACAAGCCACGTGCAGAGAGAGTGTGTGTGTGTGTTTGCGTATATGTGTGTTCTATTGAAAAAGCTACTGATGCGTCTGTACAGTCTGTTGGTTGCTCTGGTAAAAGTCTATTTTCCCCCCCCATCATCTGGCAGTTTAAACTCAGATTCAGCTTTGTTGGCGAGCTGCTTTTGTGCATCTTGCTGGACTTTCAATAGAAAACTGTTGTTTTTTGTTTTTTTTAACACATCTCAACATCTCTTCTGTGTGTTCCTAAATTTCATAATCTAATGCTGCTAGGTGTCTTTTGTACTAAATACACAATATATACTTTTTATTTTGTACAGATTTACTGTCATATATTAGAAAAACACTTTAATTCTGTACATAAAAAAGAGGGATGAAAGTAATCTAAACTCAATTTGTTTATTACATTACAGTATAAACCTAATTTATATGATAAAATACTTGGTTATGTCATTGTATTTCTAGTATCAAAGACACAATTACAATGGTAATTACATCTAATGCCAACATTTCAAAACAAATACATTAATGTCTGCATCGAGACCCTCGGACACAAATGGCAGCAGGAAGAACTAAAACTAAAGCTTCGTTTGTCCTGTAAAGATTCGTTCGACCAAAACAAACCCACCGAGCAGAGACGCTGCCTGCAAACATCTGGTCATGTTGCCTCTGTAACGAGAACAATGCGAGCGGCTCTCTGCTCTTATGCAGCAGAAGAAGAGCTCGAGCAGCGTCTGAACATGTTGAATATAATAATTATTTGTCCTCTGAATGTGTTTATAGATGATGTAGAGATGTTCATATTTGTTTTTGGAGAGCATTATTTTATTATGTGAAGTGTGCCTATGATATTGTTTTGTTATGAAAAAGTTTACATTGATATTAAACACTCACAAATACCTAAAAATACCTCCGTGTGTGTGTGTGTGTGTGTGTGTGTGTGTGTGTGTGTGCGCGCGTGTATGTGTGTGCGCGTGTATGCGTGTGTGTGTGTGTGTGTGTGTGTGTGTGTGTGTGTGTGTGTATGTGTGTACAGTGTATTCTTTCGTCAAGGTAAGCCTGCCACAGTCTGTTTTGCAACTGTGATTGTCGCACTTTTTTTTTTTCACTCATATTCGCTCATAAATTGGTCAACAAGTCTGGGCTCTGTCTCAGTTTTGCCTGTAAACTCATAATGCTGCATACACGAGAGGATTTGGGAGTAAATTCTGCATCAGCAGCTAAATCCCTTCATGCGAACGGACACTGAGCGGTGAAACCAGACTCCACGGCAGGACGGGCCGACAGTCTGCAGGAGCACAAGTGTCAGGGAGACGGGACGCAAACAAAGAGATCAGGAGATAAGACGCATTCAGGAGGGAACCGGGAGAACAGCGCTCGTAATGAGAAACCATTACTACAAACGCAGCGTCTCGCTGCATCCTGAAACAAACACACCAAAGCGTTTAAAGTCATCTGTATTGTTGCATTCGGAGGTCCCAGATGTGGGAGCGGATAGATCAGGGCGATGGGGATGAGTGGAGGGTGCTGCTCGGTCACTGCGTCAAGCAGCTGTTGATGGGGAAACATTCTGCCAGAACGGGCTCAGACTGCAGCTTTTTGGCCCAGACAGACTAAAGCTGAGCCACTCTTGGCTCCACATTTGCCGACACACAACTGAGATCTGCTCAGTTTCGCTCGCCGGTTTGCCGCTCTGTCTTGTTTATCTTTCGACTTCAACTCCTGTCAGTCCACAGAGTCAGGCTCCAAGAGAGGCGGTGTAGCCGATTTCTGTTTTTGATGTTTGGTGACAGTGACTCATCGGAGACTGGCTGCACCATTTGGAGCTGAGATCCAAAGCGTGCACCTTTCATTGCAGTTTGGTTTCCAGACTCATTCACACACAAGAATCAAATGCTCCTTCTTGCTTTTCTGTGAGAAGCAGAAGTGTTTGGTCCCAGAAATGCGCTTCGGGACTAGTCCTTCACATGTGGTTCTTTTCAAGGCAGGCCGACACTGTTGACATGCATGAATAAAACCAGGCTTGTTAACGCCTGGCTCATTTCATTTGGTGAAGAAGAAAATATTATTCGTTGTATCATGGTGGCCCTGCATGTGCACGCACCTAGATGAGTATGCAAACACGCTTTATTTTTCAAGCAGAAGTGAGACAGAGCAGGCGCGCTGAGGTGGAGAAAGATAACCAAATGGACCCGGGCTGCACTTTCTCAACAAAATTGCTTGAGCTCGGCTGTCAGCGGGCATCTGAAGCGTCCTTGGATCTTGTACCAATCGACATGGATCACAAATTTTTAATTTTGTCCCAGGGCACCGCATCATTTGAATCAAAGGCGCCCTCGCTGGATGAACCCGGCACGTCCGTCCCGGGAGTCGCGGGCTCACTGCCGTTTCCCAGGGCCGCGAGCGGCGAGCCCTTCGCTGAACTTCCCAGCGTCCGGCGCGGGATCTTATCGGGGGCCCGTCCGTGGAAGTGGCTTTGCTTGGCAAACTGTGGCCGGCGTAAACCTGCAGCTTGTGATAATAACCGCCGAGGATCACTTCCGCTGACAAAATCTAATTGTGTTGTGATTCAAGAGGAGAGCCCGGCGTCTGGCCACTTCTGCGTGACAGTGTCTCCTTAGCGGAGGGAACCGTTAGCCAGGCCTGCCGAACACTGTTTATACTCAGAGATCCATTTTGAGACATGCAAGGCCCCTTTTTGCCCTGTTCGCAAACACTGAGGATTTCATGATGTTTACTCTGTATATACAGGAGTCAGCTTAAATAAGACTTTCAGGAACGCTGGATCCCCAGAAAACTGATGGACTAGATTAGTGCTCTGGCCCACAAAGTACAACTCTTGGCATTTTGGACCATTTTGACCCAAGCAAGGTTAATAAAACATAAATATTTATGCTTCTATGGGGTTCTCTGCTCTGCTCAGAAACCAAGCATACAGTCCGCGCGGAATATTATGATATAACACAGATTTGTTGAAGATATCCAAACAATCTGTGAGAAGCAGCCTGGTGTTTCGCGAGCATGTTTGTGTATTTGTAGCGTATATCTAATACGCAATCTGCTGCAAGAAATTAAAGGAAGCCCTTATGTCTGAAAAAAAAAACCCCGTTCATTTTGGTCTTTTGAGTCATTTCTTCAAACTGGCCTTTGAAAGCTTTTGTCTCTTTCAAGCTGACTTCATTCAAAGCCGAATGTATGATTTTTTGGGCCAAATTCAGGAAGCGTTTTTTTTTTATATAACATGGCTAAACTTGTAGGTGCAGCTCTGTGCATCTGTAATATGATACCAGACTCTTGTTGACTGCTGCTGTTAATGGAGAAATGACTGTATGGAGCCTGGAGTCCTACTGACCTGATTCAAGCTGCTGTGGGAGGATTTTATGGCTGTCTCAGTTCGATTCACTGCATCCAGACTGATTCTGCGATGACAATATACATATACATATACAAATACAAATTGTTATTATATTCAATTTCATTTTTCCAGCATGGAATTTGGCACATGTCACAAAAAGGTTTGTGAAAGTGAGACTTAGAGCAGCTTGATTAATCAGGAAATGTAGAAATAAAACGTGGAATTTCACTTCAAACAATCGACGAATTACACACAAAATCTAGTTTATTCTATTCATTTTGAAAGTAAAGTGGATTATATTTAAGTAGGTCAGCAAAGTCTTAGTTCTAAATATTGTTATTGTTATTACTATTTTCATTAGTTTTCTTTTGTTTTTGTTCTGATTATAAGTAATAATTGTACCACTACATTGAATAAAAAAGGGGAAAGGAAAATAATCCTAGAGGTGAAACTACTAAAAAAAAAGGGGGGAAAAGCCATTTAAAGGCGCAGTGCTGCTTGAGTCGGTCCATAAATATTGTTCCATTCGGTGTGAAGAAAGCTATCAAATAATTCAAGAATTACTTTCCTCGACATACTCGAAAACGGATTTGAGGGGCTAATCTGAGGAATAAAAGGCGAAAGCTTGTCTAATCTCAATCTGCTCCGTGGAGCAGCATTCCGCGCATACCGCGCAGCGAGCACCGGCGCAGCCTCCCGGTCATGTGGCCCATTTACTGGGCACCAGCACATGACTTTTTCCTGCCTCGCTGATCATCACACCGCTGCAGGGAAGAAGCTGCTGGAAAGAGCAGCAGTGGCCGCAGCAGCGCGTCATTAAAAAAAAAAAAAAAAAGAAAGAAAAGAAAGAAAGAGCCAGGAGCGTGTCAGAGGACGCAGCAGCGGTTCCGCGCGTTCGGTGGATGAGCGCAAACTTCCCGTAAAGAGCCGCGGCGCCGCTGCTGTCACATGACCGGGCTGCAGCCACTGCGGAAGGAAGGAAGCAGCGAGCAGTGTTGAAACCGGGACCCGCGGTGCAAAAAGCCCGTGAACTGCAGGAGAGACCGAGGGGAGCTGAGGTTTGGGAGCGCGGAGATGCTGCCGTCGGCCGCCGCTCCACACGCACAGTGAGTGGACGGAACCGCGCCGGGGCCGCGCGGAGGGAACTGTGAAAGTTTGTCTGAGAGGAGACGGCGAGCGAGGGGCTTCGGGGCGGGGGGGAACTCGGGTTATGACACGCGTATCGGAAGCAAAAGCAAACAGATCGACTTATTGTTTGTGAATCCGCCTGTAAACATGTAGCAAACGGACAGACCTGCGGGTTTCCTCCACTGACTTGCTTCCAGGTCCAGGAGTGAAGAAGTGGGTCACAGCAGATCAACAGCAGCAAAGGACCTGAACGAGCTGGAAAGAGTCCTGCAGCTTTACTAGAACTCATGTAACCTACTAATACGAATAGTACTTACACATTAGTTATACTCAGTGGTAAAAGTACTCCTTGAAAACAGAACACAACAGCATCTTAGCATGAGATAACTTTGGTAAAAAAAAAAAAAATTCTGTTCAATTAAGTCATTAAGAAATGTAGAATACATTTTGGCAAAAAATAAATATATCTAAGTAAAAGCTTTGTCTTAGAATTAACCTGCTGGCAGTATTGAATTTAAATGCTAAATTTGCCCAGAAATAACACAACGCTGTTAAAAATTCTATTAACACGGTCATCACCTGCAGCTGTGTAGTTGTAATAAGTAATTTCAGATCCTGAGAAAAAGTCACCAGCACAACCAGGTATAATAAAGCTCCATGATCTCGTCGTTGTCTTTTACTTCTGCTGATTAATTGCAATTAGGGAAGTTGTTGTGTTGAGATACGTTTTACATAGTGCAAATATCGCTGCTCTGAAAGTGTCTCAAGTGTTAAGTTAAAAGAGCCTCCAGGTCCCAATGTTAAGGTTGACGTCAAGGATCTCCACGAACGATCTTTACCCACAGCGCAATCCAAATCTTTTTTCTGATGAATGACGTTTAACCTGGCGTATTTCTAACTGGCTGGACTGTGAGTCACCGCTTCACTTTCCTCTGATCGCTCTCATCTGGGTCCTCTGACCCTCAGCAGAGGTCGTCTTTGATAAGACATGAAGGGCGGAGGGTTCAGGTCAGGAGGTGAAGGAGCGTGTGAAATGAACGAAACCTGATTTCTTGTTAACCAGCTTGTTCAAATGAATGGATGGGCAAAGATTCAGCGCAAGTGATGCAGTCGCTATAAAAAAACATTATTCTGAACAATTGAACGAAGAAGCTTTTGTTTCAATTTGTTTTATTCACTTTAACATAAATAATCAAAGAATTACTGCTCTCCCTCTTCTTCACTCTTCCTTCGTCGCTCTTCGCAGCCTCGAGCGCGTTGCCTGCTGGGACTGAGTTGAACCAACAGTCAGACGGTGCAGCTGTGGCTCCACCATGAAGTGCTTACTGATCGCCAGCGAGAGCGCCGAGGTGCTCTTCTACTGGACCGACCTGGAGTTCCAGCAGAACGTCCAGGAGCAGTATGGAGCCTCTCAAGAGGAAGGCCAGGGGGTACGCAGGAGGACACCTGTGGACATCCACACGCCACACATGCTGCTTCATTGTGCTTTATTTGTTTTTTATGTTTCTCCCGTCAGCTTCCGGCCTTCGAGGACAGCATCAGCACCCTGTTTGCTCCCATCATCATCTCCTGCAGCACCATGCTGGACCGGCAGGGTGACGGCTACACCTCCTTCATCACTGAGAACAACCACACCTATGTGCTCCACCAGGTAGGACTGGCCCTTCAAAATAAAATCTGCCACTGCCTCCACAGAAACACAAAGATGAGCTGCTTTGCTTTTTTTTTTTCTCCTGACGCTTTGGACTCTTTCTGAACTCATTTGGAAATATTCTTTGACTTTAGTCATGGCACTGTGACCTGAATACAGGCTTAACTCTGTGTGCAGCATCATGTGAGTCTTGTTAAGGAATCAGACCCGCCTTTGTCCTCCTGCTGCGCATGATACAGTTATCCAGTCCGAATACTTGACACGTTTCCGGCCCACTCAGAGTCAGCAGCCTCTCAAATCTCTGCCTGTGCAAACATTGACCCATATAGTCTTTTCAGTGCACCCTGGATTTGGCCATTTGCATCAGTATATTAGGCATGATAGTGATTTCTTGGGTCAATTTGACAATTTCACAGTGAAATTCCGGCAACTTGATGATATTTCTAGTGTCTAACAACACACACACGATAACGTTCCATCAGGACTTTCTCTCCGTTCACTGTGTGTTGTTCACTCCTTTTGCTCTCTTTGGCTCCTCAGTTCGACGAGTGTCTCTACATCGCCGTGAATGGAGACTGGGAGGAGAAGGAGGACGACCTGAGGAGAAAAATCTATGTGATGAAGAAGATGATCGAGGTCCTGTTTGGCATGGTCACCCTCAGCGGGAACCTCCTCCGGAGGGAGTAAGGGCCGGCCTCAATCTTTGTTGCACCGTTCCGGTGTTCAGTGGAGGCACTTGGTCTAAAAGCCGATGGTGGTCTCTGTCACCAGACTGCGTCCTCAGGACACGGAGCAGCGAGCCCGCCTGTGGAAGCACCTGCAGGGGCTGCTGGAGACCTACAGCAGCCTGCGAGAGAACGACCAGAGCTTCCTGGTGGAGGTAGTTTGATTTCGATATGAAGCAAGCATCGGCCTTTTTTCCACATATATACTGTCAGGAAGGTGATATTCAGGACAGCTTTACTATAGTGGTTTTTTAAACGCCACTGTTCCACTCTGTTATGTTAAAATTTCAAGGTCTTCACTGCAACATCAAAACACTTGGAGAATCAGTTTTGTTGATGGCGCCATGATAATCCCCCCAATATAACGATTTATGCTGCCTTTATTTTTAATTTTTTTTAAAACGCCAGATGTATATGTTTTTCCTATGTGTGTTTTCCATTTTTTAAACACTAGATGGCAGAAAATACAAGATTCTAATCTTTTTCACTCTTCATGTGGTCTGTCAGCTCCTTACAAAATATGTCTGCATATTATGAGTTTTTAGCTGTTCGTTTGATAGAAAAGTCTAGCGGTTAATCTTAAATATTGACGAAGGAAAATACAGACTCATTGATCCAGTTTCTTCCGCGAAGCTGTGAGTTGAACCAAAGACCATTCTTTATATATATATTTTTTTACATTTTAATAAAATCTTGGTTTTTTCAGTGTGGATAAAGTTAAATGAGAAAAATCGCACATTTTTATCGCAGTGAGAGATGAATTCCAGTTGGATTGAGTCTGCTGTTTGAAGTCGCAGTCATTTTTCGACTAATTTAATGAGTAATGCTTCTCTCCTTCGGGCTCCCTGCTCTCTCCCTGATTGCTCCTTTCATTGTTCATTTGCTATTACTGGTGTGATTTTCATTTTCCCCTCTTTCATGGCTTAAAGTGGTTAAAATGAGCATCTCCTCCCTCTGTCAGGCCGTGGAGAGGCTGATCCACCCCACGCTGTGCGAGCAGTGCATCGAGTTCCTGGAGCGACGTTTAGTTCAGCAGCTCAACAGCAGTGTGGAGAGAGCAGGGGAGGAGGTGCTGCACGCCTTCATCCTGGTCCACACCAAGCTGCTCGCCTTCTACTCCAGGTACAGACGCTTCCAGGAACCAACCCCGCACCTGTCTCCCTCTCAAATCGGTGCCAAGGTCAGATTTATCAGGGGAGTGAGCCGTTTCCTCGCTGCTCTGCTCCCTTCTAGCCGCAACGCCAGCACGCTCACCACCTCAGACCTCCTGGCCCTCATCATCATGGCGCAGAATATGTATCCTAGCAACATGGACATGGACGACCAAAGTCCGGAGGTACAAAGTGCTGATGACCGCTGGCCGCGCCATCGTCAAAGCATGTTCAATGCGCCTGTTGTTTTTTAAACACGCCGTCACATTGCAGGATGTGGAGAGCACGTCTGGTTCTGGTCCAGAAAGCTTTTACACTCCAGAGCCGTCGCCGACAGATCGAGACTCCAGCTCAGAATCAGGTTGGTCATCAGGATCTTAGTCAGTCATCTCTATGTGTAGACATCCCTATTACATCAATCCTTAGCACTCGGAGTCCCAAGATTTTTCGTTTCTGTCGCCGTCCCCTCCCTTTGCAGAACTTGTGAATTCCACTCAAACTGCTAATTGTCTCCATTGTTTTGCAAACGGAGCTCAACCAAGAGGGGTTGAGCTGAAATGACCAAACCAGTTCTTGCATTTGTAAAGAGGTGCATCGACCAATCCTGTTGGATGCAGCTTGTCCTATTGTGCTGAGGTGGATGAATAAGTTTACTTTGGGGAAAGATGAACACACGAGTTTTTTACTTTGTTTTCTGAGTTTTATTGAAATGTAATATACTCTAGATATAATGGCTTGTCAAACTAGGAAGGGCGTACTTGTATCAGAAATATTTCTAATGAAATCCTTCATGAATATGAATGGGAATTTTGTTGTAGGTTGCATACCAATACATTGGAAATTTACTCTGCTAATATCACAATGTCAGAGGACTTAGGACTGAAATTAGCACCCCAAACAGCTCAATTTTGTAAAACAGACAGAAGGTATAACTTCAGAAAGATTTTTTTTAATTTCACATAAAGAAAAGCAGTCTACATCTGGATAAGGGTTAAATATAAAGTGGAAAAATGTAAAATACAATCGTCCCATCTAGCAGTTTCCACATTCCCAAGGCTAGCCTTTCCTACATTTGCCACAGGTAAATTTGCGGCAGTGGACACAACGTTCAGTACTTCTGGGTAAGTCTGGGTGAATTCTGAGTCTGTGTGCTGTGCCTGCTCTATTTATCCCCACAGAAATTCAGTAAGTTACTAGCTCCTTTACAACACAAAGGGAGGCAGCTCAAACACAAAACTGTCCTGTGTGTGAGAGGGGAGGGGGAACTTACCTCTTAGGTGTTTACATTTCAAAGGGGGCCGTTAACACCTTTGGGGGGGGGGATACTCAACAGCAGACTGGGTGCAGACGAAAGTCTGCGCTTTGGGACTCCGAGTGTTTTTAAACAGTCATATTGTGCTTGTCTGTGTTTTTTCTGCTCCATGAATTGGTTCAAGTGTACTCCCCACCATCACCAGTGTATAATCTCAAGGCTTCGAATTCTTCCCAATACTTGCTTGTCATCCCGGTTTTTCACATACACATGCTGTGTCTACTGAATATATGGCTGCCAGCTGTTGCATTAAAACCCTCTCCTGAATTAAAACCTTTGGAGGGAAAATTATCACCAGAGGGGCTTCAAGAAAGGAAGGGGGGGGGGGGTACTGCCTCTTCATCCCTTCCTAACCAGCAGCAGGTTGTGTAGCTGAGGCTTGTGCCTGCTTGCTGTTTGTTCCACTTATTCTAACTCCTGTTTTGTTTTGTTTTTTCTCCCTCTGTGTGTGTCTATCTCACACACTTGCACGCACACACACAATGGACTACAGGTTATGCAGAAGCCCAGTTCCGACAGTACCAGAGGCTGACCAAGCAGATCAGACCAGACCTGGAAGGTTATGTTAAACAGAGGGAAGAGAGGTGAGTTATCCTGGACGCCGTCCTTCATACTTTTATTTCTATCTCGAGTTTTTAAAAAAAATGAAGCTGCCCTGTACTAGATACGTGTCCGTTGGCATCGCCAGTTATTTGCGAGTGTCTTTTTAAAGCACTCCTAAAATCAAGCATGTGGCCATCTGCTATCAAGACCATAACTGTGAAATTTCGGATCAAGTAAAATGAATTGTAACCATTAGCTTTGCATTATAGGCACTCATCACATGTGCACAAAGCATTTTCTATAACATGGTTCGTGTACCCCCTGATTTGCCCTTGGGTGTAGTCGACGCACGGCCCATAAATAGTAGGAAGCCTTTAAAACCTAAATGCGAGGCTTACATGCAACGGTTGAAGACGACCTCAGTGCTCGCTCACACTCATCCGTGAAGGATGCGCCATCACGATTTGCCCCGAAACCACATCGTCCTCTCTCATTGGCCGTGCTGTAATCACGCTGATGGACAGAGGAGTCTATTTGAGTATGTTAAAACGCAGATTATCTGCGGTTCTGTATTTCTAATTCTTTGACTGGTGCTCCCGCAGTGGTGAGGACTTCTTCCCCACGTCCAACAGCCTGATTCATGGCACCCACGTCCCCACAAAGGAGGGCATTGACCGCATGGTGGAGGATGTCGAGAAACAGTAAGTCCCACTCAACCCGGTTTATAAGAGGATGCTGTGTCCTCCCCTGACCTTTAGATAATGAACGCGGTCTCGGTCTAACCGTCGTCGATGACATATTATGCAGGCAAGTTTTAAACACATTTTTTGGGAATTCCTCAAAAGTAGTGTTTTATATATAATTCCTTTTAAAGGCCTCATCAGCTGGTCCTTCTTGGGATTGTACAATCCTTATTTTTTTTGTTATTTGCTTTGTGACTCTAAACCCCGCCCACAGCTGGTACACTGTAGCTTTTACACCAGGCCCAAGAGTGTGGCTGTGGCAGACCACCAAACAGAGAAGCAGGCAGAAGGAGCCTGAATGTTCTCACTGGTCTGCAGCCCAAGATCTCTCCTCAGAGGAATGGCGCCTGTGTATGGATATATATGCTTGTAATCTTTCTTTTCACCTCGCGATATTCTGCGCTGTGAACATTGTATCATTAAACGTGTCATTGCAATGACCTCAAAGTGTAATAGATCCCTTTAAAGTGCCGGCCTGACTCACTGACCAGTCTGTGAAGATCAACCTTCCTTTTGTACTTACTGATGTGCTGTTGCCGAGTCACAAACCATAAGAAACCCACAACTTGGGTAATGACGGGAAACTGAGACAAAATAATGAAGCCGCTATAGGTCGCTGGTCTTATGTGGAAGGCTTCTCAGCAGGAGCTTATCCAAGCATGACCGTATACATGTAAAGCATGGGTGGTTCTCCACTCTGGTAGAGCTCAGCCACAGTAATTGTGATTCCCTCCGACAATCCACCCAGCACCAAATATCTCTTTGCCCGTATAATATTGTGGCTTCAGTCAGCCTCTCGGTGCCACTGGCAAAGCACAGTGTGGAGACGGTTGTGATGTCAATGTGTGGACCATCGTCCATCTCTCCTAAAGAACTCTCTCTCGTTGTCCCGCTCGTTTTGAGCTCAAAGCGCCCGAAAGTTTGGTCTTTGCCACAGAAGTATCTTTCACCTTCGATTAGCTGGTTCTTCCCTTGAGCTGTTCTATATTTGAGACAGTCTGAGGCCTGTGTTGGAGATGCAACTGTGGGGCATTAGGCAAGGCTTCAGTTGCCAGGGTATGACGCACAACAATGCTTTGAAGACACACTGAATCAGGAGTGGGAGCTCACAAACTGACAGGATTTTCCTTTGAGTTTCTGTGTGTGTGTGTGTGTGTGTGTGTGTGTGTGTGTGTGTGTGTGTGTGTGTGTGTGTGTGTGTGTGTGTGT
>JASSRZ010000014.1:10367413-10406987 GCA_032164315.1 Malacoctenus gilli | reverse complement strand
GATATCTCAAACATGAGTTTATGTGAAAAGAAGGGGCGCTGCTCACTTGTCTGAATGAGCTTTCAACACTATTACACCTTGAATAGCTGAAAAAAGTCTAAATAGCATAATAGGGCTCCTTTAACATGTTTTTCTTGTTGAGCAGCAAGCACGTATTCACATGAACACTTTCATAAATAATTTCAGCAACATACGGATCAAGTAAATCCCGACTTATCCATGCATCCTGAACATTTATTCACCGTTACTCGTGTTAAGATTTAACACTCTGATACATTCCTCCTGACATTTGTGTGTCTGTGTGTCCCCAGAGAAGCCAGTGAGAGGAGGCACACCTGTGTTTGAGTTTGTGGACCCTGACGTCCAGGTGAATAAACACTCTCGACGCAAAATGATGACACTGTAGTATTTGGAGTGATGCGTGACGTCGCGCTGCCGTGATGTGTTCAGATGGCAGAGGACAGCCTGCACACTCTGGAGATTAGCCCGCCTGACCCTTCGACCCCTCGCAGAGTCTTCTTAGAGGTCTCGCTCAAAGATGGGCTGTATCCCATGATGCCTCACTCCATGTACTGTCTGCCGCTGTGGCCTGGGATCACACTCGTGCTCCTAACTAAGGTTTGTGCCTATTGACGGTCTCTGATGGGCACTGTCGTCACGCCCTACTGCTACTGTAGCCAGTAGGGGGCGTATTTGTGACACACTGAGTAAATGTGACTGTGTCTGTGCTTTCAGATTCCCACCAGTGCAGTGGCCATGTCTGTGTATAAGTTTTTGGAGGCTTTCGCGAAGCTGGAGAAGCGTTTGGGGGAAATTCAAGGGGGTTCCACAGCCAACCGGGGTCATCAGACGATACACGACATCCGCAGCAAGCTGGACAAGTTTGTCAAAGCGCTGGGGCCCAGTGAGATACAGGTGAATGGTGGACGCGCACAGCCGCTTTGTCCTTGTCTTCAGCAGTGTCCTTCTCCCACAGCAACCTTCTAATGTTCGGTCTGATCTTTCGCGTCCGTGTCCTCCTCAGTCTGCACAGCTCCAGAATGCCTGGACGGACTTCAAGAATAAAGCCTTTGCTCGGGGAGGCCCCGGCTTCACCAAAGAGTAAGTGTGCTGCAGCCCCCTGCTGGTCAGCAGGGTGTCAGGTCCCTGCGGTCGGCCGAACCCCTCTGAACGAACGCGTGTGTGTTTTTGTTGCAGACTCATCCCGTGTTGCATCAACATGAAAACCCAGCTGTGCGGCGTATACCGACAGTGTTTCCTCACTCAGTGCGGACCGTCCGACATCTCCCGCCGCCTCTCGCCTGGTCTGCAGGAGCGAGCGCAGACCATGGTCCAGTACGTAGCAGCCTCTCCAGCATCACTCTGCACTGACGGTTTTTTTTCATGTCAAGTGAAACCAATTTCAAATCTAAAGACGTTTTTAAGTGTAAAGTGTAAGATGAGTGAGAACAAAATGTCTAAAGCCTCCTTCTCCTTCTGTCTCTGTTCTTCTGCGGGACTCTCCATCTGTGTCCCGCAGGGAGAAACTGGTGGACTGGAAAGACTTCTTGTTGGTAAAAAGCAAAAGGAATATCACGATGGTGTCATATCCTTTCACCCTAAAAACACTCCTTCTCCCTGTCATGTCTGTATGAGTCTGATCACTCAATATGTCTAATTGATCTCAAGTTTCAGTGGCGTCAGTGTTTCAGTTTCAGTGTATTTTTCTTGACCTCGCCATTCTCACGTACCTGGATGATTTTCCTGGCCTCATCCATTTCATCTGTGTGGACCGATCCACCGGCCAAATGATCGCCCCGTCCCTCAGCATCACCGAGCGCACCACGTCTGAGCTGGGGAAGGGACCCGTGGCTCACTACATCAAAAACAAGGTCCGATCAGCTCAAAGTTTTCTCATATGTTTTGAAATTTTGTGGTTGGAGGATTTTCCGCACTATAAGGCGCACCTAAAAACCTCCAATTTTCTCAAACGCTGACAGTGCACCTTATAATCCGCTGCGCCTTATATATGGACTAATATTGAGCCACAACAGGTTTCGCAACTACGGTAAGCAGCAGCCGACTTCGAGCGTGCGGTTCAGGCTGGGATATATGACTGCGCGAGACGTGCTGTTTCATTTCCATTCGTGGTTTTATGTAAAGACCCCAAAATGGCTCCTATTAAGAGACACTATTGCGGCGCAGAGTTTAAACTCAAGGCGATCAGTCGCGCAGTAGAAAACGGGGATAGAGCAGCAGTGACAGAATTTAACATGAATGAATTAATGGTGCGGAAGTGGAGGAAGCAACAAGATGACCTGCGCCAAATGAAGAAGACTGTTTATTCATTTTGGGAGTGAACGGAGTTGTCAGAAAGCTGGTTTGTAATCTATTCATAAAGTTTGACTGACCTAACTGACTGTTTTGTTGACATTCCCATTAGCGCAGCTCCATCTAATGGATGCATAAAGTAACCTAAGCCTCTACTGTAGCGTCTATTCTATGCGCCTTATAATGCGGTGCGCCTTATATATGAACAAAGTTTTAAAATAGGCCATTCATTGAAGGTGCGCCTTATAATCCAGTGTGCCTTATAGTGCGGAAAATACGGTAATTTGACAAGTTTTTGCTTTACGGCAAAAAATATTTCGCACTTAATGTAAATTCATATATTTTTGGACTTAACCTCATGTTTTGTTTTTATTTTTTAAACCTTCTGGCGTTGAGACGAGGTGCTACAGCTATTTCCAGTCCGTTGGCGTTGCTCGCGCAGCTCTCCTCTCATTTCATGTATTCTGTCCAGATGATTGAAAGCAGAATGAGTCAACAGCTCTTGTTTGGTTTGTTTCCTATATTGTATTTTTCATTTGGTTGTGTTCCAAAGGTGTGGGGCCTGGTGCGCAGCACACGGAGCTACCTCCAGAAAGGTTACTCCACCGTCACACTGCGGGATGGAGATTTTTACTTTTGCTACTTCCTGTGGTTTGAAAATGAAACTGTGAGTCTCTCACGTGTTGGGTGTTTGTCATCAACAATTTCAGGTTTTTTTTTTTGGCAAAAACAAGGAATAAAAAGCGATTAATGTGCATGTGGGTTTACATCAGGGCTTCAAGTTGGAAGCAGGGGACATCCCCGTCCTACCGGACGACTCCGCACCCATCGGGATGCTTGCCTGGGACTACTACAGGTGAACCATCCGGTCGATGTAACAAATGAAAGTATTTCAGGAGTAGGTTTTTTTTCCCCACCTGAATAAGGCGACGTTTTTTTTGCAGGAAACTGCTGCGATACTACAGCAAGAATCACCAGGGAGAGGCTGTGAAGTGCTATGAGCTGCTGACGGTTCACCTGGGGGTCATCCCCTCCGAGATCATCCTGCAGCACTGCAGGCAGCTGGCCAGCAAACTGTGGGAGCCTTCGCGCAACCCTCTGCTGTAGGCACACGCACACCCCGCCACACACACACACACGCAAACACACACACACACACTCCAGAGCAGAGTGGGTCAGAGGAGCAAAGGTACATAGTGTGTCTGTTGTGTTACCAGGATGAAAGAAAGAAAAAGACTCTTGCTTTAGATTTTATCCACACCTGTTTTCCTCAACTCACATCCACCCATATTCAGATTTACAACTCTTTATTGGAAGCACACACATCTTCTATGTGACCGCACTGAACACGTTTCTTCACTTCAGCACAAAATTTGTGTCATATAAAAAGTATTACACTCTGTAATTTTTTGCCATTTTTTAATATATTTTCTTAAGCAGAATATCGTTTTTTGTATTTATTAGTAATAATACATAATATATCATTGAATTGTATGTGTTGTTGACTTCTTGCAAAATTTCGATGTTTTTTTTTTTTAAATGTCGGTTTCATGATTTTTTTCCTTCGTTTTTCCCTCTTTTTTACGCCTGCCAGTGTCAGTTGAGCAAATGAACTGTGCAATAATAATTATGGTGCCGCTTTTAAAGCATTTCTAATTAAAAAAAACAATGCAACAATTTTTTTCTTCCTTTGTGGGGCTATACAAACAGAATTTTAAACTGCACTGATGTTGCATCCATTTAGCAAAATCCATCGCTGAGCGTGGTTCTTTGTGAAGGGAAATTTCCCCCCTGCGACACTCACTCCACTTGTAACAGCTGGTGATTTAACGAGGTCGTTGAATAAGAATGAGAACTGGTCAAGTCCGTCTCCGCAATCATCAAGCATTCAGAGTTAATGAGTCGGCCAGCACTCCTCCAAGCAGGCTGCTGTATGGACGCGTGTCCATGCGGGCTGGGGGCAAAAAGTGAGGGTGCATGTAGGGGTCAGAAACTCACAGAGCCCCCGTGAGGTCGGTCACGGCTCGAGCAGCCACCAGGTCCCTCAAGAAGAGTTTCTCGGCGCTGATGTCGTGCACCAGCTGGGTGGTGGACAGAAGAACCCCGTTGGAGGTTGCGGCTGGATTGCTGCGGAGAGCTGCTGCGGTTTGGACCGGAGCTTACCTGGGCCTTCATGGAGTCCATGCGGATGGCCTCGTAGTAGTGAAGCCGGGCCTCGGGGTGCGTCATGTCGTAGCCGAACCCCGCCAGGCTCACCTGGTCGCACAGCTGCATGGCCATCACCACGGCGCTGGCCCCCAGCGTTGGCACCAACTTCTGCAGAGACGAAGTGACTTGAAGTCCTTTTTCCTTTTCCGAGTATTGACCAACTATTGAGCAGAGTATTAATTAAAAATGTCTTATTTTTTCTTACTGTTTATGACCAGGAAAACGACATTTTCATTGAAAGGTTCATTTGCAACCGCGTGCTGACATTTATGCAACATCGCAGAAGCAGTGAGCCTGGAGATAATGAGTGCTGAGATGATGTTCGCCTTGAAGCACTTGGTCATTCCTAATTTCCTCCAGTAATTTTTCTTCTTTATATTTTTAATGTCACACGTATGAAGGCCAATAATTCCTCTCTGATTGCTTTGAAGAAAAACTATGTACCACCTGCCTAACTTCTGATTTGGCAAAACATAGTGAAGCCAAACACTTAAAAAAAAACCTCGGACCCCCTTCTGTCATATCTGACTCCATACCAAGGGGCTTGTTGTTTTTACTCTTTAGGCTCTGGACATAAGGCCCAACAGATTCTTTTTTTTTTTGTAAGTTTTAGGTTTCAAACATTCTGATCATTTAAATCATGAATACAGTTTAAAAAAAAAACACAACTAGATGAATACAAGTGATGTTTTAATCTGCAGTGTTTTTGGACATTGGTCTGTTCTTTCTTCTGTCACCCAGAGTTTCCGTGATATCAAAATAAAGTAACTACTCATGCAGAGAAAGAGATCTCTGGAGCCGTTAGTCGTAATTTTCTCTTTTTTTTCCTGAATCTTTTTATAGACGTTAATGAGTAGAAAAGAAATGAAACTGGACAAAGAACTGGATCATTAACTGGCAGATTAAACAGATGTTTGGACATGTATAGAAATTTCATGCTCAGCGGTCAATTGTGTTGAACGCCCAAGTAATTTCAAGGGGCAAAAAACCCGAAGCAGATTTTTCGAATTTCAAATTTGTTTTCACACGTTTGCGGCGTACTGGACCGTGAGTCCTGTCCAAACGTGGGTTTGTCACGCCGCTCGAACACCTACTTTGTAAAAACACAGATGGAGCCGTTAGTGCTGCTGTCTCTCACATAAATGTGCCGCTCACACTTTTGCAAAAGGACAGATTTTTAATTTGGCCATAAAAAATGACTGTAATGAAGTAAACATCCTGATAATAAGCATCTAAAACTTGCTTATATCAGGTCAAAAATTCTCCATATTTTTCTTGCATCACCGGCATAAATAAGCCTTATGGGCTCTCACTTATATGGGCTTATGAATGGATTCAAGAGTGAATCCAAAAGTGAGGGTGTGTCTCCTCTTTTCTTTTTGACAGCAGGTGGTGCCTGGCGCTCAGGTGGCGGAGGGGGAGCTCAAACCAGCAGGGGGGGTCTTTTCTACTCCGAGTCTAGTGGAGCAAACCCAGTGCATGCGTGTCGTTCTTCATGTTCGACTACCTCGATGCGCCGTTGTTCCTTTTCCTCTCTTGAAGTGCGGAATAATTTGACAGATTTCAACAAAACACGAGCAGGATGTGAGCACATCTGTTCGTCATGAGGGAATGCAGAGTGCGGCGCGCGCGTGCGTGCGTCAGAACTCACGTTCCCCTGTTTCAAAGCGTATTTCTCCAAGACTTGTTCTGTCTTGTGCATTATCAGTGGGTGGAGGATCTTGAAGTTCTCTGGTCTCAGGGGGATCTCATCCACCACCTCCCTCCAGAACCACATTTTGGACCAGAAGCTCTGTTTGAAAAATAAAAAAGAGAGAGAGAGAGAGAGAGCGGGAGCGATGGAGCGCATGCGAGGGAGTCACTGTGATGGTTTGATAGTGGCATCGCTGCATGGTGACTGTGACGGTCCCAGCTTATGTAATACTCTGTTTCTGTGTGCAATGGCTCCCGTGACGGGGGCTCACCAGAGGCCGTTTGGTGATGACAGAAGTGAGCCAGTCCAGGTCCAGACTCTTAAACACCACCAGAGCCACCATGCTGGTCTTTTTGTATTCCTTGGCGGAACGCGGCGCTCCCTCTGGGTAAATCAGGCGGATCGTTGTGTGTGAACCGGCGTCTCTCTCGAAGCCAGGCACTGGAGCGTTATTCAGCCTGATAACAGTGAGGCGTCTTTGAACTCGCGTGTGTATTGTGCGCGCACAGTGTTTTCTGCAGGCTTTAACATCAACAACAAGTAATCCGCCAGCATAGGTTGAAAATAGCCAACGTGTTCTACCCAAAATATCCCTCCGCTCGCATCGGCCGCACATACCTGATGATGATGTCATACTGATCTATATGTGATCCAAGATGGCTCCCGTGAAGGACCCCTCCACTGCCCACGACCACGCATCGCCTGCAGCTGCCGTCTCTCCTCAGAGAGGGAGGCAGGCCGGGCCGCGGCAGGGAGGCGAGCGCCGCGGCCAGATGCTCCTCGCTGCCCTGCAGGCCCAGCGGGGCGGACAGGTTCCACCGCACGGGCCCGTCCTGCTGCACGAAGACGGGGAGCTCCGTGAGGCCTTCGGAGCAGGACAAGGGCTTGAGGTGGTCGATGCACCAGCGCGGCTGACAGGGACCCGACAGCAGGGAGGCCGAGCGGTTCAGCAGGGTCTGCACAAGGGCACAGATGTTCACGTGAGCTCGGTGTGAGTAACGAAGTGATGCGAACGCGATTGCTCGGCTGTGTCCGTACCATGTCTTTGGGATGGTGGTAGTCATCGCTGACTGTTGCCCCCTCATCCAAGGGGAAGTGAGCGGGAATGAGAATGGCTGCATAGCATCCAATTAGAAGCAGCAAACTGAAGACGAGGTTTTCCCTCCTGCAGGAGGACGGATATGAACAACATGGAGCCTCCAGAAGTTGAAATAATTCCGACCTTTGACCCAGCTCTGGCAGGTATGTACCTGCTGAGGAGAAGCTCTCCGGAGGTGGCCTTCATCATTAGTGGCTGTCTCTGAGAAGCAGGTGTTGGTGTTGTGGCCTCTGCAGCCACAGGCAGCAGCGGGGAGCCATCCTCTGGGTCCTCCACACTCAAGAGATTCAGTGTCACCATGGTGATCACACTTCCACCTGAAACACGCCCACACGGTGGAACTTGTGGCACAGAGAACAGTGTAAGTCATCCTGTGACAATCCAACAATCTCACTTGACTTTTCTCCACAGACAGGATCAAGTTTTTTTTTAAGTAAGAAGGGAGCTTAGCGAGAGGTGCGTGTTCCTGGTGTTACAGGCAGAGGTGCAGGAACCGTGGGACTGTTTGTGTGTAGCGAAGGGAAGAAGGAACTCACAGGCAGCCTGCTGAAGATCTGACTCTCTCTCGGTCCTTGTTCCATGTGTGTATGGAAAGCCGCACGATCCTCTCCGGCTAAAATGGCTGCTGCTGCAGCTTTCTGCTCCACTGGACTCCGCCTCTCCCTTGTAAAAGAGTGACACTGGTTAACCATTAACAAGTCACACAATCACTGTGTGCGTGCGTGCGTGCGTGCTTGCGCGCGTGCGTGTGTGCCTTTGTGTTTGTGTCTGTCTGTGCAAGCTGTGTCTGTGTCTGTGTAAGCTTGGTCGTTACTGTCCAGGGACGAGAGTCTGATATTAAAAGGGACTTCCTACTTGTGTGAGAGAGGAATACCAAAGCAATAATAAAACTCCCTGAAATTGTCATTAAATAAATTCAGCCTGGACAGACTGAAATAATGCATGTGAAAAAAAATAATAAAGGGACGCTGCATGGCACTGGAAAAGTTAAGAACAAACAACATATCCACCATGTGTCAAACGACTCTTTAAAGATACTGAATTAAAACATTTATTTCTGCACCAAAAATAGTCGCGTTGTATACATGTGTTGGCTTGATAAGAGATGAAAAACCTACTTAACATGTTTTGACAATGTAATATTCTTTTGACATGTTGACAGTTTATAAATTCCTGAAGTGTGCTCTCAAATATATAAACTGTTATCTTTAAAAACAAAGAAGATTTAAAAAGAAACGTTCATCTGCTGAATAAAAGATGAAGGATCCCAAAAAGAACAGAGGGTAAGTTAAAAATGTCCTTTTCGTCTTTCAAGTCAAACAGAGAATCACAATTTCACTCTGTGCGAGAGAAAATGTTGCTGTTTGATACTTGTTTTGATTGATTTAAAGGAGCAAAAGAAAGCAGCCAGAGGAAAAGCACAACTCCAAACACCAATCCAATTTTCACTTGGATGTTTTACTATTTTCACAGTTTCGCAGTTGCAGTCAGGGGATCCTCCTCTCATATCTCTACAAAAAGAAAACTCCCACCATGATGGATGAAATGTGCAAACCAATATATGATATGAAAGGGTCCCATGTGGCAGGAAAAGGCTTTGCATGGGTTGCGTGACAGAGTTGTCAAGTCGAAGCTGATTTTGAATTCGGATGGAGCGATCGTCGGCGTGAGACCGAGCAGTGATTGATTGCTGCGGTGCTTTCGAACAGATACTTACAAGATATCACCTGGCACTAATAAGATTTCCATAAACAGCATAAGCCTTCCGAGCACTGGTGTTTATGGGGGCTGGTTGTAGTCCTGTAAGAGAGCAGTACACACTGCTGGCGAGTCCAGGGGTGAATAAAACCTGGAGCTCGTGGAATGAATCCACCCTGAGAGCATGGCGTGCCTGCAGGCCCGGTGGAGTGCCTGTATACAGTATGAATGTGTGCGCGTGCATGGCAGAGGGGGGAGAGGGCGAGATGGAAAAGGAGATGGAGAATGTACGGCGGGCGAGCGCACACAAACATACATGCGTACACACGCCAAAGTGCACACACACCTGTTTGTTAGGGGTAACACAATGTCCCACCATGAACCCAGCATTCCAGTGAAGAAGCCACAGTGGCTCGCAGCCCTGCTGTATAAAGTGACCACAGTCAGCAGTGCTACCTGTCACTTTTACTGCCTTTTAGTCCAGCGCATTGTTCTTTATTAAAAAGATTTAACAGTCCTTAATTATTTTTTTATTACCGCTCTTTGTGTTTGTTGCTGTTTTTGTTGCAATTTTGTTGTTTTGTGGGTGCCAAGAAAATTGGGGGATGTGATGGACCATCAAACAGGGAGAGCAAGGGAGCCCGGGTAAGTGACTGTTACCTTCTTCAGTGACAATTTCCTATTTAATGAGGACGTCTGAAATGAGATCTTAGGAAAAGAAAAGCAACTTAAAGCTCGGATTCAACAGTAGTATATGTTGTTGCTTATCACTTAACTAAGTCGTTTCATGGTGAAACAAATGTTGAAACACTGATTCAGCCTCTTCACTGTGATGCCTTTCACATGTATATGTTGAGTACTGAAAGGAACATTCAGCTCTTCAAAGGACGTTTGAGCCGTTTGCCGGGGTCTAGGCAATCACATGTGTGGGGAATGTGTGGCTGCGGATCTGCTCTCTTGTCAGTGTAACTTGGTTCAATTTCAACCATGTGCCCGCTAGTTCTCCCTGGAACAGACTTCACATTCAATAGGTGCCTTCTTCTCATCCTCAAGTCTCTCTCTCTCTCTCTCTCTCTCTCTCAGTGGCAATTATTCTGAAAACTAGAATTTGATATGCTACAAAAATGAAGCCAGCTTTAGTTCACATCAGATTTACTCAGTGAAGGTAAAAGTTAATTACAGAAAGTACGATTATGACATTATTATTATTGCTACCACTTCAATGAGTCTTTTTTCTTACTTTACTGAAAGCTCCATGCAAGATGTGATATAGAACTCAAATAAAATAACATCCGAGGTTTATTTGGGTTGTTGTGACCAAGCTTTGAATTCCCAAAGCAGTGAATTCATTAAATCAACATTGGTTCCCTGCTCACCCCTCAGTCTGCTCAGTGTTCTTGCTTCGCACACAAACTTACATCCCTCATTCCGATAGTTTTCTGTTCTATCTCATTACTATTTCTGTCACTTCGCAGGCAGAAGAGAAAGTGAGGAAAATCTCATCAAACCTACCCTGTGAGATTTTGGACCTTAGTGAAGGAGAGAATATCACTGAGCTGTGCAGCAAGAAGAAGATCAAGAAAGCATACCCACCCAGGGAGTCTGCGAAAATCCCTGCGGTGAGCTACAATTTTCTCAAACCGTATCTTGGTGTGCACCACGGAGATAAAAATAAGAAAAAAGAAAAGCAAAAAAAAAAAATCAATCTCCATCTCTCCTGTTTTTCTGTGTATCTCCATGTGTGTGTCTGTGTGGCCAGATATTATCTGTGGCTATGGCTGAATTCATGAATGCAGCTGGTCAAGGCAAAGTGGAAGTGATAGACAAGTATCTGTCTGACGGTGGGAACCCTAATGCCCACGATGAGGTAAAGTTCTCCCAAAGACTTTGTGAAGCAGATAAAACAATCTTGTTTCGCTGCCTTCGCTTGTTACACTCCTCCTCCTCCTCCTCCTCCTCCTCCTCCTCCTCCTCCTCCTCCTCCTCAGCTGAAGAGGACGGCGCTGCATCGAGCCTCTCTCGAAGGACACGCTGACGTTGTCCAGATGCTTTTAGAAAAAGGGGCTGATATCAACTTGGAAGATGAAGTAAGATGTGCGGAGCACACTGCTTGTTTGTTGAGATGATGATGAGATTGGCTGAGATTATCTCCCCCCACCCCCGCCCCCCACCTCCCCACCCCCCACCCCTCGCACTAAAGCTCCAGCCTCTAGTGGCCTGAAGTTGGCACTGCTAATAGGATGGGAACCTCCTACTGTGTTTCAGCTGGGCTCGAGGGCCATACACTGGGCCTGCAGAGGGGGAAGCCTGAGTGTTGTTGAAGCCCTGAAGAGCCACGGGGCAGACCTTAATGCGAGAGATAAGGTGAATGTGCTTTTAGTACCACAAGTCTGTCAACACACTCCATCTGTGAGTGTTAAAAAAGGTAAATGGAGATCTGCATGCAAATAGTCCAGTCACCGTGTCTATACGCACTGCAGCTATGCAGCACTCCTCTGCATGTGGCCACAAGGACGGGTCACACTGCCATCGTGGACTACCTGCTGTCCTGTGGTGCCAAAATCAACTCCAGGGACCGGGTAGGCTGCGGCCCACTGCTTCATCTGTTCCTCTTCTTCTTCTTCACCCCTCCAGCTCATTTCTCCACTGCACATCAAACGCTGTGTTTTCTGCTCGTAGGAAGGTGACACAGCCCTGCATGACGCAGTGCGTCTCAACCGATTCAAGATAGTGGAGTTGCTCGTGGCTTCAGGAGCTGACACAAAGATAAAAAATCACGTAAGTATGCGAAGTACCTCGCGTGTAATGTTACACTCAAACAAAAAGACGTGTTAGATTTGGTTGATTGCACCTTCTGTGATGCACACATCTTGAAAAATAAAGACTTTTCCTCTGGATAATCATCTGAGTACAACGGATGTAAATGAGGGGCATAAAATTCAATACTTGGCAAGACAGACACTAGAGGAGGATATTCTTTTTTGTTGGATTGAGACAATATGTTACACTGCCTCGCAGTGTGAACATCCAGGTTTCTGCTTCGCACCGTGCCTACAACAAGCCAACAATGTGTGATTACAGGAAGGAGTGACGGCAGTGCAGCAGGTAAAACAGTGGCAGTCGGACATCATGGAGACGCTGCAGAGACGGGAGAAGCTGAGGGAAGTGGGAGCGGTGCCGCGCGAAAACCCTTCAGCAGATCAATGAGTAATGTGTAAAGTGCTCACACCAAAGCTGGATTACCTTGTTAGTGGCCTTATTGATCTAATGGGTCTCTTTGATTAATGTATGTGCCTCTAATTTGCCAAACGCTGCAAAGATCAACTTAATACTGCCACACAGTGGGTTAGGTTGTCGTGCAGTTAACTACCCAAAATCTGGGACTATTTGAGGCCCCTGGGCAGGGGGCCCACTTTGCCTGCTTGATGGTCCAGCAGTGAATCATCCGGAAAATTATTTATGTCGCTTACGACGACTTTCTGCCTCAGGTTCAAAATACATTCTGTAATTCTGTGTGCCTCATATTTGAGTGTATATATTATCTTATAGACATGATTTGATGCGCGCTCACCATTAAAATCTGTCTTTCTAGGACGTGATTATAAAACCTCTGAGATTAGTTTGAACTTTGACCCCAGAAAATGTCACCCTGGATTTGCGGGATTCAAAAGGATCTGCTTATCTTAAAAGGACAGGGGGGTGGGGGGGGAGATGCACGAGTGAGAAAACAAAGTCAAATT
The DNA here is from genome assembly GCA_032164315.1 of Malacoctenus gilli. Classification (NCBI taxonomy): domain Eukaryota; kingdom Metazoa; phylum Chordata; class Actinopteri; order Blenniiformes; family Labrisomidae; genus Malacoctenus; species Malacoctenus gilli. The sequence goes on along the minus strand of JASSRZ010000014.1, from coordinate 10,394,239 downwards.
TGACGAACGTAAAAGCCAGCCTCGGGCTTTTCACATTTGCTTCTGGAGAGCGTTCTAATCTGAAGAGCACTCTTGTAGATGTTTCATATCTGATTTGGGATACCCTTGGCTGAAGACTAATACAAGAACACCGCGTCTCTGTTTGAATGTACATCAAGGGGTTCTTCTTTTATCGAGGCAACAAGGCCGAGTGCACAGTAGCAATGTGTTTGAGACGTCAGCTGACAATAGCAGAGATGGCTGGTATGCGCCTGCTAAAGTCGGGGATTCAGCTGGAGCTCAGTGGACATATTTTCCTTCTATCATCAGTGGCTCAAAAGTTCCTGAGGGAGGTTTGACATTCATGTTGCGTGAACCAACAACTCGCCTCTGTGCTTAGACTGTTTTTTTTTTTTTCATGTATAGCTGCTTTTGATCACGGCCATTCGTTTTGTGCGCTTATCTTGTACAACTGCTGTATTGTCCTTTGAATTCCATAATGTGAGAGCCAACTGCAGATCCCAACACTGCAGTTACACGTTTATGAACCAACATGCTCACGATCGCTATCAGCCACCGTCAACATTTCCTGCAGCAAACAAGCCTGTGTAATGTTGTGTAACTTTGGGGATGCAAAGAAAACAAGCTTTTACACAGTATGTGAATTTTGTAGTAAATTTTATTGACCTAAACCTGAAAAAAAAACAACTCGACAGCATCTTGCCAGTGTAAATCCCTTCATATTCATTAGAAAAAAAAGAACAGGCTCACATTCTGAGTCCTAAATCTGTTGGACTCATGCATGTTTTACAGCTTTAGGTTGGTCGTTCTCGATTCCATGTGAACTACAAGCAGCATGCTGCAGTGCTGTGATGTTGCTGAGGGCAGGAAGAGTGTAGGATGAGGAAGGGGGGGGATGGGGAAATGGGAGGTTTCTGCTTCATGCTGTGCTGGAGCCAAAATCCTAAAGAAACCAGCTAATCCAAGAGAAGGGCGCATTTCTCCCTGTTGCTGCTCCTGTCCTACATTTCATCTGTTTGTCTCAAAACACAAGAGATGTCAGCCAAAGTCTACAGTTTCCTGGAGTTCTGTGAAGACACCAAACACTGTGCTACTTAATGAAAAAACACAGTCTTTTTTTTCCAAGCCAATGTTTTATTCGACACATTCACGGATTCTTTCCTTTTTTTTTTATACATCTGTCACATTCATATTTTAGGTCCGACCGGTTCCGAGAGAATTGAAGGATGCTGTGCAGTAGGTCTCTAGAAGAGCACTCAAAGCAACATTGTAATGTTACTCAAAAAAAAAAAAGGAAAAAAGGTAACCATGGCAATGAGATTTTTCCAGTCAAGTGAAGCTCTGGACAGGCACACTTTGAAAGCACCATTTGTTTCCAGTTGGAAATGGAGGTGTGATACAAGTGTAATCAGTTCCACTCAGATGGGAGCATGTAGGCAAAGGAGGCTCCAGCAGGTATTGTCTCCAACACAGTGGAAAAAAACAGACTACTCTTACATGTTCCTAAATGCAGCACATTATACTCTTTGCACACACTGCAACGTGTGCTTGGAGATGTTCGGGCTGAAGCATGCACTGCTCTGCTTTTTCTAAGAGTACCTTCAATTTCTCTAATTTTACCCTGTAGTGCTCTGCTGTTCCAAAAGGGGGCTTTTAAAGCAAGCATCAGTACGAGCTCATGAAATTGAGTATTGATTCTTTTTTTTTTTCTTCTCACAAGATATAGCAACATATAAAATCAGAACACGCATTAACCCAGCTGAGAGACATCAGGAATATTTACAACAGAATCTGGTGCGATTCCCCGTTTACTGTCCAGTCGTTTCGCTTCCTTTGTCCACATGAAGACCTGCTGCATTCGTCCTTATTCACTTGTCTTTCAATGTTCAGCTGTGCAGGAAGAAAAACACACGCCACACGTTGTGTGAACTGTTCCAAGCTTCGGTACATTGTTCGATTGTCTTTGGTTAAAGTGGTACGTCGGCAAACACTCATCAAACCACATCTACACATGCTTAGTAAGGCCTATCAACTGTTCAAGTACACAGTAACAATCAGAAATCACAGGACATCTGTGATCGGCTATAGTGGTCCATAAACCCTCAAAGTATTCAACAACATTGTGTTTAAGAAACTCTGTAACATGTTTTTTTTCTACAATCATTGACATGACCTACACACTTCACAGAAAAACACATATGTCAGAATTTATACTCTCGGATTTTGATCTGATTTTTACCTCCCATCATTCATCTGCTTTAATTAATACCCATGTTTCTAATTCAAAGATCTTTAAGGATGTTGAGGCATTCAGATCTTTCAAATGAGAAACTTGAGAGAACCCTCCACAGCCCAGTTGAATCTCCGCACTGCTGATTTCCACAGGGAGCGGGAGCGTTATTGGAAGGTAGGAAATCTGCCGGACTTTGCGAGCGACGGGAGCTAAAACTCAGCACCAGCATAGCAACGCGTCTCTCAGAGTGAAGGCAGTCTTCAAACAGACCTTAAACTCATTAAGATGACAGACACCTTAGGGCGAGTGATGCAGAGGAGAGGGGAAGGAGAGGGCACCACACATGGTCTGATTTTCAAAAGGACGCCCTTCAACGCCGCGCCCGGGTACAAAATGTTTTTAAGGCAAACGTGAACACTGATCCCGCAAAAGGAGAAACACCCAGATACAAAAACTGCCATTACGAAACAGTAAAAGTCTGCAGCAGCACTCCAAACTGACAAGTTTCCAAGGAAGTCCACTGTGGTGGGTTCTTGTAAAGTTACAATTACAATCATCATGCTTGTTCCACACGCTGCATATCTCTGATCCTCAACATATCCTTCTCCCATAAAGCCTGTCCCCCTGCTTCTGTGAATGCAGGTGGGAGTTCATGCTTCTGCATGACGAAAAAAAAGGGGGCAACCTTTGATTAAAAATGCAACCGAGAACAGGGGTCTGCAAACTTTACGGCCAAAAGAGGGTTCTTTTCTACCCCTCTGCAATAAAAAAATAGAACTCTTCAAAATGTTTAACCCTTGACGTCAAGACATTACAACCTTTAAACGGCCATTTTTCATTTTGCTGAATATAAACTGTATATTTTGAAGACATAAAATCGCAATTGGTAAAGTCTGAATTTTCTGTTTTCACGAGCGAAGCTTTTTTAAATTTAATGTTTTGTTTCAATTTGCTGTTTTCTCTTCGCATGCGACACAAACATTGCAGCACACATTGCTGGCAGTGAAAGCAAATGAGTCCATCCACCAAAATAAAAGCATTTTTTTCTGCAAGTCTTCCAATTATGTGATTTGTCCGTGGTTAGCTCACCAACACCTGGAGTGTTGTGTGGATGAATTAGTCATAGTGTGTGAGACTTATTTACATTTAAAAACCATTCAAGCCTTGTTTCAAGATTTTCCCCCCACCAAAAAAACCCCAGATACGCTGTTTTCTGTGCAACACCATCAAAACTGAGATGATCATTTTTCTTATGTATAGGTAAGTGAAGGCTAACCTTAAGCCACAACAGTGGGTGGGTTGCAGACCCCTGACCTAGTTTCACCAGTAATCCAAAATGATCAGGGTTCCAACATATTTTGCTTTGTTTGAAAGGACTGCAGCAATTCTACGATCAGTTAATCTCTTTTTTTCCTTTAAAACGCTGTACATCCCGAGCTTTTCAAACAAAACAGATGTGCAGTAATTCTAAGTGAATGTTGACGTGTGTGTGTGTGCGTGTGTGCGTGTGTGTGCGTGTATGTGCATGGTGTATGAAGGCTAACATTGGAGGAAACAACTAAGACACTTCTTATGCATAAAAGCATCAAAAAAGGGTGAAGCAGCCGTCTGCTGTCTGCTGTTTGTAAGACTTATGCGAAGTTAAAGGTGTTATTCAAAGGTGGTTTGCATTGCAAGTCAATCATCTCGAAACCCATTATTTGGTCACATTGCATGTGCATTCAAAGCCGCTGTGAAGGCAAAAGAAGAGATGATGATAGAGACAGAAGAGCTGGAGGGGAGCACAGAAGCACACATCCCTGAGGCCCTTCTGGAGGGTGCTGGAACTCTGATTGTGTCTCCTTCAGGACAGTCAGAGAGCCAGGCTGTGAGCACTGGAGGCTGAGGCCTGCGCACGCTGGACCACTCCCGGACACTTTTCTCTCTTCTGCAGCTTGTGGTTTTGAAACAAACCCTCATTCCTCGGAGCGCCGTGAGACCCATCTGGGAACGTCAACAAGCCTGGAGGCCCAGAAGCAGGAAAGAATGACCACCAACAGCAGAGAGACATTGAACATCCCATTGGAGAGGCCAATCTGGAGGCTTTCGGCACTCACCATATCCTTCAACGCGCCCGTCTTTAAACTCTCCTTCGTATTTCATACCATCATAGCGGCTGAAGACTCCCGTACCTTGAAACTTTCCATGGGCAAATTCTCCTTCGTACCTGAAAGGATAGAGAAACACGTGCTTGCTTGCTTTACTTGTCTAAAAAAAAAAAAAAACACCTTCTTTTCGATGCACCCACCTGGAGCCATCGGTGAATAGCAGTATCCCAGAGCCATGGAAGAGTCCATTCTCGAACTGTCCGGAGTAGCAGGTCCCGTCCTGAAACTTGAGCTGGCCGACGCCGTGCCTCCGACCTGGAAAAGTCCCGCAGCATCCGCATGAGTAACGACCGGGAAAGTCGTGTCACAGATGATGGGAATGCTAGAAATCCCAACGTGACGAGCATGATAACACTTGCCACGGCAGTGTCAACTGTAAGTGTGTCATCCAACCACTTAACCTTGTGTGGATTACTCTTTGGCTATAGTGTGTAACACACTGTAAGAGATGGCCAACTGAGCGTGATGTCTGAGTGCAGGGTTGCTTTTTTTTTTCTTTTTTTACATTCACTTTTACAGTAGAGCCACAACATATGTCACATGAGGCTGGGATTTAAATACCACCCCGGCCCCACCCCGCCCCCAGCCAGATAAAGGTTTACTTCTGAATTAGGAGTTCCATCTGCCTCCTGTGCAGTGGGAATTACAGCCGTCTAATCCAGCAGATTTTTTAGCAGGGATTTCTACTTTGGGATCCAGACGGAGAAAACAGTCAAGGAATGTACTCGCATTCCCCTCGTTGCAGCAGCCTGTGATCCACCACTGAAGCCTCTAATCATGTCACAGGGCACGCACCTACAACTGGCTTAAACGTGCAACTGTCACCCTGACAGCCAGGCACCGGAAGTGACAAGTAAAGAAACACCAACTGATCGTGTAATTTAATTTGAATAAGAGGCAGCTGGGGGGGGGAGGGGAAAAGAATCACCAGAAAATTCATCCAAAACAACACATTAAATCCTTTGGCTCGTCTTACTTCTCGTATTCCTGCCTGATTTGGTTCCTCAATAGCTGACAGAGGTCTCCTCAAGATTTCCCAAACAAGTCCAAAGTCTAATCCGCAAGATTTGTCAAAGCCAGAGCTAGTAAATCTGGCTCTGCCTGGCTTGGGTTATCAGTACTGGCTAATTGGGATTTTACTAAATAGCTTGAGCTTGCATGTCACTCGCATCACTGAGTGTGTGCGAGAGAGCGAGTGGAAGGAGTGCAAGCATCTGCATAATACTTACCACAGGTGCATTTTGACAAGATGTTCACTCCACATTTAGTGTTTTGAAGAGTCACACAACTGCGGCGCCATGAATAAAGTCTCTGACACTTGAGTGTTGCGCTTGTAACATGTGATGTTGCTTAAAACCTACTGAAACAGACATTGAACAGTGTAAAATGTGTGTTCATGATATTTGCATTTCAATTAATTGTTGAACACCAGCCTCCTTGTTTTTTGTTTCTGTTTTTCTTTAAATTTCGTTCCTCGTGCAGAAATGTGGGAAACCGACACACATGCAGGTGTGATGGATGGTTGTCGAAAATATTTGCGTCTAACAAAAACCTTCCCAAGCCGTGAAAAGCAGCAGTGCCTCTTGCCTTCTTTCCACTCCCCGTGGTACTCTTCCCCACTGGCATAGGTGAAGGATCCTCTGGTCAGAGTCATGGTCGCCCTGTTTTCAACACACAGACACTTCTGGAACACGTGTACATTTCGAACGAGCCGTTGACGACCGAATGCACCAATCTGAGACTGTCAGGCACACCAATTGTTTTTCCACACTGTGTGATATCAGACCGTCGTTATGCAGATGGTACCCTAACAAATCCATCTATAATACATTTATATATTCAATAAGTGATACATTGTTTTCTTCTCTGCTGCTGCCTGTTACTTTTGCTTTGTTTTGATAGTTTTTGACATTCCTCTTGGATTCGAGATGTGTGTAGGCCTATGTGTTGTCACGCTGGGTTTGAAAGGTGCTTTCATTATGCTGTATTTTGACAGTTGTTGATTTGTCTACTGGGGAACATATCAAGTTGGAGTTTTTCTCTGTCACTTCAAGTGCAATCCAGCACATGTTGTTTAAGCAACATACAAACAGGTCCCACTTTTATTTTGTATTGTTGTCTATCTGTCCAATAGCCCATTTGAAAGCATGACTTTGGACATTTCTTTTGTAACCACCTGCATTAGAAGCAGAATTCAAAAGGAAAATCTGATAATGTCTCGTTTTGATGAGTACTTTAGACAAATTAATTCGATAAATCTACTGTAGATTTTTGTCAGGGGTCAAAATACTCAGGCTTAATGTGATAAATTACAAATTCATGCAACTAAACTGTGAGTATTGCCTCATTCAAAGAACAAAGAGAGGCTAAACCTGATCCCTTCCCTGTATTCTCACACCTTTATTTATTCCAGTGTGTTGAACACTGTCGTGACAAAAAGCTTGTATTGTGAACACACCTGGGTGAAAACGCCTCACAGAAAAACGTAAATGCATCACGTCTGCAGATATTTAAGCTTTTCATGGTAAGGTGAACGTTGCCAATAATGACTGGCTCTGAAAACAGATGACATTGTATTACAGGATGGCTGTCAGGTGTAATTTTACTCGTGCGGTCTCCCTCGAATAAATAATTAATCGCTCGGAGACTTAAACATCCAAACGTTACTGCAAACACCCAAATGAGACTGTCAATATGTTTCGATCAGTGCTGCGTTTACATGCACATTGTTGAACAAGATGTCGCTTGAAATGACAGCCCTGTCTCGAAATCGACTGCAAACCTAAAGCAACGCATCTATGAGGGGAAAGCCACAACACCTTTATAGGCTAGAATTTACCTGCACACTACGCTTGTCGCCTCTGAAGCATGGAAACCCGCCGTATAAGAACTGAGGGGCGTAAAATTATGAAAACACCGGCTGGGAAACGTATGTTGCGTTCGTGGACTGCTCGTTTAAGAGAGACTATACGCTGCTTAACTTGACATAAACAGCCACAGACTCAGGAAATAAAAAAGCCACATTGACCCATACTGTTAATTATTACAAAAATTGGTCTGAATCTTAATTAAAGAAGGCTTTTTACTCTTTCGAATCTGTGATTACTGATTTAGATAGGCGTCCTATCTCAGGGTTTAATTAATTCCTACGGCACATGAATGCAGCATCGCGCCAGCAGTGGCATAGAGTGCTGCAGCCTCAGTGACAGTGGCAGACATGTTCACAAATGGCTGTTGGGTATTTTTCTGGAGCTTCTTGAATAATACTGTGACTGTTGCTTGTTTTGTGTGTCTCTAAGGTCAAGTGCATTTCTTTTATTCATATGTCCTTTTCTTACTTGTGATACTTACCAGGTCAGCAGCTATTAATTTGTTGGACACATTTCCAAATAACACTATGTGTGAGTCTCTGACTCATAAGTAATGTAATGTCACATATGTGTGATGTCACATATATATGTATATATATTTAGAGTTAACTGAACGCATCTCACGCATTCTCCTGAGCCTTTTGGTAAACAGCAGCATCTAACGAAGGATGCTTATAATACAGGAATATCTTAAAAATGTTGCTTTTCCTAAAAATGTAAAATTATGAATGTTCATTATTATTGCATTATTATTATAGCATTGTTACTTTGTTAATAACCTAATGTCTGGTTCGTCTGTTTGATGAGTTTTTCCTTGTCCCTCTTTGTAAACATTGTTTACATTATTGTTTTTTAGACATGGTTTTGTCAGGAAAAGAACTAACGCTGCACAACCAGTTTCTGTTCTGAATAGTTCATGTGGTTGATGATGATCTTTTGTGATTGATAAAAATACAAACAAAAAGAAGAGGAAGAATCGGCAATGGTCCAGTGTTTCACTTTTGCACCACAAAAGCATGATACTACACAGAAAGATCCCCGATATTCTTCTGACAATTAGTTGGGAATCAATTGTAACGCTCAAGGAGAGATCAGTGTAAAAAAAAAGAAAAATCATGTCAGCGATGCAAGGAGCAAGTCAACTGAGACCCAGACAGTTATCCAGGGGTAACAATAGGCTATACAACATAATAAATACAACATCATAGAGCAGGTAACAAAACTTATTTGATGCAACAACATTATGGGCAGCACTTAGGATAATTGATTTTAAAATCCTCCCCCATTTCGTTCTGTTTCCTTCAAAGTGCAATGTAAGTGTTGCCCTGTGCATCTGTGGTTGACGTGACTGGTGAAATCGATAAGCCAGTAGTACCTAAGCACTGGCGTGTGGGGGGCCAGCAGTCATTTGGACGGGTGCATTATCATAAACCCATCTCATAAACCTATCTGGATACAGTCCCCCTTTTATCTTACCTTTCACCCATCATAGGGTGTGTTGACATGACATGGTACAATATGCCACCTTCTACAACTCACCTGTTGACATTCAACAAACATTCATGGTTTTTGGCTCCACCCCTCATTCCCTCCTGAACAGGTGTACCAAATCAAAACAAACCCAGAAATCCAGAAAAAATACATTTTGGTTCAACAGTTGTGCAGTAAAAAGTGAGGTAAGAGAGATAATTGGGGCATAAAGTAATGCATTTTGCAGTGTGTTAAACTACTAAAGGAACTGTTGTGTGGCATAGTATTTATATAAACACTCTTGCATCTTGTGATCTTACGTGTCACTATAGGTTCGTTGCTCTTTGTAGTATTTTGATGTCGTTACATATGTACGCACTGATACACTCTGTGTTTGGAGGAGTCACTCTTTTGTATTGAGGCATTTCCCCCTGGAGTGATTTCCTCTCCTGGCGCGCGTTCACATAGCCGAGCGCTTCCCCTTCCGTGCTAGTGCCCGCCAGAGCAGCGATAGAAAATGGCGAGTCTGTGCAAACGGCAGCAATGCACAATCGACAGGCGCGGCTTTCGGCAGGAACTTGACTCGTGGCGACACAAACTTCTTCACTGTGTAGGTAAGGACAACCCCGGCTGCGCAGCGTTCTATTTTACGGGTTGAAATCCGCATCCGTGTGACCTTTATCGGTGTAAATAACCAGCTATAACCGCACTCACTCGGGGCATCACCGAGCGACTTTTTTTTGTCCTCAACTGTTTCCTTCTCACGGCAGCAAAGCGGAGCTGTGACTTCGCTTCTGCAGTTTGTGATAACGGTGCACGACTTATCGAAGTGTTTCTTAGCTCGTTTTCACCGCTCTTGAGAGTTTAAACTGGAGACTTTTGATATCTAGCTGCGTATCGTTAGCTTGTTTAAAGGGCACCGTGCTTGTTTTAAAGGGAGTGTCATGGGCGATGCGTCGGCCGAAATCGTTCGCTCCAATGCGCGTCCCCGTGAGGGGAGATGATACTGTATTTTGGATGGGGGGAGGGCGCCATACAGTAAACCCGAGAGATGTTTTCACTGTACACGACGCTCACACGCCTCTCTCAAATTACCTCCCGTGTACGCGCAGTGCTGCATTGAGGAAGTGGCAGAGACCCCCACTGCTGGGCGAGTTTCCCCTTTCGACGGTACGCCAACTATCTTGCCCAACGGCTAACGTCAGCTAGCCCCCGAAAGCGTGCAGCACGGAGGCGTTTGCTGACCTTACTTGGAAAAATGGATTTTGTCTTGCGTGTCAGTGTTGGTTTGCAAAGGGATGATGGTTTAACCTGTTTATGCGGTGAAAAATATGCCCCCACAACCCAAATAGCCGCAAAACTGATGTTATCATGAGGCTCAAAGTACCACCCTGCTCAACATTGACTCGATCATTTCGGTTGACCCTCTTAACTCGCGACGCAAATCCCATATATAGTCAATCATGTAAAGGAGATGCTTGCAGTATTTCACATCGTTTATTACCCTTTAAATTTAGCGTTTCATGCTGTACATTAGAAACTTATAAGTTCAAAGGACTGGCGCATTTTTGAGCCACATGTGAAGATTAAAGTAGAAGGTGGAGCTGATAGGTTGTTGCACTCAGGGTTAGATGCTTCAGTTTTTTTTCAAGCCTCAAAAAATAGGTTTACTATCACTCAGCATGCAAGTGGTGTTTTACATACCCAAGAAATCCCTTAAAGACCCCCCCTCGCCTTTGCACCCAGAATTTCAACCCAGAATTTCAGCACTGTAAGCCCTTTACGAGCTCAACCTTTTCATTTACAATGTCACAGGTAAGAATTAGAGCAATCACCCTGGTACCCATCCTATTCAGTATTCAGCTGCTCTGCTCTCCCAGCTTGCCAGTTTCCACCCCTGATGCTGGTTCATGTCTCGGCACAGAGATAATCGTGACATCTGCGTTATATATATACACATATTGGAGGGGAATGGAGACTGAACAGCTCCACAGAAACCGGTAATGTTAATGATGAACTTTGCATGCATACCATCGATTCAAATGGCACCTCTTCCCCCGTGATACTGAAGATTTGGGTAGCCTGGCCTACCTGATTTGCAAGTTATGTTAAATTGTTTCTTGAGCGATCCTTGCGGGACAATGCAATTTATAGGATGGAAAAACAACACCTCTATTGCAGCGTATGCTCTGATGGCCATTCTGTTTTACCTGTTCTATCTGTGTTGCTGTGTTCTGCTTCTGATTGTTTTTTGTACACTTGAAACAGTGATCAAAGAAATTGAGCTGATAAACTTGGATTGGATGGGATGAAATTTACTTGTGTTGAGATCACTGAATAAATAATGGGCAGTTAACCAACTGTCTGGTCACTGGAAAAATATGCACTTGGACAAATCAAATCACAGCTTTTGCAATCCGTGTCAAGGTGACGTGTTGTCAGTTGCATGTTAGGCTGTTTAATACTTGGGATTTATGCCTAACCGTTTTGAGTAAATCCCTTCAATGGCAAGCACCCATCATTTTGTTGTGTTTGCCATGACATAGTCACATTTTAAACCAGCTAAAAGATACACAAAAGGGATATTCATACTGGAAAGTCCCATGGATTATTTGCAAAGCTGTACTTAAAGTATTTTTGCTTAAATAGTGCTATGTCAATACATTTTGGATGTTAGTATGACTAAAGATTGACCCCTTTAAGTGCTGAACGTGTTCCTTGTTTAAGGGACGTTTTTAAAGGCTGCATTAACTACTTCATTACAGTTTGTGTTACTACTCATAAGGATGGCTTTCTGACACATATATTTGTAACATTGACAAGTTTGACCGAGAGGATTGTATAAAAAGGGAGAGGCCATTTTTAAATGTATGTCGACTTATGACTCAGTTACATAGCAACAGCCAGTGTGAACATTATGCACCTTCACACACGCAGACACACACGCACACCGATTACATAAATTAGGAGTCAGGAAATGCTTAGTGAAGCTTAGGTTTGCTAACAAATTATCCTTGGTCAAAATGCACTTTGGTTGTTCTTTAATTTTTTGATACAGAGATGTACTGGTGGTATTTGGAAGAAAGACCCTGGTTTCATCAAAGCTCTAGTCTGTTTAAAAATGCTTGATTTTGAGTAGAGGAAAAAACTATTCCAGACCTCCAGTATATTGTAAAGATGTTTACCCAAAAAAACTCTCTTGTGCACAGTTATATAAATCTATTTCATATTTCATGCTTCATTTAAATTTTAATGCCAAGGCATGAACACAGGCTGCGTTTTCCTTCATAATTTTTGGCAGAATGTAAAACAGATTTTGAAACTGCATTTAAATTGTAGGACATAACGACTATTTTTAAAAGCCAGAACAGCACTTCTCACGCTGCTGATCTCAAAATGTCACATTAAATCAATTTCACTGTAAATGGCTGCTATGTATAGATCTTATTGAGATGTGTGTTGTAGAGAGCATGCACTGCATGTGCCCACAAAACGTTGTGCTGCACATTTCCTGCCATTTTACAGTTTAGTTGTGTGGCAAGTTTAGCTTTTACAGGCTCCAAAATTTTGTACATTCCAGGCACAGAAGACCACTTTGTTTGTGGATGTGACAATGACACTTCAAGATGACAATGGAGCTGGACAATTTTTTAGAGTAATCTAAAGGGCAATTCAGGGAAATTATTTTTCACAAAGTTTTAATTTGAAGTCATCCAAAACAACGTTGTGTTGTTAAAGGCCACAATACTAGGTGGGCTGTGTGCGTATCATTGTAAAGATAATGGAGACAGAATAACAGCTGTGGACCCACAACTGTTGGGTTAGTCAGTTCCCCCTTCATGATTGACAAATGTGCCTTGTGTTTGGGCCATAATTGTAAAGCTGCAGAGTACATGACAACAGCATCGGCCTGCTGGCCATAGAATGGCATATTCTGTCCAGAACAACAAGGACATACTTTTGTTTGACTTTTTGGTGGAGAGGGCTGCACGCCACCACCACCCTGCGAACACTGAAATGGACATTTTGTCTTTGTGTATTTAATGTGAGCAGTAAAACTGCTGGGCAGAGACAAGCGCAATTGTCCCATAGAACAGCGGCCACAATTGTCTGTATGTTTGCCTATACATGTGCTTATGTTCTGCCTGCCCCCAGATGCAAACTGTGGCTGACAGTGTGTTCTGTCTGTATTTGGAAAAATTTGGACCGGAACAGCACACTCAAACATAAAAAAAATGCCTGGAATGTCAGTTATTCATAATTTCATTTGACATGTGAATGAGTGGGAATGAAAATCGACTCAAACTAATTACAAGTTAATATTAATGTCACACAGATTGCCTTGTTTGATGATACAACTTTGCCCTGATTTTTCTCCTTTTTGAATCAGTTTGCCTCCTCTGGATTTTTGGCCTACATTTTCCTAATTTGCAGCAAGAGCTGTGTAGATTTGCGTATGCGTTTTAGAAGGCATGACCAACAGCTTTAATGAATGCATACAACTGTGTTTGTTCGTGTGGTTGGGCAATCTGTGCGTGCAAGCATTCTCTTTTTCCTATTTTTTGCCTAAAATGATTGTGGTCTCATGTTAGTTATTCAAAGTTATGCCTTGTGCAACATTACACCATTTGACTGTCAGTTTGCATCACATCATGTTAAGTATTCATGGCGTGGTTTTTTCCTACTGTAGCTGTTGCTCAGAGCTGCCACGGCACTGCCTGCTGCATGATCTGCTCCAAGTAGTCTTTATTCCTTGTGATGATCAAGATCAAATTAAATAAGATCAAATTTCAAACACTACTCTGCTCGCTTATCATGAATGTCTAAAGTCATCACTTGACCTGCGCTCAGTCGGTTTTCCAGTGAATGGTGTAGTTGGCAAAAAGGAAGCAGTTTTAGATGGATATAGATTTGGCTTGGTCCTAATGTGTTGGGCTGCCGTGGAAAGATGTTAGTCATGCACAGCAGCTCTGCTAATTTGTGCAACTTTGCCATCTCTGCACTCATCCTCATTTCAGCCTTCAGCCCCCAGCCCCATCTTACATCTTCAAAGAGCATTGCTCACGGAGATCAGTGACCCTCTTCATACAAAATTATGCTCTCGTGAGCATCATCATCAGCAGTGGTACAATATTTTAACACGAAGCAGTTCGACATGATTAAAGAGTCAAATTTTCTGATATGTCAAAATCCTCTGGCCAAAACTGCCAGCTTCAGCAAACGTTGCTTTTACTTTGCAGTAATTTGAGCCAAAGGAACATCCTTTTCTACAAGCTCATGGTCACTCCTTCAGAGATGGTATGTGTACAGTAGTTAGAGTGGGGGATGGGTTGAGTGGGGGTTGATGCGGCATTGTACACCCTTAGCACTAAGGCAGTACAGTGAAGGGTGGGTCATTCAATGCAAGAGCTTCATTATTTTGATCATCTATTTGAATCAGGTGCAAGTTTTTTTCCCCTCAAGATAAGTGAATTATGAGTAAGTTTATGATGTGTTTTGTGGGAACAGTTGAGAGATGAAGATATATTAATTTAGGTATGTATTGGGCATTAATTTTAAGCATTCCATCACGTATAAAAATGTCTTCTGATGTTGGCAGGTGCACACATTTCATGTATGCCGTTCTGAAGGCTGATTTCTTGAAAAGGGTGTGGAGCTGGAGTGAATTTGTTTCTTTTATGGATCTGTGACTGCATTTGGAAGGACAGGTGACATATATCTATTGAAAAAAATAGGTTTACAAAAACTTTTGTTTTATCTTTGCTTTTGATTAAGTGTGAAACATTTTGTTGAAAACAATCGTCTAAAACAATCTGAATCCAGTTATTTGCGAGAACTTTTTTGTTTTTAAACATTTTTTTGGGATCACTGTTTCAGCTGGTTAAAACATGGCAGGGCGAATCAGTGTCCTCTGGGACCAATCAATCATCCACGGTGAAGAATGATATGAATAAGAACATACTTCCAGGTTATGTTGGCATGACACAAGCAGGAACTGACTTAATGTGGACTCATACTGTGGCTGCACATGCAGCTGAAGGAGCCATAGCCTCTGTTCTCTGAAAGCTGGAGTATATTTCAGCATCAACATGAATCCTTTGATGTTGTTGCTAATGGTGTGGAGGGATGGTCGCAGGGTTCTTGCATTCTTCTGCTTGTGTCTGGTTGTAAGTAACAACAACAGTGAGAAGGTGCAGCATACATGCAGTACATTTAACACCGAAAAATGACAGGAGCATTACTTTTTGATTTCATACATGGGTAAATGTGATCTTGTGAACCCCCAACAAACATATATAGTGTCAGAAATCAGCAGCAGGGTTTTATCAACCATTTTGTTTAATTCACAAAGATGCACAGCATAGGTTAAGGGTAGGATTTAGGAGGGTTAAGCGGATCCTAGATCTGTAGGATTTCTCTTTCTGAGTGCTAGTGGAAAGGACAAGGGTGTCACACACTCCAAATCTTTCAGTCTCTGATTGGCTGGAGATGTAGGTCAGGAGAAGGCTAAGGCAGATTGGACAGAGTTGCTGCTCACCGTGAGTGTGCATAAGCTCCATGAAAAGACCTGGAAAGTTTTCATGGTCAAGGTTTGGTCATTTATTAGATTATAACTCGGTTACTCACGGTGGCATGACTGTATTTGCCATTTGCCATAGAAACTACTTTCAGGCACTATTTGGTTATTGAAAGACAATTGACAATCACTCAGAATTGTTTATGTACAAATAATATTCATATTGTTTCTCAAGAACCAACTGTGCTCAATTAAGTTCTTTGAGGGTTCATAATTTTTTGTCTGTTTGTCAAATGTCAACCACTGAATATTATTTCTCAGTTGGTTAGTTTTATATTGTGCATTATAGTTGTTAATGAACATTACCTTGTGATGACTCAAATCAAACCTAATGTTAGTGTTCCAATTAATTCTTGGTTTCATGGAGGAAAGAGAAGGAACATGTTTTGAAATGCACCGGAGACTGTGCAGTCTGTTTTTAATTCATGCTAGCTCTCCACTCCAGAACAACGTTTAGTGATTTAAAAAAAAAAAAAAAAATCTTTTTCATGTAAGAATCCCTCCGTTGCAAATTGCCTGCAGGAAATTACATTATATATGTCAAGCAAATAAATATAAAGAACACAAGCCAACAAAGGTTTGGAATAGCAAAATCATCGGGAATCATCATTCCCTTCACATAGTTGGATGATTGACATAAATGACACACTCTCCCCTGAAGCTGAGAATGAAAAAAGGAATCTGTAAAATAGACTGCAATACCGTAACAATTCTTGATGTATTTCTGATGACATGTTGTCAAAGCCGTCAGGACTGCTGGCATGTTTTTTCTTTCTGCAATAGGTAATACTTGGGTCCTCAATGTTTTTTCAGTCCTTTCTTTTAGGTTTTAATGAATACAACTCTTTGGCCCATTGAGAACTAGAAGTTTTCAATTTGACATCAGAACCTAAGCACAGAGTGCTGCTTCTTTGAAATTATTGCACTTGAATCTTCTGTCGGTATCTAGCATCTGAGCGTTTTACAGCACGTAAGATATGTTTAGCAACAGCCCTGTGCTAGTTTTATTCCCTCTTCAGTGTAAATAATTGGTGCCTCTTCCTTCTGACATCTTAATAAATGGATATTGTGATGCTATTCCTGCACTGAAAAGTAAATAACGTGGTCGCTGAAGGTATATGTGGAGCTTGCAGTGCAGTGACTCTCTAGTGTTTTTATTCATTTTTTGGTGCATCTAAACTGTGGCCACTATTCAAGTTTTTATATACTCATTTATTTTTTAAAGCTTGCATGACAATTCTACATGCTATCAATATTTCATCTTCAGCACATGTAGGCAGCTTGCTCTTCTGAAGTTACAGTGTCGGCCCCAAAAACTGGTTTGATTTTTGCAGAGCCACTGTACCGTCCTCTGATGTGCAAGTGGAAAGAAACATAATGTTGCCTCCAAGTCATGGTTTACAGTATGACACATTTGTAAATGCCCTAAACTGAATTCCTGAAGAGTAGTTTGATGTCATAGCGCTGCTCTGTCAAACGAAAGTGGATGACCTACTTTCCTGCTCGTGCCTCTGAAATATTTCAGAAATAGGATTGGATAGCTTCAGCTGAAGTCCTGTGCACTAACCCAGAAACAGACTCACGCTGCAGCTATAGGCAAGGCTGTGATTCACCACTCTCCCCCCCCCCCTCCCTCTTTTCTCTCTTTATGTTTGGCTGCTGAAAAGTGGGTGGGAATTTGTTGGGAAGCACAGTGAGGCATTTTAACAGATGACAGCTTTTGTTGAATTCACTCTGAGTTTTGGAAGAGAGTGGATGGTAAGGACTAACTGCATTTTCTACTCATTTGTAAGGATGTAGTGTAAGTAGACCTCTTTACTTTAAAATTTTACTTTGACCTGCTCAGCCAGTGTCTCTAATCTAACTTGGGACATTTGTTTCTTCATAGGGCTGGATATCTTTTACTTGTCAGTGCCCCTGATCTAAAGCTTGTATATCGCTTATAAACAGCTATCAGTCATATGTTGTGTTTAATGCATCTGCATGGTTTGAGTCATTACTTTTGGCCTCTTAGTGGCTGACACTATTTGAATAGAGCACTCTCATTTAAAATCCAGTTCAGTAGACAGATGTTCTCTTTGACCTCTTTAGTGCTTGATTTAACGCATGTAGTGGTTTTGGATTGGTTATTCAGGGCCTGCGGCAGTCAGCAGACATTGCATATTGTGTTAATGCACTGTTAAGTGAAGTCTTCTGCAGCATAATGCACTGCATTTTTTAAACAGCTGAGACTGGAGGATACCACCACCACATTTGTAATGCATATAAAATACTTCCTCCCCCTGTGTATGTGAGAGTTTTGTTAGCTGCTGAACTGTAAACTGTCATTAAGTGGACTGTGAAAATTAGGTTTGGGTTGAATTCCTCATCTTCATCATAGGATGCTCCGACACCATCACCTAGCTATGTTGTTACTGGATGTTTCTTTTTTATGTTACAACATACAGTCACTCCCAACTCTGTAGGTGCTTTAGTTGCTTGGCAACAGGAGGATGGAGAGCATGTATTTACTGTTGAAGTAAAAACCTGGGGTGAAAGCTGATAATGTGTGTTTTAACAGAAGGGAAGGGTGGCTTACAGCGGTTGTCAAGTTGAAACGGAAAGGTAAAGACAACCCTAGGTGTATGGCTAAGGCGTCATATCACGTTATCTCACTGATGTATAGTAGGCAAGGTTTAAGCTTTTATTCTCCTTCTCTTGTCTACAATAAATTAATTTGGGCCCTCAGGCAGAAAAGGTTGTTTTTAACAATGATTCATTTTGAGTCTTTGCTTGGCTGCTTTTGGTTTCAGAAACAAGCCCTAATTAGGAGTCGGTACGAACAAGCCCTTGAATTGGATATGCTCAGTTTGCTTGTATGTCTCTCTCAAAACTGCATTTTTACTGAGTGTTCTTTCTCTCTCTGTCTGCAGGTTTTGAGAGCATTCTTGAAGGTCTGTTTGACCCAGAGCTGGTAGAAGAACTACAATTATTTAAAGGTAAGATTCTCCAAAGTTTGTCTCTGTAATCTTCAGGAATGATCACGTGTGTGTGTGTCTGAATGACAGTTGTGTGGTTTCAGTGTAATCTGTTATGTACGCTGTATGACAATGCTGCTGCTTTGTACCATCTGGTACCCTTATCCATGTGCTCTGGCGAAAGCAGCCCAGCAGACTGCTGAAAAGAGAATAGCTTGTGTTCTTACAAAGTTGGTGTTTTGGAGTTTAAAAGTGCCAGCAGACATTACTACAATGTGTAGTCCTGTCACACAACAGTAGGCATTATTTGGATTTTCAGTTGATTTGCAGCAAGTCCCAGCAGACGGTCTGCAATAGCAGTTGTGACTGAGGGTTCACTTGACATAAATCAATGTATTCCTGTTTTGGTCAGTCTCACTAAAACAAATCAAAACCCTTTCATTGCAGCCCATGCCTTCAATTCATTCATGCATTTCTGTTGGGAGCTTTATTATTGAGTTGTATTCAGAAGAACATGACAATTCAAATTGAAAATGAGACACAGCAGGCTTCGGAAAGACTTCTGTTTATGACGCGCTCCACTTGAGGATTGACAGCATGATTCTGTGTTGGTGATAAAATACAGACAGGATATGAAAAGCTGCACTCTGAGCAGGTCCGTCAGGAAGCAAAAGAACTCATTCCTGATCGGTGGTATTGTTTCCTCTGATTTCATAATTTTATCGGTTCGGTTTCAAGTAGACAATGATTACATTTGCACTGAATTCCATTGATTTGTAAAGTGATCAATTTGTCATCAATAACTTTTTACTTGTGTAATTATTTAGCGACATGTTTGTTTTTTTGTCTCCACAGACTTACAGCCTGCCACAGTGTCTGATTGGTCATTCGATGAAAATTGTTTATTCTGCTGCCTGAGGAGAGATAAAGTGAAAGTAAGACTTGTTTTTTTTGTTACATTTAGATTTTATATTTTGAATCCATCCATGATAAAAGAACTCAGTTACTGTCTTGCTAACTTTTCCCCCCTCTAATTTGAAGCCTTTTGTCTTTCAATGTTTAACTGATTAAAAAGCTAAGTGTTTAAGATGAAGAACACTCCCCAGACTTTCGACCAGGGCTGCCCGAGGGCATTTATCAGGAAAAGTGGCTTAGATAATTAGTGGTTGACTGTTCTGAGTGTATTAAGGGTCCCTGTTCTGTCATCACCATTTTCTTTTAGAAGTGCTCATTACTAATTACCTTGATTATTCTACTTGTGTAAGTCAGAAACTTTCTTTTTTTAAATGTCCTGATGACGTGTTGAGTCTGAGCGAATGGTTTTGCATTTTTTACAGGAACACTTAATTGGCTTAAACAGTGAGGGGCTTGAAGATACATCCAAACCTCTCCTGGTTAAAGATCAGATTACAATCAGCAGACTTGAGAAACAGGCGGAGGAATTTCTCAATGCAGTCCTCTGCAGAAAAGGTAAGTTTCAGATGTTTAGATAATGACGTGTCCTTACTGTGTCAGTGTTTTTGCATTGGGAGGCACTGATGAGCTTACAGCTGGGTCATTTTCCTGCAGAAGGGGTGAAGGACACCAGCTGTCACTAAGCTTGCAGGAGGACAGTCGTGCTTGACGTTATTTCAAATTGCCTTCATTTGCACCTTGTTTGTTTTTTTTAGGTCACATAATGTGAGCTGTCACGTGCAGTGCTGTTTTTCACGTGTGACTCTGTAAAGGAATGTAGACCTAACAGTTTGCACTTTCAAACTTTCTTCTTCGCAGATGTGCCAAATTTTTCCGATCCACACATTCCAGTAGTGGCTCGAGAGATTCTTCAGAGAATGATCAGACAGTTCGCTGCCGAATATACCTCAAAAACCAGCTCCCCTCAGGACAGTTGCTCAGATTCCCAGCCTCATTCTGACCAAAGCTTGTCGACCCCACCCTTGCCCTCAGGGGCTCCTCCCCCTGCTACCAGCCCTGCTGCCTCCCTGGCTGGGCCGACACACAACCCCGTCCTTAGCAAGCTCCTTATGGCTGACCAGGATACTCCTCTTGACCTCACCATTAAGAAGCCCCTGGCTGAGCCTACTGAACAAGGTAGTGTGAAACAGCTCCACCACGGAGGAGTTTACTTTTAGCTGATCTGGTGCTCCTCTTAGAGTTCTCTGTTGAATCTAAACACAATGTTGTTTCCTCTACAGATGGAGTCCTTGATTTATCAATTAAAAAGAATCGCCATAGCAGCAGCCTGCCTCTTCGTAGTCCCACGTCGACAATAAAGGGGTAAGAAAACCTACTTTTTCTTGATTCTCCATGTGCTTTTGTATTTTTGAAGAACTGCTTTAGTAGTTTAGGTACAACAAAAGGGCTTAAGTGGTGTGCAGGTTGATTGCAGACCCAAAATTTCACTGGCATCAGCTTGGAGGCCTTGGTGAAAATGAAGAGTGTCTTACAGGGTTGAGCTCCCAGAAAAATCTGTGTGCTCTCATGTTTTGATTCTGCTTCTCAACCTCACACCCACGCGTCCTAGAAGAAGCACTTTGTTCATATTAAGTCATTTACACGTCATTTACAAGTTAATGTAGCTGCCTGCTTACAAGTCACCAGTATCAACAGTTAGAAACCTAATGGCTGCTTGTGACTTTAACATACTCTTATTAGATTGACCTCATTTTGAGTTTCTGTACATTATTTTCTGGCAACACACAGTCTGGCTTTGTAAGTCGACTGGCTGATACTCTTTAGTTGCACGGTAACTAATCCTACATACATTTTGTCAAAAGAAGGACTAACAAATTCCAGGACAGACGCAAACCACAAAGCCTCAATCTGAGGATTTACTCCGAGTGAAGGCAGTGGAAAGTCCTAATATACTTGTATTGTACTGAATCCTTCTTAACCTTTAGATATACTTTCTCATGTAGTCACTGTTGATGCCTTGGTTAAAAAAAATGTTATTGGCAAGAAAAGGTTAAAATAGTGAATATTATAAACATGAGTAATGTCTAGAAACAAATTTAGTTTGCAGCCAATATGTGTAAATAGGGCCAGATGTTTTTGTTGTTGTGCACAGTCCCTGAACAAATATAGAATTTTCATATCAAATTTTCAAATTCAAATTCAAGTCATAGTCTTGACTAAAAGTCTTTCAGGATATTTGACTTGCAATTTGTTTTTATGTTACTCTGAAATGTACAAAGTTCTCAGGTTGATAACATTTCTGACGAGCATCATGAAAACTATACTTGTGGTTTAAAATTGATGATTAAAGAAAATTAAAAGACAGACAAAACAGAAAACATAAGAAACAAGGTGTAAATATCCCGATGCAAACGTGGCATCAGTTTGCAGCTTAGTTCCCCTGCAATGTTTCTGCTCTGAGAACTGAATACATCCAGAGTTGAACCAACTCCAATAAGCTGCCAAAAAAAAGCCGAACCTTTAGTGATTTGAGCTCGTCAGTCAGGTTTCGTTTGATAACAACCCTCTGCTGGCTTACTCTTTTATTGCTGCGCTTGTTCTGTGGTAACGTCACACACAAAATGTCAAAAGCTTTATTTGCATCAGTCATTTTGTTTGGCATATTTACTTTGCCCTGCTCAACATTTACATGCAAAGCTCCCTTATTGCAATGATAAGTAATCCCTCCTCCTGGCCATGCTTTTTGAGCCACAGGAATACTAAGACTTGTATGTATTCCTATAAGTGCCTTTTCTTTGCTTTTTTGACTGTTTCTTTGCCCTCTTCTTTTCTTTCTTACTTCTTATGTTGATGCAAAATTCATCAGTGATTATCAAAGCAAGCAAATAAAACACTGACAAACTTGAGCCTTTTTTGTTCTGAAAAGTCCCACACTATCACACAGCCAGATGCTTTTAAAGATAGTGATGTTACCAAAGCAAGGTCATATAATAAAGGAGTGGCCAACATCCTCCCCTCCCCAACCCATCCTCCTTTAGAAAAGAGAAAAGGGAACTGTGCAAGCTCTGCTTACACCCAATTTCCTTCCATCCAATCAGGCGATCCTTGAGAGCGGACGGACCTGTCGGGCTGTTTATGAAGAGCCTACAGGATGGGAGGAGGAGGGAGAATTTCGGCCACTCCACCTGTTATAAGCCTTCCTCGTCTCTCGCTTACTCGCTGCACATCAAAGAGGAGGCCGATCTGGAGAGCGACCCAGAGTCCCCTCTCAGCCGTAACAACAGCGCCAGCCCCCCTGACCTTTTCAGAAATGTGTCTTCTTCACGGAGTTCCAAAACTCATTTTGGAGCCCTTCTCAAACTCAAAACCAGCAGTGAAGCTAGTGAGCACCTTAAGGACATACCCAGGCTGTTGGAGGCCGCAGGACTTTTGACAAAGTCGCTTGCATTCGAGAGGGGAAACCTCCAGGATGCCTGCAGGGACCACAGCCTTCCACTTTCTCGCTCATCATCCTTTGACCTCAAGATTCCTCAGGTGCGAGTTTTAGCCACGGGAACAGACGCATCCTGGGATTCTCTGTCCACTGAATATTCAGGTTCACTTTGTGAGAACGGCCTGGGAAAGAAGCTCTGTTCCATTCTGCCCAGGCAGATCCACAAAAAGAGCAATGGAAGTTTCGACAACTCAGGTTCAGAATACTGGCCTTACTCCGCCGATCGCCAAGCCTTGGGAGGGAACTATCCCATGGATTCGGAGTCAGACCTCGCTAACAAGCAGCCGAGGAAGAAACGGGGTCGATATCGGCAGTACAACACCGAGCTGTTGGAGGAGGCTATTGTGGTCGTAATGGGAGGGAAAATGAGTGTCTCTAAAGCCCAATCCATCTACGGCATTCCACACAGCACCTTGGAATACAAAGTAAAAGAGCGTCTGGGGACCTTGAAACATCCTCCCAAAAAGAAGATGAAGCTGCTAAGCCAGGTGGAGCAACTGGGTGTTTCACAGTCCCCCAAAAGGAAAGAATTTCAGGAATCGCTTCACATCGCTTCGGAGAGGGTCGAGAGTGCATCTGATGAGAATGGGACTGATTTCCATGATGGAAGCCTCTCATCCAATGAGTGATATATCTGTGACACACTAATGATTTTTAAAATCATTGCATTTGCCAGACAGTGATAGAATCTGACTTGGTCACCTATGAAGCCATTGGTAATTATGCTTTCTATTGAATAACATATAAGGCCCCACCTTTCGGTCTGTAGTGCAGAAATATGTAATTATGAACATGCACATGATTCCAGACATGTTGATTTCTAACCATGGCATTCAGGAATGCTTCAGTATACTGCAGCATATAATTTGTACAGTCGTTCAGTGGAGGCACAACTGGGAAAATGGTTGATCTATATGCATATCCTATATGTGCAGAGTGGAAAACCTGTGAGGAAAGGGCGCCCCACAGTGTCTTCTCTCAGTATTGGTCATATATATATTCACAGTCAACATAGGTGCCACATACACGGTTTCACCGACCATGACGGTCTCTGTCACTGTTTTGCATTTGCTCTTCTCTGTTAAAAAGTTGACACAGATGTGCAATGTGTTTTCAAATACCTAAAATCTATTTATTAATTCCAAACACTGTTATTTATAGAAATATATATTCAAAAGATTTATTTATTGTTGTTTGAATAATCTGCCACCCAGAATTTCACCTTCTTATCCCATCCCATTTCATCTTAGAGTTTTATTTCCACACACACTTTTTCCTGAATGATACTTCTGCAATAGAACTGGTATTTATTTATTTATTTTCTTCATTGCCTTTACTGCACTCAGGTTAAGTTCAGGTTGGGGTGTAGTACTTGTCAGTTTCAGATAATGCATTACTGTATACATCTATATACCTCAGCTACAGATATGCTCAGCGAAATCTTTGCCTCATTTACCACCTCAAACCCTGGAAGGATCGAATACCCTAAATAAGCCTTTCCAGGGAACATTTCAGGGCATCTTGCTGACAAGTGTTTATGTCCTACTCTCAGATGTCTTCACAATCTACCTTAAGTAGTTCTCAGTAGCATTTCAGTGCCGGTGTAAGCCTTCAGAGCATTTCAGTTCAATGTATTTCAGGGCTCCTAAGTTTCATGTATCAGGTATTGCAAGAGAAATAAGCGGTAGAATTTGTATTTTTTGTTATTTCATCCAAACAATGCACATACTTGGTCAAAATAAGTACATTCATACATGTGATAAAGAGTCGTCTCTTTCTGCGAAGACGATACTTTTCTTGTAGCTTACAGTTTCTTCGCAAGCCAGATTCAGGTTACAATCATGCCTCAATATCCACCCAACCCAGTTCTCAAAGTACCACAGCATAAATTCAATGAAACCTAACTGAGAGGAACAATGAGGATAGTTGGCTGTTGCGTATCACTTGAATTACAGAATGTAAAAGAATACACGTGAATGCCCTGCATTCAGCAGCATTATTCTGGTACGTAAATGTAAATGGTTCAGAATTGCTTGAGTAGTTACAGACAAGAGTGAACATAGTGAGCTAAATTCTTTTGTCATGGATCAAAATGTGAATTATTTTGCTGCATCCAAAGCTTGATTTTTTTTTTTTAATTAGTGGTAAAAAAACAAACAAAAAACACATAGAGGAATAACGATCATGAAGGCAGTTAAGCCAAAGCTCAGGTTGACATACTTCTTCAGGATTAATTGGATGATGATCCTTTCGCTATAGAGACCTTTTAAAATGGACTGGAGACCTGTTCCGTGGTTGTTTTCATTGAATTTATGCAGAATTTCTATCTCCTCCAGTATTTTAAGTCTATCGGGACACCTTGTCGTGCATTATCACTTTTGCCTCAGGATATTCCAGATTATGGGATCATAGCCCATCGTTCTTTCATCAGGTTAACACACAACTCTTGCAAATCCTCATGATTTTGCAAATCTTGCAGCCTTTCAGATGTGCAGTTTTACTTTTATGACCATGGATGTTTTGGTTAAAGAAATTATATAAATCCAAGCAGTTTACTCTTTTTTTCATAGTCATATATTACATATTATCAGTTAGATTGTAAACAAAGTCACAATTTGCGCAACAGTAATGAACAATTCAGGGACTTTCACTCGATGATTATTAGCACTGTAACAATGGTATAACCTCATTAAAGATGGTCAACTTAGTGACCCGTTCAGTTTCTTGAACTGAATGTGACCATTTATCTATATAGTGACGCTTCCTACTCTGAATGCAGATATCTTTAGTTTATCTTTTATCTTGTTTGGTTTGCATCTCCTTGTGTAGAGGTAGAAATATAACAGTAACCCACATTAGCAAATGATAAGAAAACAACTGCACGTTGATTTACATGTACATACATGTATGATTCCGTAAAGTCTTTCCACTGTCATGAAATTGTTGTTGCATTGACAATCATCGAGCAAACTACTCAAAACGTACATTTTTGAGTCACGTTTATTTCAAAACATGTACACATACTTCACTTTATCTCTGTGTGATTTAAGTTTTTTGCACTCCACTTTCAATTGTAGCAAATCTAATGGTTGACTACCTCACCTGGAAAATCCATATCACAGTCTACCACTCCTAGAGCTGTTTTATGTAGCAGATCCTCATGCACACAACACACAGCTTACTGTGAATTTCTCTGTGGAAAAACATGAACTGACAAAGAGTGGTGAAGTAGATAATGCCACAATTCAACCATTTGTAAATATATAGTGAATCCTTGTGGTTGATCGCACCCCACTCTAATGTTTTCTTTTCTATCTCCGGGGTGTGAATGAAGGAGTTGAGGGTGTTAATACTTCTTTTTCCTTATTATTTCTTGTGAAGAATAATTCAGTGGTCTTTGGCTTCAGGGGAACTGTTTTGTCCCTGAAGCATCTACAGAGTTTATTCCCTGCTTACATACTTTCTCAAACTGATAATATATTAGAAATTATTTTGTTAATGCAGTATTTATTAATCAAAAACAGTAAATATAAAGGTTTTATTATTGCTTAAGTAACATTGAATGTAAACAGCTTTAATGAAACAAAACACTACTCGCATACATGTTTGTAGATGCTAGTGTATAATGCGTATAAAGAACTGTCTTACATGATAGATGTAAGATGTAAGACTGCCCTACTTTACTCTGAAATAGGTTGCTTGTCTTTAACTTGGTAAATATAATATGAGGACCAAAGTTTTTTTGCAACTGCGAATAATGTGGCTCTTCAAATGCTTAAAGAGTTTTTTTGTCCATAACACGATGTACAGATTTTGTATATTCAAATATACAAAGGAATGACAATTGGTGTATTTCGCATGATCGGACTATAAACGCGTTCTTTAGTGAGATGGTTGTACGTGGTGATGTTTATCTTTGGTGATGTATATTCAATATTGCCGTGTTGGTGTACTTATTGTGGAATCATCTATATATTAGGTAGATTTAAATGTGACTTTAAAATGTTGTTAAATCGGTTCCAAACCTGGTTAATGGTTCACTGAAGATGTTTGATTGATGAAATAACTTTGTAAAGTAGTTCAGAATTGCCAGTTGGTTTATAAACCCTAAAAAAACACACGCATATATATATATATATGTATATGTATATGTATATGTATATG
>JASSRZ010000014.1:10350217-10367313 GCA_032164315.1 Malacoctenus gilli | reverse complement strand
GAACACAACCATATTTGGGTGCTTGTAAAGTATAGTGGCTACTGGTTTGTTGTACTTTGGCTTGCTTGTGCTTGTCAGGTGGTTTTTATTTCTTTTTCCTGGAAGAACAAGACATGTACTTTGTGTCATTTCCTCACTGCAATGCTAAGTGAAACAGAGTGAAACCCTCAGGGACTAAACACTTATCACTCGTTATTCAGGTACTCCTCTTTCCTTACACCTTCCAAGCAGGGATGTGAAGTTAATGAGCTTAGCAAAAACAGAGTCAGGTCATAGTTCCAGCAGATGTTATTTTTTTAAAATGCCATGTGTTTTATTGTCAAGTTACACATGAAGGTTTCTTGCCATGCTGTAGATCATGTTGTTTTTGTGAGCCAAACCCAACAGCATCTTCTACAGTTTTATACATTGACACTAACTGATGAATGTCAATATAAGCTCAGTGCAGGTGCTATGTTGACTGTCATACAGGCCTTCTCTCTCCAGGTTTAGCACGTCAAACAAGACGTACTTAGTTTCACGTACATCCAAATGTCATTCCAACTAAAACTTTCTCAGTGCCCTAAAGGAGTTACAGGCATCATGGTTGACATGAAATGACACGGCAAGACTTTTCTACACCATTGCTCACCAGGACAGTTGAGCCGTTTCAATGTTTGTTGTTTAGCGATACAGACTTTCAAAACACTTGTATACAACTTTACAGTTCCTGGGTTTCATGTATTAAGATTTTTAATAAACTGCGACCTCATTCAGCCGAAGACCTGTCACCTCAGGAATTCACTTTATTGGAGAAGGATGCTTTTTCCTTCATTTACCTGGAAAAGTCAGCGTTAATATTTGTCTTGGTGTGTTTAAAGGAAATATTGATATAAAGGATCCAAAAATAAGAGTAATTTTTGGCAGACGAGGGACATTCCTCATTTACAGCTGAAAATACAAGAATATGCCTCTCCTGGTTATTTTTTAACTTTTTATTTCTTGGCACAACGAAAACCTCACAGGTAGTGTAAAACCTGTCTTCTGACATGCTCGGCTTCCCCTTTTTGTATCTTCTCAATTCATTTGGCTTCAATTGTTGCGCACTTGTATGTATATGTTGCACTAGTTCCTAATAACTTGGCAAACTGATGTACTCGATATTAACCCCTTATGTACGTGCTATCTGAAGTGATCTGGATGTGTTTGACTTGTTTTAATCCAAATGGGTTTCAGTAACTAAGAGTCTTGTGCATGTATTTTCCTTGATGTAGACTGTAAAAAGGCACCTGTGCTAAGAGGTATATTGTAGTCACTGTAACACTGTAGTTGGTCAAGTTCACTGGATGAATGATTCACTTTTAAAAATCACTTATTCTTCTAATAAATATGCAATGATAAACAACTAAAGAATCATGTCATATCTTTGTTCCTTCATCACATTGTGAAGATATTTCAGTGACTGTTACTGTGGCTGTCTCTTATTGGTGTAAAATTACCTTTTTATTTTTTTTGTTTGCCCTTCAGTGAGTCTCAAGATGTCCGTATCATGAAGGCAAAAGATCTGCAGTCGACCTCGACTCTGGAACAGTTCATGGCCAAACTCTGTCCACACCACCAGAGGCAGATAGTCGATGCTATCGGATTTCTGCAGACTGAGGTCAAAGCTCATGCATCCTCCAACAAACAGAGGGCCTCTAACGCAACGCCTGGCGTCCAGAGAACAGCTTGTTCCGTTGTGAATTCCGGTGCCGTCGCCTCCGTGAAATCACTCCCCGAGCCAAGATTTTCCACCCCAAAGTCTGAATTCCAGGATGTGTCCCACTCTATTCGAAGCAGTGTGAAACGTGCCCCAGTGAGTGCCGTGTCGCTGAAAACATCTGTAACGGCTGGTCCTGTTTTGGACCTGCGCAGCTTTGGATCTGGGGGTAACCTGGCTGCAACCACGATTGCTGCCAATCCGATGACAACCAGCCGGCATGGAGATCACGCACCTCTCAAGATGAAGATCATGACCAGCAAAGCTGCTGCTGGTAAGAGGCTGTCATGTGTGCTCAATGCCTCTCTGTCTTCCCACTCGGACACTTTGGAGGAAAGGCAGGGTATTTCAAACTCATCAAGTAGAACAGAGACTCATAGTGCTCGCCTCAGCTCTCCCATGAAAAGACACAGTCACACGCTTGCCGCAAGGCAGAGGGAGGCTCTGGGGCATGCCAAAGATGTACCAGCAAAACTGTTTCCAGTGCACATGACCATTTCTTCAGACACTACGCGGACCGCCAGGAAGACCATCAGGACACACTCAGGTCAGCAGACCAGGGGCGTCATCGACCCCGATTATGGCCATTGTGACATTGTTTTTATCGACAAGCCAATTACAGAGTGTTTTAAAAAACAGCACCGTGGCATGACCCCCCGCCGTAATGCCAGGAAAAGCACAAGGGGACACATGTATTCAGACGAAATCTGGGAGTTGAAAACTGTCCGAACGCTGGCTGGGCGGGGCAACTGTCCGAACCCCATGCCAGAGTTAATCACACTGGTTACCCCCAAACAAATACTCTCCAAGCCTGAGGGCGTGCCACTCGTGGATATGCCTTTCGTTGGAGCATGCGAGACGCTACATCAAGAAATGACCACAGAGGAGCCAGTTGAGAGTGTGACACCAGTAACTGAAGATGTGGTCAAGGTCGCAGCCAGTCAAGTGGACGTAGTGATTAAAACTAGTCAAACAGACCAATGTCAGAGCAATGAGCCGTCGGGCCCTGCATCTCATCCGAGGAGTCCAACTGAAAACAAAGAAACCTTAATGAACACAGAGGAGGCGGCAGCAGAGTCAGGGAGCACACCAGGGAATGACGACAGTGTAAGTGAGACTCCAGTTGAAGAAGAAAGAGACGAGTTGAAACCGCAGGAAGACGCAAATGAAAGTTCAGAGCAAACGGTGGCAGAAACAGTAGAGAAACTATTGGAGGATGTAAGCAGAGATGTGAGCAGAGAGGAAACGGAGGCCCTGCCGTCATTACAGGAGGTGCACATCAGTGAGCCTGTTCTCCAGCAAAGTAGCTCCTCATCACCAGCTCATCTCATTGAAGAGGAGGGAGAACAGCATGAAAAGAAGGAAACACAAGAACAACAACCTCAGGAGCTTCAACCAGAAACGGAGACACAATGTGACAAACTTGAAGTGACAGAAACTGTCAGTAACACAAGTTCTACTGAGAAAGTGGTGATTGAAGAGGCAGAGAGTCAACCGTGCAAGTCCGTTGACCACGTTTCACCTGCGGAGTCAGAAGAGGACAGTAATGAGGACTACGATGTGTCCTCAAAGACACTCGATGCCCTCCTGAAAGAGTTACCGCCCTGGCGCAGGAAAAAAGGTGCCAAAGTTTTGCTCCCGAAACACCTGAGACAGACAAAAACCACAATAGTTGGTTACGTAAATGGAAGGCCCATATCGGCCTCCGACAGAAATCTGCGCCGTCGGTCAAGTGCCGCAACCTCACCTGGCAAAATGCCAGTAAAATCGAGTCCAGTCAAAACTGTGGATGTTGGTTCAACCGTTGAAAAAAAGGCTGTAGGAAAACCTCCTCCTGATGTGCACACGCCCATGAAATCAGACGAGACGAGTCCTGCGAGTGAGCACCCAGCAGAGCAGTCAGCTGACATGCCAGCAAGTTCAGTGAAGTCCGCTTCTAAATCACCAATAAGGACAAAACAAGCCCCAAAACAAAAGGGACCTGTGACACCCCAG
Organism: Malacoctenus gilli; assembly: GCA_032164315.1. Classification (NCBI taxonomy): domain Eukaryota; kingdom Metazoa; phylum Chordata; class Actinopteri; order Blenniiformes; family Labrisomidae; genus Malacoctenus; species Malacoctenus gilli. The sequence continues at coordinate 10,363,580 of JASSRZ010000014.1, read as the reverse complement.
GAAAGACTTCCTCTGCCCTCTGATCGGCCTGTTGAAGGATCTTCCAATACAGACTCTAAACGGCAACTTAGATCAGCCAGACAGAAGTTAACTGAAACGCCAACTGCCTCTTCAAATACTGTCACTTCCATTACGTCTTCAAAGCAACCTGAATCCCTCGTCGTTTCACCGACAGAGGAAGAACCTTCCCTACCGCCTTCTCCGCCACCTCCTCTGCCATCTTCTCTGCCACCTCCAACCACTATTTCTCCTCTAAACGCATCATCCGCCCCTTCAGACCCTGACCAATCGAGGCAGAACACAGTTGAAGGAGCTGTGGAAGCAAGCACTGAAAATATTCAGCAGGTAGAAACTACTACAGAAGATGAACAAAAGACTGAAACAGAAAATAGACCGCAGGCCAAACAAAAACTAAGATCTGCCAAGAGTGCATCTGACGGCAATAAAAACGAGAAAACACAAGATATCGGTGAAGTATCGGATTCGCCAGAAAACACAAGTCCTGTAAAGACCGAGTTGCAGACACAGATTATGCCATTAAGAAGTAAACGCATCCTCCGAAAGGATGCCGAAGCAAGTGATGCCGCTTCGCTGCCGAAAATAAATGTTGCATCTTCAGGTGACAAGAGTGCAAGTGGAGAAGACGGCAGCTCTTCCACGTCAGACAGAACTACAAGAATGCCGCTAAGAAGTGAAAGCACCAAGGCTGAAACCTCCCAACAGTCTGCCCTTCAGTCCTCACAACCCGACAACAAAAAGTTAGCGTTGAGGTCACAAAGATTGGCTTCACCTTCTACCAGTGCTACAACCGTAGCTACAGGACAAACCGATGTGGCTCCACCAGTCAGAATAATGCCAGAAAGGGTAACGAAAGCTCAGGTAAGGCCCCCTTCACTGTCTGCTGTGTCTGTTCCTCACAGCTCACACACCCCCACCGTCTCTTCGAAGCACGAGCCCCCGAAACCCTCAACCAACAAATTCCTCCAAACACTGACCGGAGAGGAAAGCCAACACCTCATCACTAACCTGAATATCAGGTATGACAAGATGCAGAAAGGTTGGGTGCAGATGGACAAAGAGGGTCAGCCAACAGCAAAGTATCGAAACAAATCGGACAGACAGGCAGCGATTTGGAAAAGTAAACGCAGAGTACGAAAATCCAAGTCGTCCGAAAACCAGAAATACTCCCCAGTCCAGATGCTTTTCATGAAAGGTTTTAATCTCAAAAGTATTTGTCGTTGGTTCCTTGAATCAACAGAAACCAAGTCCCTTGTCATTGTCAAAAAAGTGAACACGCGTCTTCCCTCAGAAACCCAGCTGTGCTTCCACAGCTCGTCGGGTGCGTCAGGGACCTCTCAGGGGGTTTTTCCCAGCTTGCAGGCAGAACGCTTAAAAAAACATTTAAAAAAGTTTGCCATTGCCTCTCCCGTGAAGAGCAACCCCAAGAGCCAGAAGCTGATTGCGAAAGCGCTGGAGCAAGAGGCGAATGCAGTCAAAGGGAAGGAGAGGGGGGAGCCCCCCAGTACCACTCAGACTGTGGCGAAGTCGTTCTCCTCCGCCAAGGCTTGTGCACAGATTAGCGAGGCCAAGAAATCCACTGGAAAATCAAAGAATCCAGCAAGTGCAAGGATCCTGAGAAAATACTCAAACATACGGGAGAAGATGCAGGTTCAGCAAACCACCGTGAGATTGAGAGAGGCCTCGAAAATCATCAAATCCAACAGCATCACCAAATTGGCCTCCACAAAGTCCGGAGCAAATCCAGACCTGAAACCACCTCTGAAGGCGCATAAATCAACTCTACCCGTCAGCAGGCAAATAAAAGAGACGGCGGCAAAAACGGAGAAAAGAAACCCGTTGGCTGCAAACAGATCTGTAAAACAACCGGCTGAAGAGCGGCCAGTCAAGGCTCCGGGCAGCAATAAAGCTACACGAGATGTGATCAAAAGAGAGCTGCCAAAGAGAAGTTCTCAACGCCTCGGCAGTCCGAAGGCATCTGGAAACGACCCCGGTGACTCGCCGAAGAGTAAAGTCGACAAAAAACCCACGGAAGCGGAGAAAACGGAAGTGGAAAAAAACCCAGCGAGAAAAGTGAGTTCTGCGAAGGTGCAAGTGAAAGAGTCCCCACAGGATGCAGTTGCTGAAGTTGGAGAAACAGAGAAGGTGTCCGAAAAGAGAGCGCAGAGCGACGAGGCCAAGGTTCCCGCCCCGCCTGACCAGGTGCTCACCAGGTCCCAGAGGAAGATGGAAGTGGCAGCTCCTGCGAGCGCCGGCAACGCTTCCAAGAGGGCCTCAAAGTCGTCGGCGGCGGCACAGAATGCGACCGCGAAACCGGCCAGGCAAGCCGACGAACCCGCGCAGACGCGAAGCGGGGCGCTGAAGCCTCCCGCGAAGAGGAGCCAGGCGGCCTCGTTGCCCCGCAGCGCGGCGCAACTCGCGAAAAAGCGAGCTCAGGAGATTTTAGAGACCCCGGCAAAGCGCACGAGGACGTCGCTGGCCAGATGAAACCTACTGCAGGGAGAGGCCATCTTCACCCGGAGGAGTTCTGTGGATTTTCTTTTACCTTGAATTTACTCAGAAGGACCAAATGTATCTATTTTGTTTGCTCGTCAGCAAATCAGAACAGCCGTTTGATGAGGTAACTGTGAGAGGAGGGAACTGATTTGGAGGTTCATTTTTGCTTTTGTAAAGCGTCGGTATGATGACAGGAATTGTTTGCGGAGCTTTGGTTCTTGGTTCAGGGACAGCGGCCGCACCCTCAGTGATGTCTTGCGGCCGGAGTTGCTGTCTGGCTTTGACTCAGCTGGTGATAACGAGCGTCGCGCCCTCAGTTTTAGAAGTCGGGAGAACCAACATCAGACTTTGATCAAGTTGAGAAATTATGTTTCCCTTTTTCCTCGTTTTTGTACATAGTATCCTGTTTGGATGATAGTCTGCACTGCATTTACTGTCCAGAAAGCTTGATTGGAGCTCAAACATGAGGAGGCAGTTTGTATCTCCATCCTGTCTTCCAACCACAACATTGTGAATATGTAACTGTTGTGACCAGGTGCCTTATTTATGAATTTTAATCGAATGTGTAAAAAATGTGAAAAAACTCCCTTGAGTTCTCTCACTTTCTGACGGCGTCGCAGAGTGAGTGCAACGCGTTTCCGTTCCACTTCATCCTGCAGTTCATCCCCACACAAAAGCATAAAGATCATCCACCGCTCTCTTTATCCATCCACCTTCCAGTTGGGTTGTTTTTGTTTGCTTGTTTGTTTGTTTTTTACACCCAGTGTCCCAGAGCATTAAAGTCCTATTGTAGCTGTTTAGGCGTGATGAGTTTGTCGTCACTCTTTTCATCGTTGTGTACCTCTGCAGTGTCTCGTGCATTCGTCGCTATGTGCTAACAGTGGTGACTTGACAGAATACCTGCATGTTGTACACCTGGAGCACCACCTGTAGTCGTGACCGCACTGCATTAATAACACAAAAGTAAAAAAAAAACAAAAACATACCCAGCATGCTCAGCTTTGTGTACAAAAGCTGTAATAAATAAGCCATCGGGATTGACTGAAGGATCCCGACACGAAAGCGAACGTTCGTTTGGACGTTTAGATGAAGTTTATGCTTTCGTCCTGATCCTAAAACTGCTAAAATGTTGGTGTAGTCATGTTTGGGTTGTGGGTCCAGGTGTGTCAGTTTTATTTTCATCTTTTTGGTTGTTTTTTTAATATTATTATATTTTGTTTTATTTTTAAATGTCACCGACTGTCTGGCTGATGTTCTCATAATGTGAAGTTTGTTTACTTCCACAGTGGTGACTTGCATTAGTGTCTCGTCAAGGAGAAAAAGAAAACTACTATTTTTATCAGTGTTACAGTTTCTTTGTTTTATTATGGTCACAAACCTTCAGAGGGAAAGTCATCTGTAAATGCAAAAACAGGTCCGCCATGCTTTTATTGTTATTTAAGAACTCCAACGTAGGCTTTTGAATTTAGCAAATCAACAAACAGCCCACCAAATATCAGACTTGAACATGTTTATTCCTTACAGTTGCTATTTAAAGATTTTGATTTTGTATATTAGAAAGAAATACCTGCTTTATTTGTGGTAATCCCAAGAATGATGCGTCAATTTGTCGAAAACTTTGTATTTTTGCTGAAGCTGATATAAAGATGTTTGAATTTTATCTTTGGTTTCTTGGCCTTTTTTGTGTCTCCGGATTGGATCTGAAATGTTGTCTACATGCTGTAGCTAACGCCATAAATAACCTCTTGGTTTGCATTCTAAGGCAACTTCCTCCTTCTGATGAATGAAGTGTTTTATCACTGAATTTCAAGCAGCGTCTTATCACTCGCTGTGTAAATGCCCCTTGCCCTCATTGCCCTCTGTGAGAAATGGCCAGGTCAGACAACCCTGATTTTGGAGGCGAGTCCTTTTCATTTGCCAGCTACTTTACATAGCAAACGATGGCATCTCGCTTGAGGGGGGACGCACCATACGGCCCACCGACGTCACAGGAAGGTCCCACTGTGGGACAGATTGGGGAACAGTCGGCCTCCATCAAAGTGATGACGAAATGACAGGCTGCTTCTGCAACGTCTCACTTCCAGATACAAACGATTTAATTTTGGGCCTGAAATTTGGGGATTTTTTCACATTTAAAAGACTTAAAAGAACAGCAATTTTTTCCTACTTTTTAATTATTTAAAAAAAAAAATAAGAATCTTGTCTTCATCCTCCAAATTTAGGTTGTTTAATGTGGTTTTGGGGGGATTTTTCACTCCTCTGAAGTTATTTTTCATTTAAATTTTCAGTCTATTCATTTTTGACATTTTATTGACATCCTGAGCATCTCTGTGATTTTTTTGTGAGAAATAATTTTCCCAATTCCAAATAAAACCCAACCCCCCACTTTGCCCTGACGATGAAAAGTAAAACAAGACACAGGCGTCCTTAAAAGCACACACATTTAAGTTTAATTAATGAAAAGAGTGGAGGTTTGGTAAACATTTTGTCGGTGGCACTACATACATTCAGCATTATTGAGTTTTCAGTTCAATCCCACCATCAGTCCTGTAACGTAAAAGCAAACAGACAGAACCCAACCGGGGATACTTCTTAAGTTTTTGCACCATTTCAATACAACAGAGACATTTGTGTTGTTCACGATAACATTTATGTATATAGTTCATAGGAGGATGGAGAAAAATCTGTGTGTTCCGGCCGCGCGGCCAGACGACTGAATTACATCTCAATATAGCACAAGCACCACTAAGATGTCTACCAGGAAGTTGAACGCACCGCTCCAGGACCGACCAGTGCCGAGGAAGAGAAGGAGACAGGAAAAGAGTCACAGCGGACTAAAGATGCACCTTTTACGAGGCGCACGGCCTAAGTATTACAGTGACTGTTCATCGGTGTCCTCTACGAGAGTTTCTTTATTGTTATTGTACACCACGGGGAGGGGAGGGGGGTCACATCAACGGCATGGAAAACAAAGTTAACATGGGGGGGGGGCGGTTATGGGTGGGAGCTCTGTGACGTGACATCGCAGCCAGCTGAAACCCGCATCTGCAGCCTTTCACACTATAAAGAGACTTTGAACATTTAGATCAGCAAAATGGATAAATACAGTCTGCAGGGAGAACAGAGCCAGGCGCCGTCCTCGCGGGACCCTCTCGGACCCTCACTTATTCAACAGGATGTGATTTCTATATCTTACATTGGGAACTAAAGGACAGCTAAAAGTTACCACTTCATGAATAAGCATAGGTCATATTTATCTATACACATTTATACATTCAGGTATGACTGTTCACTGTGAATTGGCACCATTTCTTCTTCTTTTTTTAAATTTTTAAAATTTTTTTTTCATGGACGGACAGTCAGAACTGACAGACGCCGGAAAAATGTCCAGACCGTTTTCTTGTCGAGAATCTGTCAGCAGCAGGCATGTTCACAATGCTTCACACAGTCGCCTTGTTCAAAGGAGATCGAGGATGATGAGACCTTCTAACGTGTCCACAGAGGCAACGTCATCCTGTTTCTTCTGGCTTGACAGCAGCTTATGATCAGTTGAGCTTGACCTCTCTCACTCAGTCAAACTAGAAAATAATAATAATAACAATAATAATGGTAATAATAAAAAAAAAAATCACCTTCTTTCTTAGGATGGCAAACAGCTCTGTAATTGTCAGAATATTAAGAAAAAATGTACCTCAATCATGTCCAACAGAAGGAGAAGAACCAGAGGAGTTTGAGTGTGTTTGAGGGGGACGTTTGCGTGTCCTGTCTGTCCTCTGCAGCTTCTGCAGCACGCCGGGAATGTCGGAGCCACAGAGGAAGACAACACTGTCGCTACCGAGCGACGCCACAAATACCTTGTTGTTTTGTTTGCTCCAACTATTTTTTAAAAACCTTTAAAAAAAATGTTTTTTTTTCAAATCGTCCAAAAAAGCCAGTAACATGAATGTGTTTCACTTTTCTACAGGAAAAAAATTGCCTTTAGAGAAAATAAATAAAAAAACCCCAAACAAAAACAAGCACAGACTCTTATGAATTAGATGTAATATTCACATGGAAGACAACATATACAATATTAAACATATTTCTAGACCAATACTGCCTCCTATACAACAAGGCCAACCAGCTGCTGCGTTTTTTGGCCAGTTAAATCATTCATTAATGAACCTTGTTGGAGCGGGTGAGAGCAACAAATAAAAACACCTAAAGAACCAACTGAACGCCTCTCCAACCATCCCCAAAAGCTTCCAGAAACAGACTTACTCTTTAACATAGAAAAATACTATACCAAAACGAAATACAAATATATATATATATTAGAATCTGTTAGGCATTTCTATATAAAGGATTGTAGGGGCGGGGGGGATGGGGGCGGGGGGTTGGGGCTGCTAAAGGAGTTAGGTTACATCATGAGAACAAATAACAAAACATAACGAAAAAAATACAAACAAATCAATTTGCAAAATTAGACTGAACAAAACAAAAACCCAGAAGATGATTCTGCAACCTTTTGTTTTGTGGTAACATTTATATTGATAATAAAGAACCTCTACACTTTTGTCTGCAAACTCTTCTCCACACATGCAACAGTTTGCAAAAGTTTAATACTGCAGGCATCGGAGGGAGCGGAGGGGGCGGGTCAGCCTCCTGCTCTCAGAAGGGGGAGGGAGGGGGGCGGGGGCGGGGTTACGCTAACCACCCCAAACCCTGAGGCAATACATGCTGCTTAGGGGCAGGGGGCGCTGCTGAGAGCCGCTGGGTACCACTGGCACCACGCGGCTTCACTGCAGGAACAGAACACCACAGGAGCCCTCTCACTGCGCGAGTTTGTGTGTGTGTGTATGTGTGTAAGTGTGTGTGTGTGTGTGCTTGCCATGCATGTGTGATCATGTACTTCAGAGAGGTGTGTGACTGCTGCGTCGGTGCTGCCAGTCGGTGCAGTCTCTGTTCTTTTTTATTCATGGAGTTTCTATGTTACAGATGCTCACAGCACAGCGGCTGTGACACTGGGCCACCTGGCCTCCAAACCATCTGCACCGGAGTTATGTGCCACTCCTCCTCCTCCCTTTTTGCTCTTCACCGTCACATGTGCATGAGTGGATGGATGACTCTATCCTGGCAGAGGGGCTCGCGACACCGCGCTAACTTACAACCTAAGCTTAACCTGAACCACCGCATCCGGCCCGGTGCAGGTCGCCTGGCCCAGCTCAGCTCAAGATAGCTTTGCCAAGTCGGACGGTGCAGCTCCCCCCCCCCCACCAACTCGTCCCTCTGGATCTCCTCTCTTTCCCTCGACTTGCGCTTCCTCTTCTGCCTTCCTTCTTGCAGGCTTCGACCCCACTGTCCTCACTGCCTCCACAAAATCAGAGATGGTAGATGGTGACGCGTCTGTCAGAGGCCTGGCAGATGGATGGGGAATTCACACTGGGTAATTTGGGTTGGAGGGATGCCTCGCTCTGAACAAAATCTCTGGACCCCTTTGGAACAATGTTGCAGGTGGTTTTGTTTAGCTGTTGTTGTCACTTCTACGTTGCTCATGATTTCTCTGTGTTACTGTAGGTCACACACCCTTGGAAGGGGAGGAAATGTCCTATTTTACAAACATTGTTGTCCATAATATATAGATAGAGGTTTTATATATATTCTTTATAATCTCTCTCTCTCTCTCTTTCTTTCTTTCCCTCCCTTGCTTTCCTCCAGTCTTCTCTCTTCCTTCCTTCCCTCTTTCCTTTCGTTCCATCTTCTGCTCTGCGGCAGCGGCGGGTGATGTGAGCGAGCAGTGCTACATGCAGCCCACGCAGCCACACTTGATGGTCTTTTCCACCTCCTCGCTGAACGTGCTTCCATCGCTGCACTCGAAGGTGTATTTCCGGCGCTTCATCCTCTGGCTGGCGCAGCAGGCCCCCGTGTCGCAGACGCCGCTGCACTCCACCCAGGAGACCATACGTGTCGTTTGGCAGATGGCGTAGCCTCGCTGGACCTGGTAGAAGTCTCGCACGGGTTCCCCTCGGCACTCGGACTCTGGAGGACAGCAGCAGCGGGAGACACAGACATGAGAGGGAGGCCACAGCGCGCGTCTGTCACCGTTTCCAAGCGTCTTTCCGGAGAGTCCACCAACCTGCGTCGCACAGTTCGCCCGTGTAGCCGCTCTCGCAGTGACAGTAGGCGTCGCCCGTGTCTGAGATCTGGCAGCGTCCATGCTTGCAGGATAAGCGACGGCACGGGTTGAACAGCTCTCCCTGCTGGTTGCACAGCGCGCCGCGGTAACCCTCCGCGCACTCGCAGCGATACGACTGAGCGTCCAGAGGGATGCACTTTCCGTGGACACACCTGGAGGGTGACACAAAACCATCCATCACATTTCATGTCACTTAAACTGACCCCTGATGTCAATGATGGACACTGTGTTTTTAAAAGTCAGTGTTGCCACCTAGTGGCTGACAAGGCACTGCATGAATCGTGCATGCTGCATCTCTAAAACCATCGTAACACATGAAGCTTTCGTGTTTTGTGTTTGCTGACATACTTGCTGCCCTGGCAGGGGTTGGTCACAGGCTGGTCACAGTGCGGCCCACTCCACCCCGGCTGGCAGTGGCACACGGGTCCCTGGGCTGCATCAGGCTGACAGATGCCATGTAAGCAGTAGATCTTCTTGCAGGGCTCGCAGCCCGGCACCACGCCAGGCTTCATCTGGGTCTTCGTGAAGTCCTGGAGCTCGTTGTTGATGTACAAGTTTTGGATGCAGCCGTGAAAACTGGAACCGTTCTGTATCTGCCAGAGACGGAAGGTGCCGGAGTGCACGTCCACCGGCATGCCTAGGGGAAGGGGGCAGGAAAAGATGTGTTGATATGTGGGGAAAAGAGCACGCTGGGCCACAAACAAACAGCTAACACGGGGCTGGTATGAGAGTAATGGAGGACAATTCAAAAATGTGTGTCTTTTTGGTTGATTTAAGGTCAATTGATTTATGACTAATTGTTTTTGAAACAACAAGACACCTCATCTTTGAAGAACAGGAGAGGGGGGATGGAAGAAGTATTTCCTGTGTTGTCACAATCACACAAACGAAACAACATCACGGCATCAAACACCACAACAAATCAACAAACTCCTAAACAGATTGATGTAAAACTGAGAAGCTAGACCAGCATGACAACACAGGTCTGTCAGGCTGTTTCTTATTTCACTTATCACATTATATTTCACATTTAACGACGAGCCATAGGTCAACACGTGCTAAATTACACATGGAAATTAAGAACAATGCATGCAAATCCAAATCAGACCGTGTTTGCCAGTTCTGTGTTTCCACCACTAGAGGGTGCAGTTTACACAAGTAAAAAAATCTGGATGCGTCAACAGGACAAATTCAGTTCCTGTGTTTTTTTTCAGCCTCAATTTTAGGAACTTTCTTTCTTCCATGTACATAAGTACACATGACTTATAATTGTATGTGTGTTCTGGATAAAGAACTAACCACTAACAAACACAGTCGTGACTCAAGGTGAGAGGAGGATGTAGGCGGACGACAGGAGGGAGGGGTTCGGGGTTTGGGGTTCGGGTGGAGGTAGGACAAGGATGAGGAGCAGGGGAACGGAGGGGCGTGGTTGCGGTGGTAACAAAGCGAGGGGGGAGGGGAGGTGATCGACAGTAGTGTAGTAGTTAAGAGTGCCTGCAGAGGAGGGAGGTGTGTTCTGGAGAGGGCCCCTACCCCCCACATAAAGTGGAGCCTCCCCGTTGAGGGGCCGCACCGCCCCGAAGCTGTCCATTGTGGTGGGGAGACCCCCGTCAATGGACAGGTTCACCATCTGGTCGAAGGTCACCAGCTCCACTGTGTGGAACTGACCATCGTTGATGGTCTCAGTGCTGAGAAAGCAAAACACAGATGGGACAAAATAAATGAGCCACTGGAGAGAAAAAATAAAACCACAAGGTTCTGGTTTATCTGGAAGTCTCTGGTTCACCTGTAGATGGCGTGACCGGGCTGGCTGCCGGGGTCATAGCTGACTTTGACATGACCTTGGTAGAGCTCGACTGCAATATGATCATTGTCTCCGTTGTACAGCAGGATCCCGTTGTCCTCAGCTGTTGACACCTACAGAGGATAACGATTGTTTCGCAACAAGTGTTGGAACGATTCGGACCTCAAGGATACAGCGGAGGCTACGGCCCGGCTGCGTACCTGCAGGGTGATGTTCGCCTGGGGCCAGTTCTTCAGGTCAGACAGGAGGAGGTAGGAGTCTCTGTCCACAAAGTTGACGCTGACCAGCTTCTCGCAGCGAGGCCCCCCGAACTCGGGAGGACACTGGCAGAGGGCGTGCCCGCCCCGCTCCACACAGGGGGCATTGTTCTGGCAGTCGGCCAGCTCGCAAAGGGACAGCGGGGATGGGGGGACCTCACACAGCTGACCACTATGCACAGAAAGCACCAGGGATGACATCAGCGATACAGAGCTGTCCGACTGGGCAACGCGAGGCTCAGTGTGTGATTTTTCTCACCTGAAACCTTCAGAACAGATGCAGGAATATCCGTTGAGCTCATCCACACACTGGGCTCCGTTCTGGCATCGATGCCCCTCGCAGTCGTTGTAGTCTACACTGCAGTCATCACCCACGTAGCCAGGAGAGCACACACACCTGCGATACACCAACACACCTCGGAGATCAGTCGTGCAGGGGTGGCAAAATCAAACCTGAACCCTGATTAACGTAAAATATTTGGGGTTTTTTTGTTCGCTTTTATGTCTTTATCTGAGATTTGTCAAAGTAAAGTCTTACTTGGGTCCAGTGGAGGTGATGAGGCAGGTAGACTGATGTTGGCAGGGGCTTCGTCCTGGTGCGCACACATCTTCCATTTCTTCACACATTTCCCCTACAAAGAGAAACACATCATTAAAGTACCGAAATAAAACAGAGTCATGAAAAAAGAGTAAGAAAATTGACATAAATCACCGACACTTTGAAAAAGTTTAAAGCTGTAATGCAGCATCACTGGCAGGCATTTGATCCATTACATATGTAGATTTGTATGCATTGCCAAAAGCAACTTTCTCTGAAAGTAGTAAATTTCTGTCAAGTAAAATAGAGCTCAAAACACTGAAGCAATGAATTTAACTTTAATTTCACTTGTGGGTCTCCTCAGCTCTGACTTATGACATCATGTGTGTTTGCACTTGAAACAGTGATTCCCAGCTCTCCCACACACACACCTGTGTAATAGGGGGGACAAAAACAAGTGTAGTTGTTGATCCCGTCGATGCAGGTCGCTCCGTTCTCGCAGTCGTTGTCTTCACAGTCGTCGATGTTGGTTTGGCAAGTGGGGCCCTCGAAGCCCAGCGGACACGAGCAACTGTGAAAACACGCAAAGCAAATGCATATTAAACATTAAGGTACGAAGCATTTTGAATTGACTTGACGAGCTCGTTGTCCTCACCTGTATTCTACCTCCTCTTCCTCGCTCACTTTGCAGGTTCCTCCGTTTGCACATGGGCTGCTCACGCACGCGTTCAGGCCCGTCTCGCAGTTCTTCCCCTGAAACACAGACCACGGATATTCTCATCGTTCGCTAAAAATGGAGCGAGTTGACGCGACCTGTGGAAGGGTGAGGGAATCGTCTGCTGATCAGCACAGGGGGCTGGTGCTGAACTCTGACCTTGAATCCTGGAGCGCAGCTGCACCTGTAGATCTCCATCAGGTCACTGTGACAGATGCCCTGGTTCTGACAGGGGTTGGACAGACACGGGTTGCACTTGGCCAGCACTGCAGTGTCCACGTCACCTGGGGAGGGGCCACAGTGACAGGTAAGGGTTGTATGTCCATGTTAGTGCTGTTGTGTCTCTGTGTCTGCCACCTGCTCACCTGTGCACTCAAACTTCTTTGCCGGCGTGGTGAGGAGCAGCTTTCCTTCCATGCCTTGAGGGCCGGCGCAGCGTGCGATGCCAGGCTCTTTGTAACCAGTCTTCACCCAGTCAGACAGCCAGCGCAGGTGGCAGTCACAGTGCAGTGGGTTGGCACCAATAGCCCTGATAATGCAAAGAGCGCCAGTCAAGCACTGGACTGGCTGTGCAGGGTTTTTGTTGCACTAGTCATTGATTAAGAGTCATCTGGGTCCAGGTGCCTTTGTCAAATAAGCATGGTTGGATGTGTGATTTTGCTGTACTCCCCTCTCCCACCAGCAGGTGTCTCTCCATCCTCATATAAAAAAACCAAAGCGCAAACTCCAACTTACTGCACTAAACAAATAAAGCTTTACTTCTCAGAGTATAAAGCAGCTTTAAAGTTTAATGCTCGGTGGCACTTTGTGCCATACATCATCTGGAGTTGGGCTTCTCAATTATCGGCGTAAGGTGTGAACAGAAGGCTCTCTTAACCACTTCTGTCACGGTGGCCATGAATCAATGCGCCTCTGTCCTCCCGCTGGATGCACAAACACTCCTGAATCGATGCTGTTCCATTACGGAGAAACACAGGCTCATCTTTTAGGCCAGCCCAATAGCTGACACCTGACGTCTGCTAACATGAAAGCCACTTGACTGTGACTGGATCAATGGCTCCCCTCCGTCCCCCGCCTCAGCCCGTCCTCCCGCAGCCTTGACTCCCGCTCCGCTCTCCACAAAATGTCTTTGTTGAGCTCCCTCCGTCCTCCCTTCCCTCCCCGTGGCCCTGACATTGATAGGTCTATTGATCAGCCACTGTCACGGCCTGATGTGAACATATCCAGAGCAGAAGGATCACTGGCAAAGACACTTTTGTGCAGTTTAATGCAGAACCACACGAAGGCTGGACACACACACACACACACACACACACACACACACACACACACACACACACACACACACACACACACACAC
>JASSRZ010000014.1:10305488-10318879 GCA_032164315.1 Malacoctenus gilli | reverse complement strand
ACACACACACACACACACACACACACACACACACAGAGAGAGAGAGAGAGAGAGAGAGAGAGAGAGAGAGAGAGAGAAAGAGAGAGAGAGAGAGAGAGAGAGAGAAAGAGAAAGAGAGAGAGATAGAGAGAGAGAGAGAGAGAGAGGGGCTTTTGTTAAAAAAAGCGACACATACATACACAAGTGTCCCTGTAGGGTGGTTGTAATCATTGATACAGTAAGTAGTACACCGACGAGCCGCGGGAAATCGATACCGGTTCAGTCATCTCGGCTCATGTGACCACAAGAGCAGCACAATGGGACCTGGCTGATTGTCGATCTGCCTCGTCGCACCTAATAAATCCATGCATCTCCATGTGAATGTGCGGACAACCACGGTGAGGATGTAAATCACTGCAGCTACGAGCCACCTTTGGGGAGCTGTGTGTTCAGACTGAAGGGTCCGCTGAACATGCGTCCACACACACCTGCATGGGCTTGATGTTTTACTCTCCCCAGAAGGCCGTTAACCTGAGCAGCTACGGTGTTTACATGCTGGAATGAAACCGAATAAGCTGTGAATGTAGAACAGACGCGCCGGCTGCTCGCTCACAGCGGCTTCAACAGGAATTTAATCAGCTGTGGAAGATCTGGTGTGACTCGCAATTGAATTCTTGGTTATCGGCTACAATTAAATCGACAGTGATTAAACAATTAACCAGTTAGCCATTTACCAGCAAGTCGAACTCAACAACGACAAGGATGAATTGGTGTTCGATCGAAACGGTCAGACAGTAAAAATGAGCTTCTTGATTTCATGACACTTTCAGCAAGGATTGATTTCAAATCTCCAGAGGGATTTCACAATATGAAGCGTTCAATCTTGGACTCATATGTGTAAAAAAGCATTGGAAGCTTGTCACAATGGGGCTTTTATATTCCAGCTAAAAGTCAGCTTGGTTACATGCACCATTTCACCAGTTACACTTGTGTTTTATTGTGGTTTTTCACCCCTTAATCATAACAAAATCACATCAATTCTGAAATATGTTAGTTAAGAAAAAAAACAGAAGTTTGGGGGGTTTTTGACGGTGATATCTTAATCCATCAAGTTACTTCCTATAAATTATGTGATGAGCTTTTGTTGTTTTCACGCTCTAAAAATAAACCTCTGAGTGAAGCATCAGGTTGTTTTTTAACTGCAGGGTGAATGCTTTGCTGACAGGTACTCACAGGTTTTTGATGTCCGTCGCACCTCTGAATGCTTTTCTGGGGATGGACTGGATGAAGTTCTCACTCAGATCTCTGTGGAGACAATAAGCAGGCGTCGGTTACAAACAGCTTCCTCTCTGAATGGCACAGCTGTTTTTTTTTTTGTAGTTCGACAGTGCGTGTGTACAATACGACCCTTGTTTGGAGGCGGTATTAACATGTTTCAACAATTTTCCTCTGCCAGCCCTTCACTTCCAGTGTTTAAGCGTGCTTTTCAACCAGTTCACACTCCATTCACTGTCACTCCCTCTTTTACCACACTCAACAGTGCAGAACGAAAAGCTACGGGCATATTTTTTCCCTCTCCGACGTGTGCCAACACCCTGAGGTGTGGTACTGCATGGAGAGCCCTGCTCACAGTGGAGTGGTTATGTTTTTTGGTGGCTGTATTATTCAGTGTGCACTCATGCTATAATTTGTCCGCTGTGCCTTGACCATGCTGCGGTGTGAGGCGCCCAGCTCGCTGCCTGCACACAGACCAAACAAACAGAGACCGCCGAGGGGTCCTCGGTCATGCCGGCGGGTGGATCCGTCTGGAGGCCGAGGCACAAAGAACATTATCTTACGGAATTAAGTTGTGCGGACGTCCAGCACTTAACGAAGCGTACAAATTAGGCATTGGGAAAGTGCATGTGTGTGGAAAGTAGCAGAGTGAGAGAGCAGAGGGGAGGGGTCAGAGAGGCGGCGAGGGACGGAGGGCGAGTGAAACACAAGTAGCCGCAGTTTTAATTAGCACAGTCTCCTTTTCTTTCTCGTTTAAATGCTGCACTAATCTGATTCAGAGAGGATTTGACCCTCTTGCGCGCACCACACACACAAGCGCACACACACCACGTGAGGGGGAAACTCTGGGGGTGCTCCCAGATAGGCTTCTGCTTTGAAACACATGCAGGGAGCAGTGAGGGCTCCCACACTTGTGCAGATGTAAACAGAGCACTTATGGCCACCCACAGAGAGGCTGAAGCACAACACCAGGATCTATAAAACTACACAACACGGCTGCTCGCTCTACCACTCTGATGGCTTATTCCAATACACGAAACCCCACACTGCACCCAGTAAGTATCTCCACTTAACCCCCCCCCCATGGGTTAATAATAAAATGAGTTCCCAAGACTATAATGACACAAAGTTTCTCGCAGTGTCTCCACAACTTAGTTAATCTTTCCAGAACTTTCCTTGGAATGAATATTGCAAAGACAGTCTGATTGCCATACTAAAAGAAGGTGGTGGTGGGGGGGGGGGGTTACACCGCAACAGTCATGTTGTGCAATGTCTCTTAATGAAGGGTTGGTTGTGTCTTTCTGGTACAGCGGATATTAAAAGAGCGCTCTGCAGGCCGCTGCAAATACACCCCAATTAAAAATGGAATTTGTGCGTTTGATGGCGTTCCATGAGAATAACTACTGAGGGCAAGATGGATGCTGTGACTTGTTGAGACATGCTCATGTTTACAGGCGAGATTCATTAAAACATAAGTGTGTACTTAGAATGGCATTAAGAGTGCAGAAGAATCCTATAAAAAGATGGATCTCCTGAAATAAAGTAAGCAGTAAGCAGCACAGAAGATAAAAAAAAAATGAGTGGTTGGAAGCAGGAACTGGAAACCCTTCTCCTGTGGTGTAACCTGCCTTGTAAACTGGGACCACTTCCAAGAACTTACATCTCTTGATTTTTGGCCTTTTAATCTCATTCTGAACAATAAATGTTGGTATGTGCTTTCAGACTTGTGAACTTGATACTTTGGAGGGACAAATATTTGATCTAATGGAGAAATATGGACCTAAACCATCATGTACCTGACAAGTAATCAATGCCATTCACCAACTTAATCAGATTCAGAGTCTTCATGTGGATGCTGTTCTAAATAAACAAAAACACAGCACGGATGTGCAGATGTGCACATCAAACGTACATTTTGTTGGCTGCAGTTCAGCCAGAGCAATAACTCTCCGTCTGGAGAGACAACTCATTTTTTCATGTGCTAATTTTTGGAGTTTTATTTTCTCAGCAGATCTGCATAACATCTGCTTCCACCGACATATGGGGCAACACAGTTAGCAGGCGATTTAGGCAATTACAACACAATAATCTATCTAATCTGTCAGTCCGCCTCATTTTGCAGGATCATATCCCAAACATCAAACCCCACGTCGTGCCTGCTAACCAGCCAGCTCTGGAGCCAGAACAGTTGTGCTTCACTTCTGGCTCCTTTGTTGTTGTCTTGGCAAAACAGCCCGAGTGCAGAGTTGAAAGCTGAGTCAGTCTGGCAGCCGGGCGACATCGCTGCGTCTTATCAAAGAGTCTCCGTACGAGAGGAATGCTTTTGGTCAACCTGCCTCTGAACTCCGTTTAATTACTAATTAGTTTCCTCACCTTCCTCCTACCTCTCAGCAGCCAACACACATGAAGAGTTTGTAGCGCCCGACTGGAGGCATGCAGTTAATGACTTCTCCCTCCGGACGTCACGGAGAAAGTCTCTCCGCCTGCATGTGTGTGTTCATGCCTGGCTCACAATGAGGCATTTTTAACAGATCGCTTCTGTAGGACGGCATTGTTTGAGCGCCAGAGGCTACAGTAGGTGCAAGTGGAGGATAAAAGACTAAGAGACAGACGTGAGAAGCGGGGAAACAAGAGCGAGCAGAAAGGCTGTGACATAGTGAATACAATACAACTTGTGCAAGTAGTGAAATGAACGCTTACGGGTGGAATCCGCACACTAAAACCTCTGTAATCCTGTTAGCACGCAAGCACACGATTGGCTGGAATGATGTATAAACTCCCACTTATGGCGCTCTTTGATTGGATTAGAAACCGGGGTCGTTGGAGGTCGCTGTAAATAATGTTGGTCTGTTTTGGGAAAAATGTGTACCCAAAAAAAGCCCGACGACAACCAAAGTGACGCTATCTATCATGCTATAAAAACTGCTTGCTCATATTGCTCCTCTTTCGTCTGTCACATCGAACCAAATAATCACGGCGGTCGAGGTTTGGGGTCCGCAGTCCTCTGTGTCCTTCGAGGATTTATCGACGGCTTTGACTCGTACTGGAGCCAGAGCGATATTAAATTTAGCAGCGCAACATTTCTGCATTTACACTTTCTCAAAAACTGCAAACAGGACATTTCTGTGGGAGACCACGCTGCATTTTGCATAGTCTGTGGTTGCCCCTCATGGTATTTTCTAAGCTGGGCTCCAACTGCGCCGGCTCGGAGACACTTGACATTTGTGATTAGCTCGAAAGCTGATTTTCAGGGAAGCACTGATCCCTTTCGAAAACAGACATGATTATGTGAGAACAGTCACCACAACTCGCGACACTGGCCGCCATCGTCTCGAACATTGAGTCACGACAGTAAATCTAATGTTACGGCCCTTCAAATGGAAACCACAACAGTGCGACGCTTGTGCAGCAGCATAAACATGGTTAATAACTGAACTGGCGTGATGAGAAAAGTTTCCATCCACTTTGTCCTTCGTTTCTCTGGCGCAAGAGAGCCCGGCGAATGCACTTTTGAAGTGTGTCGGCCCAGGTTGGACTTTGCGAGCCTCTGGCTCGTCAGATTACGAGGCAGCGCAGGAGCAGACAAAGTTAAGTATCAGAAGCGGCAGCAGAGGTCATGACCTGCACACTTCACTGTTCTTGCACAGGTCTGTTCAGGGTGAGCAGACTTCATGGAAACCATCAGTGCCTCGCGGCGCTCGTCGCTGGCCGGCCTCCTTCCACGCGCTCATTATAATCCTGTGAAGAATATCTGAAGCGGCGGCCTCCAGTCCCCGTCCAGGCTCGCAGCCATCTCACAGCGTGCAGTAATGATGTCAGACCCGCAACTTTCTGTTTCCCTATTTCCTGCACACAGCATGCCGGCTCGCTTCTTTCTCCTTTTTTTTTTTTTGTTTCTTCGACACAGGTGTGTGAGAGCGAGTCTTCAAACGGCGCGGAGCTGGGATAGATTTACCTTAATGCACTGCATACCTTGCGAGTGGGCAGTTAGTTCATTAATGCGGCCTGGCTCTTTTTAGGTGACGTTGCTCACAGTTCATTCCCATTGTTGCCCTAATGATGAGGTAACACACATGTTTTCAGGTGTGCCCTCGCCGTACGAACCGCAGACCTTAAAACGCTGTGGTCAGGATTTTTGAGGTTCCACCCATTCAAAGGAAAAAAACCTCAAACAATAGTGTGTATCTTATAATCAGTGTAAAGTACTGAGACAATAAACTTAGCTCCTGATTCGCCTGCTTACAAGAGTCCCCACAGAGTCCATATCTGGAATAATTGGTAATGTTATCAGACATAGCTGAAGGCGCCTGGTCTGGAGATTAGCCGCCTTACTGAAGGTAATGTCTGGTTCCTGTCTGATTCACATCATTAACCTCTGATCTCTATCTCAGCACACAGCACTAATACTGTACTTAAACTCTCTTCTGTCTAACACAAACACCCACTGTGGCAGCTTAATGTTAATACCTCCAATCAAACGGCCAGTGTGAAGGCGCCCACGTAGGAACTCGTGCCGGAGGTAACCGCACTTTTTACTTCTGTCGTCTTTATGAAGGACGGCAGGAAGAGCGTTCTGAGGACGTTGCAGTTTCCCAAAAGCCGGAGGGACCGCCGGCCTTTCCCGGCGCAGCGAAGGAAAACTTTCAATTCACACATCAAAACATGCCGACACATTCGTACACATGAGCGAAAACAACCACTTCTTTCATATCGGAGCTATTTTATCACCTTTCTACGTTTTTTGCAACAACACATTGACAGAAACATCTTTATACAATGAACAGTATATCAGATTGGCCTCTGATTTTGTGGCTTCTTTGCCATTTAAACATGACAAGTCATGACTTGAATGTGACTCCTCTTCTCGCTGCTTTCACAGACGTTTATCACTCTTGATCTTTAATCCAGCACTCAATCAGTTGCATTGCATTCACACCCAGAGATCAGGGAGACTCTCTTTAAACCTCATTTAAACACTGACAGAACCATAATCAGTGAAAAGGCACTCGATCTGCCCTCTGCGGATTAGATTTCATACCTATAAATAACTGCTGGTTCTGAACAGAGCTGCCTCACCGGCGCTCCTGCATACGTCCCAGAGAAAGTGCATCTATTTCGGTGTGAGTGTGTCTAAAATAGAGTGGGGTTTTTTTTCTCGATTTGTTGACTCGATTGCATGATAAGAAAATGTTTGTCCCAGTAGAACGCTGGTAATTTCATTCTGCCTTTTAAAGGGGGAGAAAGAGACTGAGAGACAGAGGGAAATGTGTCTGATTACTTACTCATTAAGGGAGTTAATGAGGTGTGTGAGAGCTGTTAAAAGAATGGCAGTGTGCTGCCGCTAAACGCTAACTACTTTCTTCCTCCCTGCACGGTCAAAAACTACAAGTCCACGCAACTTGACACACAAACAACCAGATACACAAACTCTGGGACTTCAGACACACACTACCGAGCATAAATATGGACTGACAAAAGATTGGAGATACAACTGCATAAAAACGAGCAGACAAACTGAACCAAACATTGGCCAATAATTATGTGGAATTGAAGACACACATTCATCTCAGACATCAAATAATCAATGTCTCTCGATGTTTGTGATGACTAATGAACAAGAATGAAATCTGATCACGTTCGTGCTTAAATCCTGGATTAAGACATTGAGCTGTGGAAGAACGAATGCAGGTGTAAAGCAAACGCACTAATTAAGAGTTGATGGATGTGAGAAACTTGATGTGACAGTAAAAGGCCTAATACTGACTCCAATAGACAGGCACTGCGCAGTAATGAAGTCCCGATATGTAATTAGACAGATTTAATTGGGGCGCTAATAATCTCTCCCGACAAAGACTGAAGAAATACATGATGATTTGTCACTTCAATTAACATTAGTCATAAATCTCAGTGCTGCAATTACCATCAATGTTCCTCAATTCCAACGAAATGAAATGACACTTCATGTTATTTGAACTTGCAACACACGCACTCACACACTCGAGGTGATTTAACACCAGGAGCTGGTGAAAGAAGTCATTCTTAATTTCTCCATCCTTGCCTTGATTATCTGAAGTTTGTCTACATAAAAAACTCTTAATATTTCATTATTGTACATGAACAAGCGGATACATCTACAACATGTCTTACAAAACCTGAGACTGTTAATGTACCATTATTCAGGCTGTTTATCTCACAGTGTTGCAAAAGCATGTTTGCTATATTTTCTTTTTTTCTACCAGGTCCAATTTTTTTGGCTCTCTTTCTGCACAAACACCAAGCACATGTCATTTTGCACAAACTCTCTGCTTCAGTGTTGCCATTTCCACACGGTAAGAATCTCCAAAGTCGAAGCTGATCGACCACAACAGTTTAAAGTACAGCTGAAAGTACAACTTGTGTGCGTGTGTCTGCAATTTGACAGATGTTATTTGGATCCTTGGTAAATCTGAACCTTACTGTGAAACTTGTGCTATTTGCTCCGTTCCTGAAGAACCTGTGGCTGACACACCACATGGAGTGGCGGCTATACAAAAGCAAAACAAAAACAGGCAAAAATAGTGGGAAAAGATTGATGAGGAAGAGGCGTTTGATAAAACCCTTGGTTGGAGCCGTTTCGACTTCTAAAGCTAAACAAACAAAAGCCTGTTAAAAATCTGTAAACACTGCCAATTTGAACATGCATCACTGATGGCTGGACATGTCTCTGGTTCAGTGCAAAGACAACAAACCCACAGAGTCAGACAGATGGAAAAAATAGGGAAGGTGTTAAAAATGGGGGGGAAACACAAAGAGAAAAGGGGAAGAAAGAGGAGAGGTTGAAGCTGCAGGGCCTTTGAGTATTTGCCAAAACACAGGCATGCACCGTATCTACGTGTTTGTGTGGCCCACCGAGAGTGACGGAGTGTTTCTGTGTGCGGCCCAGAATATCTGCTCGTTCCCGCTCGCCTCCCCTTCCCCCACCCTCATCCGTCTCTCTCCACACCTTCACATTTTGCTTTCTGTCTCACTAAAATTAATGTTAAACACGCCTCTCCCTTCACTTTCGCTCTCGCCAGGCTGCAGCCATTTGTTTTCGTCCCTTCGTGCAGCACTCAGTGAGATCTGGACCAGAGAGCCCGAGACCACCACTATCATCAGGATGATTACCGTTATCATCCGGAGGTCAAAACACACAGTCCTCCAGTCTGAAATCCTTCATTCACTCGCGCACACAAATTATTATGCGCAGACACAGAAATGCAGCTCGAACAAAAAAAAAAAAAAACGTGGAGTGCGTGAAGGTGTTTCTCTCGTCCCTTTGTGGTGCAGATGAGAAAAAGAAGGAGAGAGATGGCTGGAGCTCAGTGCCGGGAAGAAACTGCTGCTTTTCGAAGGAGAAGAAACGGCAGGCTGTTTTAGGAATACTCTCACACAGAAAACCCAGGAGAGAAAGTCTATTTTGCTCCCTGACTCGCATCTGAAACTAAATATAGGCTTAACAAAGAATCGTAATGAAAAACAAACTCGGTGCTAATGCAGAAAGCAGCAGAATTCAATCGCATCTGTTTGCCTTTGTTGTTTTTGTTGTCTTCTGAGAGCGAGCTCGCGTCAGCACTGGTCCACAAAAACTCGCACAAAACCAGTTGGGGAAAGATTGACTCAAGCTGCGTGTCTCTTCACTGGTCCCTCGCTCCTCTGCAGTGTCACTTTCTCTATTTATTTATCCGGCCTTCAGGAAATAGGTCATCAAGCTGCATTATCTCATTTCCAACGGACCTCACGGACCGTCCTACCGGAGCGCTCATTTATATATTTAACCCTCTCATGTCTCGCGCTCCTGCGTCTGCTGGAAGACGGAAAAAAGGGGGGCCTTGTGGCCGCATCTGGAGAGGGTATGTGATTTATTCCGATGTTGAGAAACGCAGCTAACACAACACCCTCTGTCTCTGCGTCTCTCCCGCTCCCATAACACACACACGTCCGCGGGACTGTCTCTTTCTCGATGGGACCAAAAGGGGATTTCATGGATGGACTCCGCTCTAATCATCTACAGCTCAGCGACCAACGAGAAACACACTGCGCTCCCAGACTGGAACACTCAACAACCACCAAGAGAAAACACCATGTCAGTGGAACTTATCAAGTCCACATGAGGGCTGACAGACACACACACGCACGTACACGCACACACACATATCGGGAATCAAGCCGGAGCTGGTTTAACTGTTGCCCGCATCTCATCTTTCACTGTAAATGATTCATGATGTCTGTGTGTATTCGTAGGCTTAAAAGTCCCGTGCGTTTGGCTGTGAGCTCGGCTGCCACCCGGGAAGCAAATGAAAGAGTTAACGTGGCGAAGAAGGAAGAAAGAAAGATCTATACTTTCTTCAAGCTCTCGATTCATCCTAATTTCCCCGACCATTATGTGTACTTTACTTTCGGAGTGAGTCCGAGCCTTTCGCTGGCAGTCAAGCTGAGTGATGGAGCGAGCCGAGCGGCATCGATCACAGCCGACGCTCACAGGCTCTATCAACAGACGGCAGGGTGCGCGACGGTCCCGCCTCGCACAAAGACAGAGCCGAGCCCCGCGCATCCATCACGTTTGCCTACTTGCTGGACAATAGCAGAAAAGTGGGAGAACAACAGAGGGGAAAAAAGGGGGAGGGCGAGGGAGAACACACCTCTCAACAGGTCCATTATCACTGCCATTACCTATCCTACATCAGCCAGTGGGCTCGCTACGAGCCAGAAGTAATGATCTCCATCTCTGGGAATAGCCTGGAAATCATTTTGCCAGCATAGACTAATGTTTTACGCTGAGTTCGGGCAGGAGTAGAAAGGAAGGAGGCAGCCATTTAGAAAGACAACAATGTCAATCTGGTTGGCCGCTCTCCCTCTCGCACACACGCACTGAGCTGTGTGGTCCCACTAAACTGGTTAAAGATGCCTCTTTGTGGAAGGCTGGCTACCTAGAAAGTGGAAAGCTGATCCTGGATATCGGATGGCGGCTTTTCCTGGAAGCGCTGGTCTGAGGTCGGCGTTATTGAACCGCTGTGATGACAGATCCACCACACCTAACCACAGGCGGCTGATAGCGGATCAGAGGATTGTCACTGACACACGCACATTCAGAAGCTATTTCAATCAACATGAATGCTGGACACTTCAAGACACACTAATTGACTCCACGCAATGACACCTTTGGGAGAAAATCGCACACGAGAGAACAACAGACAAATACTACAGACACAGAAAGGACGAGCTGACCAAAGGGGACCCCAGCGTGGATGCTGGTTCTGCTTTCCTCTGCGTTTCTCTGTGTGAGAAGCCTTTTTCTGTTCTCTGGGGTGACTGTAACGAAGAGTGGAACTTCTCAGTCATTACGTTAAGTGTTCGCAGTCACAAATCACACGTGGAAAATATCAGGAGGGGAGAGGACTCAGCCAGGGGGAAGGTGAGCGCAGTGGCTACCTTCACATGGCGTCCGTTCTCTCCTCGAATCCCTCTGAAAGCTAACCTTAAAAAGAGCCCAGAGGTACACGCCGAACGACGCAAAGTCAAGGACACCTCGTCGAAACAGGAGAGTCATTCCAATGAAAATCTGCATCAAGGCTCAGTGGATGTGCTGCGATTTTTGCGAGCTTTTAACCAGTTTTCTACCTCTTTTCCATCCTATTACATATAAAAATATTTACATTTGTATACGTGCTGTGATTTGAATATATAAGCTGTGCGGTAGGAAGAAGACGCCCCCGGCACGGAGTGGGAGTGAGCTGTCCCACAGCACAGATAGGAGGAGTGAAGTGATGGGAGAATAAAAACAGCAGAGTCTTCCATCACTCATGTATAGTGGCTCCCGCTCATCATGATGCATGAGACAGGTGCATTGTGGCTGACACAGAGTCAACAATTCACCCTCGGCATATATCACCTTATCTCGAGCGGGGGCGCTCACCAGCGCACAAACACACCCCTCCCCGCGTGCACATATGCATACAGCGCTTTCACTCCCACGTGTTATCTTAAAGCAGCAAGACGTAATCAGCATCAGGTCAGGCCTCCCAGCCGTGGATTTCTGCACGCAGGGATTCAACAAATACACAGAACAGGTGCCGGGAGATAGCTGGAGATGAGACAGGCGGCGGCGCAACCATCAATTTGTGACACACAAGAGGCGAAATTAAACTTGTGATGATTGTGCCACAAATTCTTCCTTTGTGGAAAAACCATGTGTTAGATCTCACCTGTCGATACATCTGCAGCAACGCCGCATGGGTGTGTCACATATTATCAGGACACATTTATTCCAAGTTTAAAGTTAGTTAAACTATGAATTTTAAGAACCATTAATGACATTATTCTTCTCATTTTTTCAAATTAGCAGAGAATATTTCTCTGTTCTTTTTATCATGTAGTGAATTACCTTTATTGGACATACTTGTTGATTATCTTTATATGTCACACACTGTGTATATTATAGCTGAATTGGGAAGACTCAAACGCATATTGAGATTGTGCACAGTAGAAGCACAAGGCAACAACACCTGGTTGGAGTTGAAGAGTTTTGTATCACATTAGTTATTTGTGCTGCGTGGTGGAGAGAATTCAGGTACTTTGTGTCTCCATCTGCTCAGCCTGATTTCATTACTTATCTCGTGACAGGTTGTTACATAAGTAAAGAGGTAAAGGTTAACCAGTGGTCAGCTGGCGCTGCGTGCTCGTGTGGGTGTGATTGGGACCAAGGAGGCAGCGCTTCCTTCCCGTGACGAGCGTGCGCACATGCTAAGGGTCACAAAAAAAGGTATTTGTTGAAGCTATGAATAAATAACTGGTGGGTCTCTAAGAGTATTGAGACCTGACATGAATATTACATGAGACTGGCAGGAGGGCAAGTGGCTAAACTCGCCAAACAACAATGCAGATTTATTCTGCAACCTGTGATCTTAATTCTTTATTGGACTTTGGTGGCAGCGGACTAAAGTCCTCAGTTTGTTATGATGAGTAAATGTCTGCAGCTGAGTTACCAAATCGATCATTGAAAAAGTTGCACCACTGATAAGCATTTCTGGGTTCATTTCAAAGAAAAGTTCATGTTTCAAAATAAAAGTTCTCACAGTCAACCCATGACATAAAGATGACCAAATCCTTTTTCGGCCTCAATTCATTTGTCTACATCTTGAGTGTTTTTCATGTTAAGTCTTTGTATATCTGAACACAAAAGAAAATCCTACGACATAATAAAACAACTACATGCCATGTTAAAAAGAAACCCAATTGTGAAAAAAGTATTATAAAACAGTGTATAACCAGACATGTAAACCTCCCAAGAAAAGCAGCACCATAGCTCATTCAGGATGATTGATTATCCTTGAAAAAAAGGATACGAGTGCTTCTACCTTGGAGATCTCTTTACAAATGATTCAATGAACCAGTGCAGACTATGAAAAATACAGGTTTTCCCAAGTCTGTCTAAAGCCGGGGTGGAATAACAAGCAACCACTTGGAAAAACAAAGCCGGTGCACCACAGAGGTTTGATGGATAAAAGCAACAAGGTACTTTGGAAGGTTTTTTTTAGGCATATAGCAGTGCAACAAATAATCTGACTCCTGTCTGACCACTTTTACATAAAGGGCACGGCCTGCTCCAATTACTTTCTTGTGAAACGAACACACATCCCCTGATGTTTCTTTGATTTTGTGTGGAATTGGAGGGATTTTGTGGCTTTAATTTGGAAAAAGGCAGAAAAAAAATGCAGGGAGTAAATCAGAGCCTCTGGGCTTTTGTTTTTCATTCCTATCAGTGTTCTTCATTAACTTCACTGCAAGCGGAGAGTTATTTCACAACAGCTAACAGCCCACCTCTGTTCAAATTCAATTTCGCTCAGGCCGCAACTCAAAACACACCGCCAGTCAGTATGCGCGAGTGTTCACATGCGCATTTGCGTGTGTGTGTGAATCAAATCCTCGTGTCGGGATAGGCTCTCAGTCCAAACTGAAGGTGCAAGGCCAGAGATTGCAGAGGTGCTGGTTGCTAGGATACAAAAAAAAAGGTACCCAGCTGGAATTGTGACTAAGCCTTGAGGGTGTGAGTGTGTGTGTGTGTGTGTGTGTGTGTGTGTGTGTGTGTGTGTGTGTGTGTGTGTGTGTGTGTGTGTGTG
>JASSRZ010000014.1:10250692-10266629 GCA_032164315.1 Malacoctenus gilli | reverse complement strand
ACACACACACACACACACACACACACACACACACACACACACACACACACACACACACACACACACACACCAGTCATCCATCACAAGGATCTACAAATAGCAGAGCCCCCGACTCCACCCCTACCCCTCCTCTGCTCCTCTCCCTCCTCATACAACACCCCCCAGAACCCTGCCTGAACTCACTCTCATTCTCGAGATCCCCTTTTCATTCCCTCGACTCTATTCACAATACAAATCTACTACAAGTATCTTTCTTTATCAAGTTTTTTTTTCCACTACTCACTCCGCTGCTTTTCTCTCAGGTTTCCCTCCAGGCGGACCCCTAGAGAGAGCCCTAACCTGCATGACACTGCACAACCCCTGCCCGAAGGGAGAGACTGTGGGGAGACGGGGCGCCGAGAATGTATACATGTAACGAAGGAGAATCCACCAGGGAGGAGCGGAATCAACACATTGGCCCGCCGAGCCAAAACACTGGGATAAATAATCAGTAAGTGCGGGTCTTAACCTACACATCCAGCGAGGCCACACATACTGAAGCTTGAGCAGGAGGGGGGAAGTGGGGGGGCGGGGGGGGCATGAAAAAAGACCCAGCACACATTCAGTTTGTCTGCACAGATCATGAATCCTTTGGGGAGGCAGACCGCAGCCATAAAAAGTAAGTCAACACTATATTTTAAGCACAGCGTGAACACAGAAGAACTGAGATTGGTGCCTAATATATGCTAATGAGAGGACAAACAGCTACAACAAACACGGACACACACAATCAGACCTGTTCTGGTATTTAGATTTTGGAGGGCTGCTGCTGCCACCCCCCCCCACGCCAAGACCACGCATTCCATAAGACGGAGTCGCGGCATAAAGACATAAAGTGGACCTCTGAACGACGAGCAGCATCTGCAAGCCATTATCATTTAGTTTTAGAGAACTCCTAATAAATATCATCTACAAAACTCTTCGGCTTAAACAATGAATAAGTTAGTGCCTCGCTACTCGGACCAGCGGTATTGTAGCTTTCAGGAAACTTTTCCAAACGCACATTGTTCCTGCGCCTCATGGAGCAAATCATCAGTATTCTGGATGCGATTCCCGAAATGGAGCTCTCGCTTTTACGAGCTCAGGCCGGAGTGTATTGTTCACAGTTATTCACACTATAAAACAAATGACACTTTAAAAACAAAAAAGGGCGCTTATGAAGAACAGGGAAAAAAAGTCACTGTTGCAGAATCAGCGTTTGTTCATGTGATGCTGTGTATTGATCACTGCCTAATGAGGCCTCCGTGTTTGACTAGAGGTCATCTGATTAGATGCCAATACCAGAAGCTGAAAACAATAAATCAGCTGGAAAAGTTTGTGTTTTTGTAAGCAAGGGTGTATTATTGCATCACCTTAGGGGGGCACAAAGCTAATGTATCAACAATGTTGAGCCTCATTAAGACATGACTCAGCATTAAAACAGAATGACTCATTTATGTACTTGTTTTAGTTTTGTTTTTTCAGAAACTCCGCCAGATTTGCACCCCTCTCCCAGCGAGGCTACGAACAAATTGAAACAATAATCCAACCTCCTCACTCACGATTGTGTGGCGCTCCAGCCGTGCGGTTCCTGAGCTCAGTCTGCAGCGGGCTTTCCTGCGGGGTGTGGATCCCTCCCAACGTTAACATCAGCAAATCAAACAGGTTTGACGACCATGTTCGGTCGGGCTGGTGGAAACACACAGAGGGAAAAAGTGAGGAGCAGGCGGGGGAAATCCAAAGAGAGATGTTCAGGTTGTTTGCTGCCTCTGTTCACTTTGTTACTTGACCAGTTTACAACACCAATGCATTTGCATTGATGTGTAAATGCAGGTGAACACACACACACATACAATTCATACCTCAGGAGAGAAAAAAAGCCCCATCTGTCCCTGTAAAAATGTCAGTGCAGTGTAGATCTTCCCTCTATGAATGGCTAATTAAAGAGGAGACAGTGGTGCTTAGCGGTAATGGGGGTAGTAGTAACATCCCTCCACTCTCAAACAGCCCTGATAGGAATGCACACAAATGCACATAATTCTGGTGTTTCCCCAAGAAGTGGGAGGACATGCAGCAATTACGATTGTCTGGAAGAGGAGCGCTTGCAAAGCATCAGGGCTCAACCAGAACCAATGCAATTGATGTTGGGATGGGATCCAAACTGGGACGATGCGACGTCCTGAACTCTCATTAATATTTTCCTGGAGGGAGTTTCAAAGAAAAGTTCATCAAGCAGGCAGCTGCACCTGGCTGAACGGAGGGAAGGATTTCACATTACTGCTCGTTTAACAATGACGGGAAATAGAAAAAGAAACCAAGTCAAGCAATTGGCAGATCCCACATCAGACAAGACTGGTTCACCCTGAGAGAGCTGTGCCTCCAAGGAGGATTTAAAAAAAATCAACTGTCCAAGGAAGGTTTAAAAAAAAACCTCAACAATAAGCTGCAGTCTGAGAAAGCTCTATCTTTAAATTGTGTTTTCCTTTTAGCATAAACTGTCTGTCTTGAGTATTTTATAATGCGACCAGAATTAGCTCCCTCTCAAAGGCATTTCAGTGCATACATTTAAAACAAAGTCCCGTCCAACCGCAAAGCCGCTCACATATATGTTTGCGGGCTGCTGTGTGCAGCAGATAATGTGAAGTTGATTACAGTACGGCTGACTCATTTTACAGTCATCGGGCTCGTTCCGGAGCACGGAGACTCTATAAAAGTCCCCGCGGAGCTGCAGCGGTAAAACAATACTCCTCCTATCATGGAAGCTGTCTGTTGTATATTTACAGAACATGAGAAAAGGCAGACCCGCTCTCACAGATGTTTACAACATATACTTACAATACCAAGCATGCATTGACATGGACACCATAATGACACGCTGAGACATTCCTGCTATTGTGGACAGCGTTCCTCACTCCGGTCGCCCTCCGACTCCAGCTAAAAGCTCCGTCTGTGCACATGCGGCGCTGGAAACGGAAACTTTCCCAACACTTCTGCTGACAGAGCCCCTATTTTGTGCTTTTTCGAATTTACTTTTATTTTTCGCGTGGCGTGGAGACGCAAACCTCTGAATTCACTTCGATTGTTTAATGCTTCGAGCAAAAGAAGATTAAATTTGTTTGGAAGACTCAAAAATTGTCTATTTGACTGCGGCAATTTGACGTATTTATTTTAACTTTGAGCGCTCACGTGCTTATGAAACGTGTCTTCTTTGCCGTACACATGTTGCAACTTCAAAGGTGGAAGCGCCCAAAGAGCGTATTTTTTCCTCCTTTTTCTCAAAACAATCACGTTTGAAATTTGGCTCAACTGGAGAAAACGCAGGTATTTTCTGTTATTTTTGCAGTTAAAGAGCGTCACCTTGTGGTAACAAATATTACTGCAACGCGAGGCCGAGTGGAGGCAACGTTATTGAAATTGCTGCTGAATCGTAATAAACTCACCTTCTCATCAAGGAAAATACCAAAAAAACGGGGTTGTCGACTGTTTTAATCCACATTGAAAGTGGAGCAGGTAAAGAGGCAACTCAAAAGGAGGTTTTGTCTTTTAATGACAGTGAGTTGCATAGCTTCACAGTAAACTAATTACATGGACATGCACTTCTGTAGCTTTGTCACATTGCAGTTAATTCGTAACAGGCTTGCATGAACAGTAAGACAATATGGTGACATTTCAACACAGTAGTAGTAACCCCTCCAGAAAACACTTGCATAAACTGGAATGAGTATAAAAAGCTTAATGCCGATTTGTAGTCACACAACCACTAGGAACAAACAGGAGATGAAAAATAAAGCAACAGCAAATATCTCTGACTAAATCTAGAGGTTTAAATAAAATTAAAGCAATAAAAGTGTTCACAACGCTGCATAGAAATCCAAATGTAAGAACTCAAGAAAGTAGAAAAGGTTTAAAGTAGCAATAGTTTGCAGTGTCACAGTGTCTCCAGTGTTTTTCCTCATAAAGCACCAGCTTTTTATGCAGTTTTTGATGGCCTCAACTTTTTCCTCTTCTTGCCTTTCCTGCTTCTTAACTTCCTAACTTACTGAAAAACAGACTCATTCTTTCAGCACATTTGGGAATTGAAAAAAAAATTCAAAAATATTTAAGACACTCTTGACACATAGTCACTTTAAGGCACATTGCTAAAAAAAATGCTGAAAAAGAAAACAAACCTGCATATAACATCACCTCATAACCTTCAAGGCCTCAAAACACCATTAAAAGTAAACTACAAGTATTTTTGAAAATTAAATAAAATTTGCTCAAGCAAACACACGTCCATAATATAAAAAAAATAAAACAAAACGTTACTATAAAACAGTTTAGAAACTGAACGTTTTAAATAAAGCACAAGGTTTTCATTGTTTTTCTGTAATTTTCCTTGAGAAAAAGTTTAAAAAGCTGCAATTTGGGAACCTCCTGTGATCTTGCAAACCTCGTAATCGTAACATTTTATCCCAAAAACAAACAAAAATAGGTAAATAAAATAGTGGTCACACACAGCTGCATGTTGCACCGCTGAGTTTCTGAAGACGATCCAGTCAGAAAATTCATTCGCAGTGACATTTCTCGAGCTGTGTTGGGCTCGTCCTTTACAAGACGATCATTTCTGGAAATGACGAGGAGAGAAGAAAAGAAACACGATGAAGTTAGATCCAGTTTCTTCAGCTGAGAACAGGCATCAGGCATCATTAGCAATGTAAGCACTGTGAGGCCAGACTTCCCTGTGGTGAACCGCAGGCACATGGCTCAAGTGCAAGAAAACCTCTTCAAAACAGCTACCAGGAAGAAAAAAAAACTCCACACTCGTTGCTGACAGCTTTAGGAGTGAATCGTGCCGTCTCATAATTTCAGACTGACACTTTAATTGGTTTCGGTTTGGATAAAAGAATTTCAGTTGAGTGTTTCACCATACACGTACATCATAATCATTAGCATCAGCACGGATGTTTCCGGTCGTAAAAACAGTTCCTGGAGTTGTAGCCAGTCATTCTGACACAGCAGGAGCAGTGGTGCTGCTTTCAAACCGTGAAAAGATCCAACGGGATTCTTTTTGCACACTTACAAATGAGAGGTTCCTTGTGGTGAAAAAACACAATACTCACGGTGCCACTGTTGACATTTTCTCCTGTGTCAGAGGAGCAACCTGGTTTGTTGTTTTCTTTTTCTGAGGTTGCTTGGCTTCCCAACACTTTCCTCTGTTGAACAAGTGAAAACTGTTAATATGAAACCAAGACTAAATTTGAAGGCAACGAACAATTCCTCCGCTGTCCTTTGTTGCCATTCGGAGTGTGCCGTATTAGATTATTGATGTTTTTTTTAATTGCTTCTTCAGAGTTGCACATTGCTCATAGTTCTGATTGGTTGAAGCCATCCTGGTCAAAAAGTGACAGGTCCGTCCAATCTGCTGCCAAACAGATGATCAAAGTCTCACTGAACGAAAACAGCAATAAATAACTCACCTTGATGATTCCGCCCAAAGAGCGAGAACGCCAATGATTCCTGTTGAACGGTGACCACGAGTCAGCCGGTGTCATTCCAGAAGGCTGCTTTTCCAACTACAAAAACAGGAAACGCCCCTTGAAGAGCTGCCGATGCATAACATCATGTCTGAGCTGTTCCTCCTCAAACCACCGACCTGTCTGATGAGTTTCTTCTTTTTGGCAGACTCTGGCATGTTGTTGACTTGCTGGTACAGCTCTCGGAGGGCAGTCTCGGTGTAACTCTGGCTCTCAGATAAGCTCAGTGTGCAGCCGCTGCTGACCTCACCTGAGACTGCTCTCAGCGATGGAGAAGGAGAAGCAGGTGCTACGAGGTCTTGGGTCCCAGGACAGAGCGACATATCATCCTAAAAAGGTAGCATCACAACGTGTGAGATTTGGCCATTCATGGTATAGAATCTGGAGACAATTTCATTCAGAAGAAGAATAAAATATAACCAAACAACAGCTTTGAAATGTTTCAAGTCAAAGTCTTTTAGAAGCAATTGTTCTGAAAGTATCTCAAATTATCAAAGGAACTGAATCTGCCAAGTTCAAATAAAAAGCAAAGGGGTTAGTGTGGATTGTTGGAGAATAGCTTGATTTGATGAACCTGATGCAGAACCTGCCCTCACTCCTTTTATTCAAATGAAATGCATAAGAATGAACAAAAACACTTACACTTGACTGAAGCGTTTTCGATCCAGTGAAGTAGAAGCGGGCATACTCTTTGATATAAACAGGTGCCTTCAAAGGAAATAAGATTGCGTTTAGCTTTCTCATTCAACATCATGGAGCTCTGAAAGAATATCGGGCTTGTAGGACAGAAAGAATGGAAAAAAAAAACCCACACATTTTCCTCATTGAATGATCCACTGCTAGTTTGTGAGGAATCATTGTATATAAAGATAAATAAATCTTTCTACAGTCCAGATTGTATTTTCAGGTTGCACATTTCTTTGCTTTTAAAACCCTGTGCTTCAATACCTTCGTATGCAAAGGGTCAGTTCTAAGCTATTACTAGAATCAGGATTTTCCAACTGGCATTTAAAAAGAACAGTGTGTGAGAATTAAATAAAAGAAGGGCTACAAAATCAATGCGTCAGTACATTCTGAAAACAGCAGAGGCCCATAGAAAATCTCAAAAACACTACAAGGGGTCAAAAAAAAGGAAAAAATGAAGTCAGAAATGTTGGAGGTGATTGATGGAAACACATCGAAAAAAGGAAAAATGTCAAGGCAAGTGATGAAACAACGAAACTGCTGGGTGGAGGGGGAAAAAGGCAGAATCCAAAGCAACCAGAGCATCTGTTGATTATGATGCAGATTCAGTGATGGAAAGTCT
Source organism: Malacoctenus gilli (assembly GCA_032164315.1). NCBI lineage: Eukaryota > Metazoa > Chordata > Actinopteri > Blenniiformes > Labrisomidae > Malacoctenus > Malacoctenus gilli. The sequence continues at coordinate 10,259,789 of JASSRZ010000014.1, read as the reverse complement.
GCATATTAGTATTCAGGAGGACAGATGACCAACTGCAGTGTCTCACTGCTGAGTCGCACAAAAGGGGAAAAAACAATGTGTGCATGCTCACATGCACAAAACCTTCATGAGAGACATTTCAACACTCAGCAGTGATGGTGAAAGTCTAGAGTAAGAATGAGACGTGACATCAAGCAAGACCTTTTATTGCCTTATAATCCTTGGATATTGAGTATCATTAAATGAAAGACAGGTCCAACTCATGTGCACTTCTTCACAAAAACTCTGGTGAATTGAACATCCTCTCATGCTGATAAATTTCTCACACCAGTAATATAGGAAAAAGATGTTGTGGGCACTGACAGGAGAGTTTTTTTTTACCTTGAGCAGTTTCTGTGAGTGCCTGATGAGAAACGCTATCCCATTGTTCAGCCTTTCGATGTTTCCCTGCAGGTCGCTGGCCGTGACCTGCAGGAAATAACCCACACACAAGTCAAGACAGCTGCAACAACCTCTGCCAATACTGGAGCCAAACAAATCACAGCATTAAATTGAAAGGAAATAGAAGTCTCACATTTTTGGGCCAAATGATGTGTGGCGCAAACATTGTGGCTAAATTGATTGCCGACATCTTGTTGATCTTCTGATTGCGAGCCGTGTGGAAAAGCAAGTCCAACAGCAGTTTCAACAGACTGCGGTTGGCAGCTGGAAGCAGCATGAAGAGCAGCTGAAATGCCTCGATTTGACGCTCCTTGTCTGGTACATCTGTCTTATCGCCGTTCTCGTCAAACTGAGTCAACTCTGGACAAAAAAAAAAACATTTTTTGAGAAATGAAAAGTTCGATTTGGTCTCTACAATGATCAGCAAAACATTTTCATTGAGCCTTGTCAACTCTGTGAGGTTCATCAGTACCGCCAATCTTCAGGTGAGCATGATAATGTCTGTGCGTGAGCAGAGGCTCTGGCAGCTCTCCCAGGTACGCTTTGAGCAGGGTGGCTGCATCATTCGGGTGGAAGTCTCCCGTCTCCAGATCTATCTCTGCCCCGGCATTCAGCATCTCCCTCAGGGCGGCCTGCCGTAAGCTGTGGCCTGGCACACGGAACAGCCCCTCCACATGAAGGTCTGAGGGCCGGGACGGAAGTGTAGAGAAGGAGGACAGCGAGGGAAGGGTGGGGGAGACGGGTGGACGGAGTGAGAAAGACACAAGACGGCAAAGGCACAGAAGTGAGGGGAGCGATGCAGTGAATGCAGCAGAAAGAGGGAGAAGCCAGGAGCAAAGTGCTTCCTGATAAATTATTGACTCCAGCGTTTGCTCCCAGTGTCCACTTTCAGAGAATGACTTCATTCTGTTCTAGAAATAAACCCTGGCCTCCTGCTAATTCATTGTTCCCCAACAATAAGTGCCTTGATGCTTGTGAAGTCAAAAAGTTAAAAACTCAAGCTGGCTCTTGTTCAGGGAATTCTGTGGCTTTTCAAAACATTCTGACATAAATCCAATATCAGAATATTTTACATTTTTTCCTTAATCTGTCAGAAAAAAAACTGAGATTTGGAGAGAAGTCTACTTTGCATGGAGTCATTTTTTAGTCCCTTTGTGCATCAATTACAACAGGGACATGGTGGGATGGAGTTGTCACCCAGAGACTCCACCTCACCTCCTTCACAGTTTCTTTAGCACCTCCTGTATTGTGGCTGGAGGAGCTCACAGCTTGCTTTTGACATCAACCCATAGATTCTCTGTGGGGCGCAGACCTGGCAAATTAACTCACCAATAAAGCGCACCGTTAGCCAATTAGGTCTCAGTGATTGTGACTGTGGGCTGGAAAAGAAAAGCGGCATCTCAACCAAGCTGGTCAGCAAATAGAAGCTCTTGTTTTTTGTCTTGGCTTGAACACAGTGGAGTGACGTCAACAGATTACACAGTGGCCCTTTTCATTACTGATCACAGATGCTGCACAATTAATATTCCAAACCTCCGCATTTTCCATTCGGACTCTGAAACCCAATTGCAGGCTGTCGAGCACAGGTGGAGTTCTTGCATATACTCCTTTACTTTTCCTGTCAAATCTTAAACACTCAGTCGATTTTCTTAATATAAAATGTAATCTGGGCCTCTGTGAACTCTTACCATAATTTCTTTGTGTTGTATTTTGTTTGCAAGAGCTACACCCTGTGTAGTCTGGCCCACTGTCAAGCCAGAAGCTGATTACGGTTTGTAGCAGAGTGCTGAAAAAGGCTGAGATGTCCATAATACACAAGTAGAAATAGAGATGGCTGAAGGTTGTTTTAGTTCTATAAAAAAAGTTTTCCGATAAAGTGACCTTTTCATGTCAGACATGGACTTACTCACTTTTACTCAGGTATTCGATGAGCTGATAGATCTGTGCAATTCCTTCCTCAGTCAGCGGTGCACCAAATACCACTCCTTTGTCTGGAATGCATTAAATGCGTCAAGATACATGACAAGTTTTTTTCACAACACTGTCACGTGAAGAGACACTGGTTGCTTTTTTATATATACATTCATATAATACTGTGTCATTTCAATTTTTCTATGACTCGATTAATTCATGTATTGATTAGTTTTGATTTCTAGCTTTTTTTGTTGTCCTCAACCACTGTAAACGTTAAGAACAAACCATTTTGACGATTAGCATCAATGTACGTGGCAGGAATCACAAGGGAGGAGGGGGGGGGGGGGGCGACAACGACACACAGAGTGGTCAAAAGCTCAACTATTACAGGAAAAAAAGAGACGCCCCCCCTCCCCTCCCCCACAAAGTGCCCTGTCAACATAATTATAGTTTGAAATAATAGTGGAGGCTGAATAGAAAGTGCTCTTGCAAATCCTGAAAAAATGAGTCCTTTTCTGGGACCAGTGATTGCAAACCTGTAGTTATCAACTCCTCTCCACAACTCTACTTAAAACGTGTTGCAATCATGTGTGCCAAATATTTTATTACTGCTCCAGATGGAAATTATTTACATAAAGCACACTCATCGAGTAAGCAGAGTGCATTTGTCTGGAGCCTGTGCTATGAATAAACAAAAGGTTTGGATAGATTTGCTGATCATGTCAGACAATTTAAATGACACGCGAGTCTGACAAAAAAACCTTGCTGGCGCACATATTGCGACGTAAACGGGTGAAGACGGACAATACATTTTTTTTTGTTTGAAATGCGCGTGTTGACCTTTGCGTCTGAGAAAGTTGAAGGAGCGCAGGAAGCCACTGGAGGAGGAAGGGACTCTGGGCTCCGACTCTCCGGTGAGCTGAGCAAACTCATCGCCGGGAAGATCAATGAGTCGAGTGATGTTGCTCAGAACCAGCTCGGAGAAAGCCTGCGGATGCTCGTGTCTCAGTCTCTCCACAAAGAAGTCCGGGTTGAAGATGACAGGCTGGCTTGCCTTTTCCTGACTTGTAAACACACTGCAGGTTGTGCCCCTGTAATAAGGATTAAACTAGTAAATCACCATAAAACTTCCGAAGCAAATCAAAAAACTTCACCATATCACCGCTAATGGGTCAATGCAATGAAAAGGTCGAGGCATTTTACAGATTACATACAGCTGACCGTTGCACAGCCTGTTGCTAAGATAATTTAGCTGCGTATGCTAAGGTTAGCAAGTTCATAAGAGACATATTGCGGTGTTTGAGATTTTTTTCACCAAGCTACCTTTACGCAATACACGGAATAAAAGTTTTAGCATTGTGCTATTGTAATTTCGGACGAAATAAAGTGAACTGTCTTTACTTTCGGTCCAGTTTGTGCTTGTTTTGGTGATTGGCTCCTGTCGCCATCTTCGTTTGAATCTTCCGCTGTTTCACCTCTTGTCCCGCCCACTGTATTGTGATTGGACAAAATATACTTACGTCACAGGGCTCCTGTCAGTAGACTGGGGCACTGCAATGGTACTTTTCAAAATGTTCTTGCGTAATTCAAGTTATATCATCCCCTGTCATAATGTCATACACCACACCACGATCAATACCGGGAACAAGCAACCCAAACTTCGGCATGAAATCAATGTTTGTGGTACAACTGATACAGTGCATGAGGAAACATTCAAGAGCCTATATTGAATTATCATGAATATTCAGATAATAGTGATGCGTTTTTCCTGGCAAAATGTTCGTCTAATATTTACTCACATGTACAATGAAAAATGCTAAACCAAATGTAAATTCAGCCTGACTAAATAAGGACATGAGGAGTTGGCCTTTATGAATGCATAATTTAATTCATCATTCCCCTTTCACTTTGTTTCACATTTTAATTACTCTGTTGATGTGATGTTAATATGAGGTAGCCAACAAAAACATGTTTTCATGTTGACAATATTCATATCGTGGGCATCTAATCACTCTGCATTCATGCTCATTTCTTCTGCTTTAAAAGGAATTTTAATGATCAATGATGACACTCTTGGCAGTGATCTAAGTATGCATCTATTCAATCAGCAGACCTCTTGAGTTTTATGAATATTTTGGTTGTGGATCATTTTGAACTGATGTTCATTATAAATTTGAGGAACATGGATCAACAGATGACATTGTCAATTCAGTGAAATTCAAATTAGGGATCTTAGCTTTGCAGAACTTTATATATACCTATTCACACTGTAGTTTTCAAGTGATATATGTTTGTTTCCATTTCCTCATAGTATCCTCAAAGGGAAAGGTTTGATTCCAAAGTCACAGTCACAAAACACAGAATATCCATTTAATTTGCAGCTCAAAACATAGTTACAAGCACAGTACAAACTTGAAATCGTCTCCAACGATTAAAGTATTGATGCGCTGTGGCAATGATTTGCAAAGAAAGGAAAGCTGACATTTTAGCACCAACAGTGCTTTCAACAGGTTTTATGACTGACCATTATTTTGAATCACCCAGGCATTACTGTGAAGGAGACCCTCCCCAGCCCCCATCCCCCCTGGTCTGACTTTATTTAACGCCTTAGCCAAAAGCCATCCTGGGGTGAGTCAATGTTTTTCAGAGTGTATTCAAAGAGAACTATACAGAGGAGAAGAAAAACTCCATAGCATCTATATCTAATGTCAGGGTTTCCTGAAAAATAAGGGTAATGAGTCGATTTAAAATGAGCCACACTTGTAGGTGTAAGAGACTCGACATGATTGCGTTTTCATAGAGTGTAACTAATGCAATTTGATCCAAAGCTGTGCTCATGAACTGGATCTCACAGTCTCACAGTAGACCTATAATAGCTTTACATTTGTCCCAGGTTTATCAGCAGCACAAAGACTTCCTATAATTTACTTTTTAATCTGAGCTTTTGTTCTGACTTGATCAGCACATTCAAGAGTGTTTTAGCATGTTACGATACAAGCATTACACTTTAACATTATTCTTGCACAACAAATACTTGAAACAACATGTTGAGGACATGATACTGTACACATACCATCATGTAAATCTTTTGATTACGATAAATATACTTTATCACAGTTATTTTGTTATTAAGGAAAGAATGCGATTCCACAATATCATTTCTTTACATTTTAAAAAACATGAAAAGTTTTTGTTATTGTCAAAGTTGGTATGTAAAATTAGGAGAAAAAAAACCCAAAACACACATTTTCTGAAATAAAATGTCAGACAACACAACACTAAAGAACTAAGATCTGATATGATCCATAAGACTCTGAAAGGGTCTCGTCTCCTGAGGTGAATCATTTGTTGACTCCTTCCAGAGAGAAATGAAGGAAACTTTGAAATTCACACTGATTGTAGTTGCTGCTCATGGTGAAATGGACTTTCATGCTTTCTCCTCTGACTTGATTGGACTGTGATTGCATTTTGCTGGTTTCCTTTTCTTTCCCTCGGAATTTGGCCCTCGGTCCTCTCTCTGACTGCCACACTCCCTTCTTCTGTCGAGCTTCTCTGTCGAAACCAAGACATGCTCCCGTACCTCCAATAGCAGTGAGGCCTGATCCGGCCCAAAGTTCTCCAGCACGCCCTCCGAAATGTATGCGAGGAGATGCAGAAGAGGAGCGGGTCGAGGGCCCCGTTGATGTACCACAGAGGGAGCGACAAATAGGATTTGAGGACCGTGTAAATGGTGAGGACTGTGCCGGACCACACCACCACGTAAACCTGCATCAATGACGAGGCAATGTCTGGGAAGTTGCACACAAAAAAAGCGACCACGACTGCACCTGCGGAACACAAGATTGTAGAAGAAAGGAGATGAGTTGAATCCTAATTGTAACCCCCAAACATCTGGAGATGTCGCAGTGAGATAACTGAAATGTCAACCAAAGCTTAGTTTTACTCTTGAAGGTGAAAGACTTTGCAGAAAAAAAAAATTAGTTGGGGATTTTCATGCTTTTGCCTCACCCATGAGTTTCAGAGCTCTCCTCTCGTTTAAAAGAAGTTTCCCGTTCTGATGGCATTGCACATCCCATCTCCCCTCTGGATTCATACCAGGTCTCATGAGACCCATGTTTCTTCTTTGACGGCCATTTCTTCTCAAGTAGGAGAGGATGAGCAGGTAGAGAGTGAAGATGGAAACCAGTGGCACCTGTTGATAGAGAACCATGGTAACTGCCTGTGTCTAATGCCAATGAATAATCTGTCTGAGGGCCTTTGTTTCACCAGAAAGAAAAATCCTGCTCTCAAGAGTAAAGCTCCTTTGTAGATGTGCGCAGGATCAGGCTCCGTCATCTCACACATGGTGGAGACGTGGAAGGCGTCTTTGTGACTCGTTGCTGTGTAGTCCAGGATGCATGCCCGAGCCTGGTCGTAGACCAGAGCGAAGGGTACGGCGGAGATCAGCGAGATGATCCAAACCAGGAGAAGGCATGGCAGACGGGATCTCTTCAGGGGAACAAGAAGAAATTAAGGGGAATCTATTGCTTTGAGGCTGTTCTTCAGACGTCAAAGAAAGGCCACACTCACTTACCTACTTCTATTGTTCTTCACATAGTGTATGATTGTGTATGTTATTGTGGAAGTTGCATAAATTTATTCTGTCTTTGTTTCCTTAAACAGTGTTTTTTTTATTCTGATACACAAACAGAGAAAATGAAAGTGACACCCTCCTTCTAATACTTTTTCAGCACTTTGATGTTGAGAAATGGTGATCATGATAAACTTGATTGAATTTCAAACGTACAAGACAAAAATCTGGTCTCAATTTTGAAAAAGCAAAATTGCACATTAGTGGTCCAAAATCTAAAGGTTGTAAGGATTTTTTTGTTTTTTAATTGTTTGAGAATTTTTTGAGAAAAAAGATTGGCATGAGTAATTTTGCGTGACAAAATTGCACATATTTGCCGAACAAGCACTGACCTTGAGGCTGGAAACAGACCACATCGTGTGGCAGATTGCTGCATAGCGCTCAGTGGTGAAAGTGACAATCACCCAGCTGGTCGTGGCACAGTACAACTGGCGCATCATGAAGTACACTTTGCACACTGCTTGGCCCAGCCGCCATGGGTAGCTCTCCCAGTAGTACCGGTACAATGTCACTGGAATGGTCAACAGCTGCAGGATGTCTGAAATAAAAAGTGTTTCAAGGGACATAAGTGGCGCCATCAAGCAGGAAAGTTAGAGCGGAATCATTCCATGAAGTACAGCTAATATATTGTTGTAGCTGTGGAAAACAAAAGTACTGAATTCAATGAAAACTGAACCAAATAGTAATTTGAATCTTTTACTGCAACTTAACCTGTTAGTTGCATTGTGCAGCACCAGTGTGTACATATTTGATACAAGCCTGAGTCTACCATGAAACTATGGGAGCCTTGCGGTGTTCCCAGTAAAATAACGGAACAATAATTAAAGATCGGTGAGTAATATTGCAGAGAGCTGCACCAACAAAAATGTGCATTAATTCAAAAAGAGCATTTCTCAGCAAAAAATGCTAATATTTTGAGGACTTTCACTGATGATCTCTCAGGGCCGATTTGTGCAACAGACATGAGGTTTTTTAAAAGAATGGCCAATTACCTGATACCACCAGGCTGAGCAGATAGAACCGAATGGCACTGACCCTCATGTGATCGTCCATGATCAGGGTCAACATGCTCACACCGTTAAACACAACCTGAGGACGAATCATGCAGAATGTTTGGCGGATGGCTTACATGACACGTTGAGCAACTAAACTGCGTTTACTTTCAATCATCACGATGACTGTGGAAGGGAAAGAGAATATTCATACTCCCAGCAGGAAGATGATGCTGTAGAAGATGGTCATTGGGATCACAACAGTCAGTGGCTCCCTTTTGGTGACACCGATGTCGAGCTCTGGCATGTCACTCGGGCTCACGTTGCAGCTGAAGAGGAACGAGTTCTGCTCTGAGACGTTCATCGTGAAGCTGCAGTCGAGTGAGAGCAAGAAAGAAATAGCGAATATAAATAAGATTGAATTCATGATTGCTTGTCTAAAAAAAAAGAAGAAGCGGTTAATTCTCAAGATGTATTAATTGGAAATGTGTTTTAATGGTCTTGAACATCTCTAGCTTCGGACTGAAATTTCTGTAATTCACCTTCGAATAATTTGAACAGTGTCATTTCATAACGACTACGTCTATGTTTACTCAAGGTCTTTCAAGAAGTACCAAGTTCGTACTCTCCTTTTGTTATGATTATTGTTAATCGATCCCATGTGTTTTACAGTTTTAATTTGGCCTGAATTATCTCATTTCATATCTCTCAATCAAATGTAACAAATGTGCATGAGAAGATAAGAACCTAATCACCAGAGATCATTTGCGTGAACGTCACTATTGGCATGGTCAATAAAGGGTTATTACCTGGATAAAAAACATTCACCACAGTTTCTGTCCATACAATTGATTCACATGCAGCTGAGTGGTAATAAAGTCAAACTGAATCGACGTATTTGCTGTCTATCATCTCCACTTGGACCCATATGCAGCCATTTATTCTTTTACCAAAATCAGGTAGATAGAAAGCTGATCTGTCAAAACACCTCATTAAAATCTCTCTTTCTCACTCTCTCTCTCTCTCTCTGTCTCTCTCTCTCCCTCTCTCTCTCTCTCTCTCTCCCTCACTCACACACACACACACACACACACACACACACACACACACACACACACACACACACACACACACACACACA
>JASSRZ010000014.1:10233309-10250592 GCA_032164315.1 Malacoctenus gilli | reverse complement strand
ATGAACCATATATATGTATGTATGATGTATGTGTGGATTTGTGTGTGTGTGTGGGGGGTCATTATTGTCAGCGTGTAAAGCTCAAGTTTATATCTAAATCTATCACTCTACCATACAAATTTGAGTGTGTATGTCATTATGTTGATTTAAAACCTCTGTTAGAATTGTATATTTATATAATTATACATGTATTATTTATATTATATATACCGTAATTATATATTTTGTATATTTAGTTTCTCCTGTTGCACATTGGAAGTGATGTGTTTTATGACTACACCAGTGCGCTAAATGTCGTGAGTTAACCCCAGTTATTGAGCGTACCAGTGAACCTTGCTGTTTTTTTGCATTTTGTATCTAAAGTCAGTTTCATTTCAATGTTGCTCTCTTTCCCATTCACATCAGCGGGGTCCACATCTCAGACAATGGCTTGTCAAGAGAGGTCAGAGCACCGTGACGGTGGAGGCCGGTGCCACCGCAGCTCCAGCTGCTGCTACCGTTCCTAACGCTGCAACAAATCGCATCCTGGGTCGCTGGCTGCTGGGTTGCAGTGGGCTTGTGGTCGGGGCCGTTGTTCTGGGGGGCGTCACCAGGTGCGAACATCAGGAATTCAAACTTTGGATGAAAAACAGTTACTTCTTTTTCTTTTTTTAAAGTGGATTTGATAGGTACTTACTGCGTCTATGTATCTGTGTCAATCAGGCTGACAGAATCTGGGCTGTCCATGGTTGACTGGCATCTGGTGAGAGAGATGAGGCCCCCTCAGTCTCAAGCAGAGTGGGAGGCTGAGTTTTCCAAATATCAGCAGTTCCCAGAGTTCAAAATGTGAGACTCCCATATTATCATTTGATCTGGTGAATTCAAAGTCTGATCAAAACCTCACCTAATGTTGCTGTTTTGTTATCCACAGAATGAACCATGACATGACTCTTCCAGAGTTTAAGTTCATTTTCTACATGGAGTGGGGGCACCGTATGTGGGGCCGACTGGTTGGACTGGCTTACATTCTTCCTACCATGTACTTCTGGAGAAAAGGATACTTTACTCGCTCCATGAAGGGAAAAGTACTGGGGCTGTGTGGATTTGTCTTTTTTCAGGTAGGCTCCAGTGCAAGAAAAGTATTAAAACCATAGTCTGATCATTCTTATCATGAAATCATTTTTAGGGAGGAAGGTGGTTGAAAACTGAAGTTCTATATTGCATCTGTGTGTGTCTCTTAGGGCCTTCTGGGGTGGTACATGGTAAAAAGTGGGCTGGAGGAGAAGCCCGAGTCTTACGACATCCCTCGAGTCAGCCAGTATCGTCTGAGCGCTCATCTGGGCTCTGCATTATTGCTCTACTGTGCCAGTCTGTGGACTGGACTCAATCTGCTGCTGCCAGGACACAAGGTACAGAGACAGGTCATGTCTGAAGGCGGAAAAAAAAACCCAAACAAATATTTTACTATTGATGCATGGACTGGATGTAATGTGATACATTTTCCACAGTTTGTAGAAACCAAACGTCTCATGCAGCTTCGGCGGTACGCAAAGGGTACTGGTGGTCTCGTCTTCCTCACGGCACTTTCAGGTACCTTTTAAATCTTCAAATGCAGTGTCACATACAGTCGCCTACTCTGTCGAGGGAGAGGATCGCCGTTTGTTTCATTCATGTTGAGGGACAGAAAAAACTCAAGATTTTAAACAAATGGACCTCTGACAGCAAGCTACCATATTCCATGTGCTGCAGGCCGAATGGAACCATGAAGCAGAGATCAATGACTTCATACAGAGACACCAGCATGTGTCCCACTACACAACTGTTCAGTGGAAATAATTAAATGGAGATGTGTCTTAGAATAATTATATGTAACCAGTTGCCAGGAGGATTGGGGTGATAGGAGGGATCAATAAAGCTTTGCCCTATTTACCACGACATAATACTGATGTCAGATGAATGCATGAAAAGACACTGAACCTTCTGTGGTTCACGGCACATGTGTGTTTTTCACTTGGGTTTTGTTGTATCATGGTTTTGTGGTTTGATTGAGTTCTGGCTGCTAATCATGGTGGAGCCCCCTGCTGTTCCAGTCATTTTTCTCATGTTTTTCTCTCAGGAGCTTTTGTGGCTGGTTTGGACGCTGGGCTGGTGTACAACTCCTTCCCTAAGATGGGAGAAAGATGGATCCCTGACGACCTCCTTTCTTTCTCTCCCACCCTGAAGAACTTCTTTGAAAATCCTACAACAGTGCAGTTTGATCACAGAATTTTGGTAGGCTATTTTGCAACATATATCTGGTTCAGCTTGTAGATGTCAAACCAAACACGTCGAGTTTGTGGTGTAACTCAGCATGTCGAGAAGAGCAGAAGGAGATTGTTGTGATTGGTTGTTTGTTTCTCCAGGCAATCAGCTCGCTGACTGCAATCACAGGCCTCTATCTGTTCTCCCGGAGGATGGTGCTGCCCAGGAGGGCAAAGATTGCCATCAGCCTCCTGGCCGCAATGGCCTACACACAGGTGGGCCATGAGAGGGATCAGACACTCGTATACAAACAGACTCGTTGGCTTTCAGCAGCATGGTTAACACTGCGTTCTGCTCTTTAGGTCGCCCTTGGCATCAGCACCCTTTTACTGTATGTACCGACTCCACTGGCAGCTACTCACCAATCCGGCTCTGTGGCGCTTCTCTCGCTGGCGATTTGGGTTCTGGCAGAGCTCCGGAAAATGCCCAAGTAAATCCCAGCTCCTCTCTGGACAAATGCACTTCCAAGCAGCCACACGACAGAACTGCAAGAGTTAACTGCACCACCTCAGAATATTGCAAACTAAGGAATGGTATTTATTTAGGACTGGACATATGTGTCAGTGAGAACGTGACTGTTGAGGTGTTGCGGCGAAATCCTCCTGAGGCGACTGATAAATCTTACACACTGGCTTGTTGTTCTTTTCTGATTGGAAAAATCTGTCAAAACATGAAGGAGTCATTCAGGATGAAGAATAAATCATTTGAGGGGTTTGAAGGAGCTGCTTTGTTATGCAACAACTTCAACAAAACATGCAGGTTCGCTTTGTGACTTTGCTCCAAGTTTTCCATTGAAGAGTTCATTTATTCTGCAAGCAGCTGGAATTCAGCAGGTTGTCAGTTTGAGCAGGATGTTTTGAACGGAAGCCCGTTTATTGAATGACTCCTTGTTGCCTTGTGTGTGTTTGTAGACACTGCCTCAAAGTTAAACCACATATGGCTGCAGAAATTTATGTAAAATTGTGTATATATAAATTATGACCCATTTGTTGTTTAAAAGTGATGAGAGGATTGAAATATTGATTGTTGCTTTGTACTTTCTTCCCCAAAAGCGCTCTTATTTTATTAAATATAATCATGAACTGTCACACTGCTCAGTTTTGCATAGTAACTGTGATTTTTTTTATTGTCTCTGTACAAAATATACACATTTTGAATATGTAATGCAACCAGTTGAGGCTAGCTTACTAGACAGTCAGTACAACAGGTTAGTAGGTTTTCATTGCTCTAGACACAGTACATGCGGGTACAGATGAGCTTTATTTGTGAAATAGTGTTGGTAGGAACAATCAGAGCTAAATCCCCTTTTATGTTTGGCCGGAATAACATTTTAAAAAAGAAGGATGGAAAATTGCAGGCTTGGAAGTGCATATTCTCATCAGGGCCTTTTGTTTGGCCTATACTGTGCTCTGGATGGGTGTAAGTTTTCATAGAGAACATTATTGCTATTTCATGGTTAGGCTTTGCATTTAAAAGTCATTTAAGCTGATTGAAACACAGCCTGGGTTCCTCTGATGAGCGAGCGATGGGACTCGAGTTCATAGTTGGTTGCAAGTTATAATAAAAGGAATAATTTGTCTTGTTTGCAACTGAAAAAAGGACATTGCATCTGGACAGCGTGCAGCTAAACCACAGCCACTCCGTCTTCATTTATCTCTGATTGCCCCCGGTCCAACTCGTTTAACAGTATCTCCCTCTCTCCTCACCCACAAGTGGGCTCGATATCTTCACATGGAGTGTCTTTATAGAACTATTTCATCTCTTTGGTGTTACAGAGAGAGGGAGCGGGGATAATAAGGTATCAGAGATGTAAGGGGGGGACATGGAAATAAAAACTGTCAGCAATCAATGTTTCTCATTAACGATACACACAAACATCCTATGCCTCGTTGAAACTGAATGGGCCTAATTCAAAAAAAAGAGGGATTTAAGGGGTCTTTTTTCCTGCTACAACCATATGACATTTCCAATCACAAGAAGTTCACAAGTACAATCTGCAATCTAATAAATTTCCCACTGATTGTATATTGACGGACAAGTACCACTGTGGTATGACAGTCTCACGTTGAGAGAAGCTGAGATGATCGATAACAGCCCATCAACTAAAGTGCAATCCCCACGTTGTACTGCCTAATATCACATCACTGGGAATGCTAGGAAATGTACAACAGTCAATAGACAACTAGCTCTAGGACTGTAAGAAGTTTGGAAGGCCAGGAATTATTGTATCAGAATCCCGTGGATCAAGGTGGGCATCGTCCCTCTGGGGTCTTTTATGGGGGTGGGGGGGGGTGGATGACATCTCTTTCCGTTTTCACATGCACACACTCATACACAAAGGGTGAGGCACCTGTGAATGACTAGGAACAGCAGACAGATGTGCAGACTTTGGAGTATCTCTGTAAATACATATTTAGATATTAGTGACATCATCATGCGATATTGAAATCAGTTCGGTGGAAAAAAAAAACCCACGCGTTTGATCCTCCGTCCGTCAGAACGGGATCGTTTGGGTGTTCCAATTGGTTGGCTGCTCCCTCAGGAAGTGTCTTTTTCGCTCTGATCCACCAGGTGGCTGTAGATTCATTTCTAATTTTATGGCCTCGGCAGCAGCAGCAGCAGCAGGAGAGGAGGCTCCAGGGAGGTGTTACCTACACACACCACGGCGAGATTAGAGCCGCACATCCAGATCTCAGCCGTCATGGAGAAAAAAAGGGGCAAAGCAATCGTAGATGAAGTTTCCGGGCGACTTCTTCCCGTCTGAGTTCAGCCATTAGCGCCAGTGAAAGTCCCTCCATCAGTAACGGTAATAAATGAAAGTTGAAACAGGTGGGGCGTGTCGAGTGTGCCAGTGGCCGTGAGCCCGCCGCTCGCCTTCCTGCTCTGTGTCTGTGGGATAAAAACGAAGGTTCTGTATGATGAGGATGGGAGTTGGGGGGACCTCCATGGGTACCTGGAGAAATGCCACTGGAGGGGTCCAGGAAAAAGGAGAGGGGGTGGGCCTCTCTGTTGCCCTCTGGACTCACAGCTCGCAAGTCAGAAGATGGCCATGCACACACATACACACACTTGCACACTCTGAACTCTCACACGCAATCCTGTTTCCTCTTTCACACACAGTCCTCTCCCGGGTGCCAGTGTCCTCAGAGGTTCCGATTCTTAGATGACGTTTTCAAACAGCTGCATGGACTGCATGATGTTCTCGTCCTAGACACACACATGAGGAATGATTTAGAAGGGGCATTTGTGGACACGTAAAACCACATTGAACATCACATATTACACGCTGGGAACGTTATTGTCTTCTTAATATTACTGCTTCTCACACAGGGGATGAAGCACCAACCGTAGCTTTGGTTTATCAGGGTTTTAAAACAACCCATTTCACCTTCATCCAATGACGCATGTTTATTATCCATGAAGCAACAACAGAGATGATGACCTGTCATTTTACGAGTGTAAACAGCTCTTTGCTTGGTGCAGTGATTTTCTAAAGTCTTCGAAATATATTTCAATCATACACACAGACCTGCTGGCATTTAGTCTTTATTGCAACATAGAGCCGACTCTCTCCTTGGTTTTAGCTGTGTGTGCAATGCAGTAATAATGCAAATAAGCACTTTTCCAGCCAACCTTTTTGCATGATTCGATGAACTCCTCTATGGTGACGACCCCGTCTTTATTCCTGTCCATTTTCTGAGAGGAAAAAACACAATAGCCAGTTACTTTTTTTTTGTCGTTCCAGGACATCAATTCTAAACATATTTCTGTGGTTTTAAATAGTCTTCAGACCGGAGGTCGGAGAAAAAGAAAAGACTGCAGAGTTTGACCTGAAAGAAGCTCTCCACGTGTTCCCTTGGGGCGTCGTCCTGCATAGTGGGGTACGTGTACTTCCCCATCATGTCATAGATGGACTTCATGATATCTAGCATCTCCTGCACAGTCCAGGGTGGGAGAGAGAAGACAGGATGTAGGTCACAGAAAACAAAAATCATGGTTAGAAGTGTGAAGGTGATCCACATGCCTAAGATGCTGCAACAGAAGGAGAAACAATGACAGAAGTAAAATTCAGGGCAGCATGGAGCCTGGCACTAAGGTTTTCCATGGGTGTGGTACCTCCTTGGTGATGCAGCCGTCCTTGTTCAGGTCGTAGAGGTTGAACGCCCAGTTTAGCCGGTCATTGATGGTCCCTCTCAGGATGATGGACAGGCCGAATACAAAGTCCTGAGAGAAGAAGGAGGGAGGGTTATCACATTTTGTTCTGCTTCGGCATTCCTTGCACGCTGACACCGTAAATGAAGTCAAATCTTGATCACATTTTAATCTCTGCGGGCAGCCATTCGGAGGATGCGGCTGCGGCGGCACACATTTGCTTTCATCCCTCAAAAGAAGCGGACGCGAGAATAGAGCTTACCTCGAAACTAACCGAGCCGTTCTTATTAGTGTCGAAGGCTTCAAACAGGAAATGTGCATACATACTCGAATCTGCAAAGGTAGAGATTTACAGTCACCCTGGTGCCCTCCAAACATGAAGCAAAGTCTTTGAACAGCTAGGATTAGCAGCCGTCTAAATATAGCATCGATATAAATATAATTTCAAATACAACTGCAGGCGAGTAGTTAACATTTCATCAACCCAAATATCATGAAATGAAAACGTGCCGTGCCTGTCCCCAGTGCACGTTCAGTTCAGCAGAGTGGCTTGATAATGAGGTAATTAAATTCATTTCATCTGTGATGATAAAAAGCTGGGTGCCATTGTAGAATCAATACCTGCTTCACATTTGCCTTAAAATTTATCATCACGTGAGCAGAAACGGAGAATTAAATTTAGATATTGGCACGGTTGGACCTCCATGGACTTTGCGGTGGAACTCACCTCCCTGAGGGAAGAACTGGGAGTAAATGTTCTTAAAGTTCTCCTCGTTCACCACGCCGCTCGGACACTCCTGGGACACAAAGAGCCGGTTGATAAAAGTCATTAGTTCCCATCCAGCCGAGGAAACGTACGAGAATATGTGGTCACATCAGCCCCGGCCAAACTGACACGGCTTTTAAGTTCCACAGCAAGATGTTTTGGGGTTGGCTTTTTTATGCACAGTCTGTTTCCCTCTGTCTTCCTCGGCCAGACCTACATTTTTGAAGCCCCTGTAGAGGACTTGCAGCTCCTTCTTGGTGAACTTGGTCTGCTCCTGCAGCTTGTCCATGCTTTCGGGGCGATGGCACACGGTGGATAACTCAAAGTCATCTTCCACGCTGTCTGTGAGGGAAACACAAAAAGAAGTGAGCAGTCGTGTCACTTTACCCTCCTGACCGCAGGGACCAGTCCTCACCTGAACCACATAGCTCGCTGATGGAGAACAAGAATGATCTGATTACACAGGCCCTAATTTACAAAAACCCGAACCTCGTTAAGCACAAGGTCAATTTATTGCATTAAAAGCTTAAAAGTCTTGATACAACAAAAGTGGAATATCATTAAAATGCAACCCTTTCTGACAGAGAAGTGGATTGAAACTGTTTGAAAGCTGACAGGTTTTGTGTGTCTCTTTGGGCCTCTATTTAGCTTTTGTACTTTATAATCTGAAATGCAGTGATTGAAAAGATATAACTTGTTAATATCACAAAGCAAAACTTCTCTCAGTGAAGATGTCATGTCTGTAAACTCAGGCTCAAGTAGACTGAGAGATGTGGGGGAAAGTCACTCGGTAGGAGTTTGAATATAGTAACCAACACACACCCCATGACCTGTTCTAAGTTCAGCTGTACAGAATGTGTAGAGCTCCACACCCTGCGTGATTCGACCTCACTCTATTCCATCACACACACACACAAACACACTCTTTTGCAGACACGCTTTACAGCCCAGGGGTACAAGCGCACGCTTCAAATCACAAAACACAAGAACGGGTCTGACCCATTAGCATCCAAAAAAGAAACGTTTTGTGGACGCTGTCGTGTCGTAGCTTTATTCATTTGAGTGCTAACTGTTTGGGTTTAGGTGACTGTGTCCACACCACCGACGGCCCAAATCCGGTCACTCCCAGAGAGACGCCTGAAGACAACAGGAGGGATGTATAAAAAAAGTGAAGGAGCACTTGCATTGACTGACTGAGGGGGCAGTCGTAGGCTTGCAGCACGGCAGCAGCTTGAGGAATCGCTGCTTTATGGTTTTTTTGCTTTGGCTGGTGGAGGGATTCCCTGCAATCGCCAACCATATAGTACAAAGGTTAGACACACAGACACACGCAAGTCTGAGATTTATTTGTTTTCATACACACGAGCCCGCTTCATGCAATGAGCAGATGCAACAACAGACGGATTCATGCTGTTTCACACAAAGTGGTAATTGCCTGTTGACTTGGTTTAGCGAAGGGAGACCGTGAGCCCCGCGTCAAACAGCGGGCATTATCGCACAACAGCAGCACAGCTTGACCCTCGGAGACACACGATTCAGACTGTTTGTCATGTCACGTTCCCCACAGTGAGTGCGCGCTAAAGATAACACCAGAGCACAAAACCCAACATTACAAAGAAAAAATGACCCCAACCAGAGTGCGTTTCCTTCCCAGTGCCAGCTCACCTCAACGCAAACAAACTTCATGTCCCACAAAATGACAGCGAAATACAAATGCACCCATTAACTCAGGTACTCACTCCTGCCTCTCAGTTTCCATGGAAACAGTCCCTTTCACCCCATTTAGGAGGACCCCGGCGGTCTGAGGGATGAAGGCCGTGATCACAGGAGCCCCAGCCACTGTCTCACCACTGCGCTCGTCACCCTGCTGTCTCTGAGCCCCGAGGAGCCTCTCGTCCTCCTGACCTGTGGCTCTGACATTATTTACAGCTCGAACAGGCAGAGCGCAGCGTTCAGCGAATAACACGTCCATCCATCCATCCAGCTGCCTTCAACACACACAGTCCACTGCCCCAGGAACGAACCGGGGAGTAACTGATCTTATTTTTCCGACCAAGCTGATGACATCAAAACAGAAAACATAAGCAAATAAATTGGCAAGTCGACAAAAAGACGAATCCAATTACTAAATTAGGATCTGAATGTATTTAGAGAAGATTAGATTTCACCTGCAGATCGAACAACCCCTTTGATCTCGCCAATCTTTGAGAAACTGTTGTGCTTTTTATCATGCGAATGTTTTTTTTTTTCCATTTTGAAGTTTATCCGACGGAAAAGGCAACATCACATCAATGGACTTGTGGAACGGCAACTAAAAATGGTCAAACCTGCGAGATTCAGATTGACAAGACAGAGAACAAAAGAAATCTAAGGCAGAAGCCCCTCCTGAGATTGTTCTCCTGGTCCAAACAGAAAGTGAATAAAAACAACCTAAAAAAAAAGAAAAAAAGAAGGAAGTCGTGTTTTGTACTGCTTACGTTCTGCAGCAACACCGAGTCTAAAATACTTGTGAGGAAGCATGAAAGCCGAATGTGGTGGAAACTGTCAATAATTAGATGCGCTTGTTTTAGGACTGAAGCACCTTTTTCTCTCTGTCTCGCTGTCTCACCACAGTCTCTCCGTCTCCTCCCTCTCGCCCTCCCTCCCTCTTTTATTTTTGTCCTTCGCTGGAGTTGAAACTTCTTGGCTTGTTGTGATGTCTTCGAAAATATACTTCAGCTGTCGTGGCAAAGTCTCTCTTGGACTAAAAGATGTTTGATTGCACAAGCATTAATGTGAATATGCATTAGCACATCTATGGATTTGCATTATATAAATACATATGTATGAATCTACGCATGCATGTTTATCTAGGACAGACCCAAGCTGTCCAACTTCCTGCTTAACTTTCTTTTTATCACTACGACTCCACCCACCTTTCCATTCATTCATACATTGATCGAAATCTATTAATCCATTCATCAGTCTACCTATATGGAGCCATCTACTCATCTATGAATCCCCAGGAAATGTTTCACTACTTCGTATTATAGTTGTGTTTGATACCATCACAAAGCTTTGGTTAGAACAACCCTTTGTTATCAGTAATTAGGGTGCAGCACACTTCACACTATTAAAGAGACACAGCGTCGTGTTTTCCCCCCTCAAACCTTTGAAGTGCAAAATGTTTTCTCTCTCTTTTGAGTGACAACGATAGTAAAACCAGAAACGTATCCACACACTCAGGCTCAATGAGGCAGAATGGTGAGAAAGAGGCTCTGTCCTTTTTTTTCTCCCCCTGTGTTCTTCAGCTGCATCACAACGCTGCCATTCAGCACGCCATGTCGTGATGGTGCAATTAGAGTTCAATAGTCACCTCAAGGCTCCACGAGCAGACCATCACAGCTCGTCGGTGCTAGAAAACAGATCTATTTTTAGCTCGATGGCAAAACATTTTTGGCAATATCTGGAGACTTTTGAGGAAAATTCTTCCCTCATTAAAAGTGTGAAAACGATCACACATGTAATCCTCCTGCAGGCAGCCATTGTTTTAAACTCCAGTGACACGCTGTCGCCGAGCAGGTCCAGCAGAGGTTAGCAGACCTTTACGATGCCTGGACAAATATTAACACAAAATCTGATTCTGAATGTATCCTTTGGTTCACTCTCTACGTGTCTGCGTTTTCAAACGTGTCCTGGGACGATCACCTGCTGTTGGCTCCAGCTTCGCCTTTCTAGTTTTGCCTCAGCTAATTAGTATTGCGCTTGAGTAAAGTTGAAGGACTCAAAAAGGGGCAAAAACGTTTGAAATCATTGCAGTGCAGATAAGGTCTCAGACATAAATCGTTTTTATTAAAGTTCCTGTGTTTAATAAAAGCTTTGACTGCCATCTGCCATGCAAACTTGCAGAGGCCTCCAAGCATCCTCGTGGCTCTGTGGTGGAGACATTCTCCTACATCACTGCAACTTCTTTCTTTTTTTGTCTTTGTTTGTCTGTACAGCATGTTTGCTTCCCATTTCCCAAAATGTATTCAATCTAACAGATGCACAAATGTAAACTGAGACTTAAACTCCCCCCCGGAGACATCACATGCTTTGCTTTGCCACACTTCGGGAAATGTCATCTTCCTCCATGAGCCACAGTCTCATCAGCTTGATTTTAAATGGTAGAAAGGAAGGCACGAACAAACAGCATCATTATTTCAGGCTCATACAAAGTCAGACGTGCCTGAATGCACTCACATGCACGCACAAACACACACTCCACTGAAAGGTGACTGTGACAAAACTGACGGGTAATTTGTGAACAATTTAGGCCAAAACTACTTGACATTAAACTCTAATTAACTCGCTGTTTCAATGCACCCGAGTTCCAGCTGTGTTCTCTCCCCACTGTCCTGTCTTCATATTCATAAATCTGACTTCGCTTGGTGCCTCCTTATCCTACTTCCCTGCTATTTTCTCTTACCTTCAATGGAAAGGTCTATAAGCCCCAGAAAGTGCATCAGTTTGAGGGAACTGCAGACCACCAGGAGGATGCCCACAGTCTGTAGCCCCTCCACCTCCCATGTCTCTCGGAAGAACAGATACATCCTTTAACCCTTCCCCTGTTCCTGTCAAAAAAAAAAAAAAAAGGATCCTCCGCTCGCCTTGGGGGCAACCACGTCCAACCCCCCCGGCCTGCCCCCCCTCCCAGTTTCCAGCCAGGAATGCAGGGTCTGTCTTTGTCTTTTTACTCCTCTCAGTCTCCCTCTATGTGCCGGTGCTCGGCCATCCCAACTCCGCGCAGCTCCCCACCTGCTTTTGTCTCTCAGAAGGTGGATTGTTATTCTCCTCGTTTCTTCTCGGAAATGTGGCAGCAGGAACGTCGACCTGCTACGCCGCCCCCATCCCCTCCGAGCCTGTCAGAGGTTGTTTAAGGTCCAGGCGAAGTTCGGACAATCCAGCGTGCGTCCTGGCAGGTTGGTGGCAATTGTTTCCCCGACTCTCCCCAGCCCCTCCAGCGACTGACTCTCAAACTCTCTCCACTATCCGTCCTCTCTCTCTCCCTCATTCTCGCCTTACCTCCGTCACTCTCCTACTGCTGTGTCCCTCCCCATGCTTAATTGGGTCAGTGATGGGACTGAGTGAAGGGAGGAAAGAGGAGGGGAATGAGCAATGGAAATGGGGAAGGACGGAGGAGTGCCACCTCTCTGTTTAGTGGAGAAAAGGGAAGTATAAGAAAGACAGAAACGAAGGTGGCAGCGTTGGGAGCCGAATAAAAAGACCGCGTTTCGGAGACAAGAATTAACAAGACAAAAATGACAGCGATGGAGAAAGACAACCACGACGACAGCAAGAATCGAAATCAAAGGCAGATATCAAGTCAAAAAACATGTCGCTGGAGGAAAATAAAAGATGAAATCTTGAGAAAAAGGAGCAGAGAAAGACTAACAGAAGGCAGGAGGAGAGCAGCGACGACAGCCAGGCGAAGCATCTGACCCAGCAGCTACTGTGGACAAACTCACAGATGTGCCAATCTCCCCTGAGTGTAAAACCAACACACGTGCCCCCCAAACACACGGCCTGGAGGTGAAATCTGGCTATAAGATGCAGTGCATATGTAATCCAGCGCAGCGCGGCACGATTACAGCTGGGATGGGATATGGCGCTGACACATCTGGCACACTGACATTTTTGGTCAGACAGATAAAATCTCTGAAGAGTTTGAATCAAAAAAGTACAAAAATATCATGAAATGAAGTGAATAATCAGGGTGTATTTGGGCTTTGACAGAGAATATGTATAATTGGGCCAGTTTTGACGACACGCAGAAGACTTTAGAGTATTTACAAGAAAGTACAACCTTGTGAGGTTGTCTGAAAATCAGCTGTTATTCAATTTGCTAAAGAAGCATTTCAGACACAACAGGGCGGTGAGCCAGTGTGACATGTTGGGTTGGTCCTGGATGCAATGCTGACCTCTTTTCTGTTCGCAGATCTGATATTGGCTGTGATGAGGTCAGACGACGCTGACATCGATTACACCACATTAAAGCTCGCAGTTGCACTGAGTTGACCCCTCGAATGAGTGGGACGAGATATCAACTGAAGGTTTAACAGAGCAGTTGAATCCAGAAGAAAGAGATTCAATCAGTGATGTATCAAAATGGTTGAACTGTCCTTCAAACGAAATGACAAAAACATACAAGCAGCAGGGCGACTCTATCTGTTTTCAGATCACTTGCAAATAAACGTTGCTCTGCTGCCTGATCCACCAGCGCGACAGCTCAAGTTTGTCACAGTACACAAATGGCTTTCCTCTGATGTACAAAGAAATTAATTTAGCTTCAAAAGCATTTATTTAATGTTTGCGTACATTTTGAGTCAATTAAAAAAAATGTCTGAGCTCTGACCTCCAAAAAAACCGACACAAAAGTTACAATAACTTAAAGTACTTTTGAGCCACGTCCTCTGGAGAGCTGGAGCCTGTTTTAGATGACATTGGACCAAAGACGGGATATATGCTGGACACGTTGCCAGCACATCGCAACAAAAACACTCAGGGGGAGACAATTACACACCCATTCATGGCTTTGGCTCATACAGAGTCAATAAATAACCTGAAAAACACTTCTTTAGGTCATGGACAACATGTAGTCAAAGTCAAGGACCGCCATAAACTCAATACTAACTCGATACTAACTTAAAACTAAATCCACAACATGTTTCAACTCTGCATGAGACATAAAAAATTAAATGAAGCCTCTTGATTTGAAAAGATTGATGCAGGAAGTTGAGCTCGGCACTGCATTTTATTGAGTACATCAGTACATTAGTCACTCATATAGTGACAGACACTCGTGTTTAGTGCTGCTCTACTGTTCCGCCGAGACAAAAAGTGACACCGCTGACGAGTGACACCTCTTGAATTTCAAGTCGTCCATCACCTTCGTCTTCTTCTCTACCTTACATGACACCTCCTGTCAGTGACACTCAATAAAAGCTCCTCATAAAGACCAGCAGGAAAAGACTGGCTGATGGTACAAGCGGTGTCTTCAGAGTACTATGCTGTGTTGTTCAAGTAGTGTACAGTGTACAGCACTTGTGTTTCTTTCTTCATGCCCAGGGTCAGTGGCAGACACAAAGGAAGCAAAAGATGGAGAGGAATGTAAGAGCGTAGCAGGCGGAGACTAAGAGCTTGATCTGTCGGTCGCGTGATGAATGATTCTCTGAATCAGAATGAGACCGAGAGATACAGTATCGCTGGCGAGCCGCGGAGAGGTCACAGCTTTCGAGCAGCCTTGTGAGAGTGAACAACCTGCACTCAATCACAGACGGGGGCCAACACTTTGCTGCACAAGACGACAACAGGAGATTCATCCGCAGGCTGCTCAAAGTCAAACACGCAAACAGCCATTCCCTGCAATTTACTGTCACAAAGAACAGATGAGCGCCAAAATGACCATCACATTAATTATTTCAACTGCAGTGCTGCATCGTCCATCCAAGGGACAGTAAAAAGTCTCACGGAGCTCATGAGGAGGGAAACACCCAGAAGAAGCCTTCACTCATGCACAAGATCATGCAAACTCTGACGATTACAATGAACATGAACTGAAGAGGTTGGACGATTGACAACACAAGATCCAACGTCGAACATGTCCCAATGTTTAGGATAAATTTAGGAGCTGTTTACCTCGATACAACACCACACATCAATGACATATTCAGGCCAGTAAACTCTCAAACACAGTCAGAATGAGTCACGGAGTCAAATCAAGGATGAAAGTGTGAGAGATCAAGGCTGGCTGTACTCATCTGTCACTTCCTCTCCCATAAAATAACATCTGCCTTTAACCGAGACAGAAAAGTTGGAACTTTAACTTTGCGTCTTCCGTGAGTGTTTGCTCGGACGTGACAGCTCTGTGATTTCCAGGAATATTGGAAGTCACTGACCTCCGATCTTGTTCCTGCTGTGGCTGCTTCTAATATTGGTAACATGTTTTACCTTGTGGCGCTTGCTTATGTGACAACCTACGATTCAAGTGATGTCTAGACACCTCAGTCATTCAGACCCGCACTTTATTCTAGAAACTGGGATTACATCACTCCTGTTGCAACAATTTGCCGATATGTAATTTTCTGCTCCACCATCGATCTCGTCCAGCACGGATAGTTAACCTGAAAGTAATCATCAGTGGCAGCAATGTGCTCGCTCTTTAGCTGCTGTGCTATCATTGGCACTGGAACATGTCAAACAAACCCAAGGGGAATGTGAGACAGTTTATTTTAGATCTGTAAAAAGCATCGAGATATAAATAATGAAATGAGAATACAATAATAATGATGCTACAACTAAAGATTATCCTGCTGTTGTATTACAGGCATAGTCCTGCTGTTGTTTTCCAGCCTCGAGACTGATACTACTTTCATTTTAGTGCTGATTGGGAGGAATCGCCATTGGCTTTTATTTACTATTGTTATTAAATGAGAACACTTGAAGGAAATCACATGTTAAACCTGTCAAGTGAAAGATGATGACATATACACATTCAAATGAATTACAGTTTCCCCTAAAAAAATGATGAGAACAACTTTGATCCTAATTTGAAGCTTGGACATGGTCACCGGCCGCTGGAAGCACCAGGACCTTGACACACGCAGTGATCAATGAACGGCAGCAAACATTGCTTCCAGAAAATCTCTGGCTGCAGCGTGACTCTCCTTCTGCTACGGTTTTATTATCAAGTAATTATGGTTTCAATTGCTCGATGACGATAATCAGTTATAAATGGTGGTCATTTTGGGAATGACTTTCCAGATAATAGGATTTTAAAGCGTTGGATGTCAGCTGTGTGCACGCCAGCTGACAGCTGCAACCTACAGTTTTATTGCGTCTTATCACATTCGGTACATCGTGTACAGGTCAGCAGTCCGTCAGAAGGAAAGCACCACACAGATTCACACCCATGGGCGATTTAGACTCACTAATTGACCTCAAGCAGGTTTTTGAACTGTGGGAGAATCAGAATGCAAAGAGAGAACATGCAAACTCTCCCCAGAAAGCTCCCAAATAGGCTTCACCTTTATACCGCTATCATGAGGTCCTTCACTCTTATTCTCTGTTAAGCTGCTGACAATCGCTGTTATCCAGTAACAAAGCCACCATTCTGTTGTTATCTGTCCTGCTGTTCTTTGAATTAGACACTGCTTGCTAGAAGTGGATCTGAAGGTTTGATGACTTCAAAGGTCCCTGAGTCCCTTATTTTAAGCATCGAACCAGAAACACGCCCACTGGACACGTCACGCTTCAAGATGACCTTTTTTGGAATTCAGTTTATGACATCGACACAATTTCTGATCAGCTAAACTCTAAAACAATAACACGTGGATGCTTCTCTGGATCTGAACGTTGGGTAAACAACAAAACCACAGCGAGGCTCCACACATGACAGCTGTCACTTCAGATATGAGCTCTCAGCTACCTGCTTCCAAAAGAGTGAGAGCGGCGCTTTATTTGCTGAAAAACTGAGAGTCTGTGTGATATAATTAGCAGGCCAGTGGTGAGCTTGCACAACCGCTCCAAGCGACGTTCTTCATGCCTTTCTTCCCCTTCTTTCATCCATTTATCACCTCTCAAAGGTCCCGTCAGGGCAGCGAGGTTCCTTTAGGACGAGAAATCGCTGTTGAACCACAGGAGCTTATTTTAGCCTAAACTGTTTATGGCTCATTCACACGAGAAAGTGACGGCTGAAATGCATCCCAGGAGGCGCTCTGATCTCAATATGATGGACACTCATTTGGCTGGATTCTACGGTGGGCACACACACACACACACACACACACACACACACACACACACACACACACACACACACACGGTAATAAAATGTGAGGTTAATCAGTCTTAGTTGATTAGCCTCTGTGAGGCATGGTTTGCCTGAAGCCAGACACACCAAGTAATTGAAATACCTCCATATTTAGACGTCTACCTGGCCAATTATTACTCTCAAAACTGATTAAAATGTCTAAGGGAGAGGGAGGGGGAGTGTGGAGTGTGTGTGTGTGTGTGTGTGTGTGTGTGTGTGTGTGTGTGTGTGTGTGTGTGTGTGTGTGTGTGTGTGT
>JASSRZ010000014.1:10215388-10226334 GCA_032164315.1 Malacoctenus gilli | reverse complement strand
CACACACACACACACACACACACACACACACACACACACACACACACACACACACACACACACACACACACTTAGTAGAGCAGCTATTTAGCATAAAGTATGGTCAAAATATCCTGAAGACTGATGCTCGGGGCATAATGGAAGTATAAATGGAGCCTCTGTTGTGTCTGTTTGTCTCTTCAAGCATGTTTATGGAAAGTGCTGTACTACAGACAACAGGAAGTTTCTGGAGATGACAGAGCTGTTGGCACACCTTGACTACTGGGAGCAGTCCAGCAGGTGCATCAGGGAAGGAGAGTGTCTCTTGAAGAGCAGCGTGCAGAATAATCTACCCAAGAAAACTTTTTGATCTACCTAGTTTTCTTGAATTGTACATTCAACTGAGCAACAAGCTGCACCTCGTGGCATGACGCATAATTAGAGAACAGGGTTGTCATTGCTGAAGTTTCTCATGGAAAGACAACTTCGGACTCTGTCTGAGGTCCAGTTTTGTGTGCAGGACAACGAGCGAGGGGGGGGGGGGATAACAGAGAGTCGCGATAAGAATCCCATCTGTCCTGTTGTCACTAACAGATTAGAGATAAGTGAGTGTGAACAAAAGGAAAGTAGATTGGCCAGAGGGGGGGACAATGCATGGGTCATCCTGATAACATTGGACAAACAGGGCCTGGGTACATGGTGACAGATCCTGGAGGTGAGCCAGAGCAAGACAAGGACCTTCTCGGTCAACTTTTCAGTCCCACCCGGGTGCCGTCTGATGCCCCCCAAAGGCATCATCAAAGAAATGTGTCATTTTCTCAAACTTTTTTAAAAGTGTGAGACTTAACAATTGACCTTTGAAATGAGTATTTGGTCCACTTCTGCTTCACCACAAGACAATAAGGATTCACATAAGATTTTGTCTCTTAAGGTGTTAATACAACATTAACTTTGTCAGAGCACAACAGGCCATTTATGCCTCAATTTATTTAGCCTGCTGATCTGCAGCGAAGACATTTGCAATATTTACTCTCTTTAAATGTCCACAATGAGACCATAAGCTCACACAAGTACTAAGAGTAAGGCTGACATTCAGCCAAAGGAGAGCCTCAACGCAGCACTCAGACCCACTCTGTCCATAGTGTTATCGATTAAAAGGTAAAAGCTCACACCCCAGGGGCAGAGGGAGGCCACACACACAGCTAAAGTTACTTTCTGAGCGTGTTTGGGAGAGAGAGAGTTGAATGGCCCACGGTTGCACTGGTAACCCAAACCCTCAGTGAGGACTGCAGCCCACTCAGGACCAGGAGGGGGCTAGGAGGAGCAGATGGGAGTAGCAGTTTGTGCAGAGAGTCGTAAACCACCCCCCCCCCCCGACAAAAGCTTTAAAAACTTCAGAACTGTCGCGACACTCGAGTGACCAAACTCAGAAAAAGAGTCCATTACCTTCCCCACCGACGGGCTCGAACATCCCAAACTGCTCCAAGACTTTGATGAAGAGACCCATGACCACCAGCACAGCGATCATCTCCAAGCCATCCAGAGTCAACATCTTGCGAGTGCACCGTCAGTCATCGCCCTCGGGCTGGCCCGAGTCCAGCCGACCACGCAAGACCCGTCCAACTGCCCCCAACCTCAGCAATCTCTGCAAATTTAGCCGTCTTCCGCTCTCTGCCTCAGTTTCAACTGCCCCGATCCAATCTTGTACTCTAACTTGATGACGACAGGTGATTGAAAAAACTTTCTCAACAACTCTTCCTGTAATTGTTCTTCCTCACCCAACACTTGGTCTCAGACAGCCCTTCATATTCCCTGGAAGAGGCCATTAGAGGTGGAGCTACAGGCGGCTGCAGAACAGGTCCAAACTGTAAGAACACCTGGGGTAAAGTTTTCTGATTTCTTTTCTTCTGTTCTTTTTACTCTTTCCTCCTCCAGAACCCCGTCGAGTGATGGAATCTGGGGATGTGCTGCGCCTGTTAGTCCTTTGGCAGTGGTTGTCAGGAAGCAAGTGTTGGGAGGGGGAAAGAGGGAGGGAGTGAGAGGGAGAGGCAGCAGATAAAGAGAGGGGGAGAGGATGAGTGGGAGATGGCATAGAGAATGAGACTGAGAGAGAGAGAGGGAGCAAGACGAGCCATGCATGGAAAGGAGGGAGAGAGAGAGAGAGAACAGAGACACCCGTATGTTGTTAGACATGGATTGTTTGGGAGGGGGAGATAGTTGAGGAATGCCGTTCCTCTCCAGCACCATTACATTGATTGATTTATCCCATATCGTTTTCTTGGGAACTGGAAAAACAGTTTTGAACTGATGGAAAGAAAAAATATTTACATTCGTGTAAAGTCGAGCGCTGTCTCGAAAGTGTGTTTTTACGACATTAAGACTGCAGCATCTGCTCGACGCTGCGTTCGCCTCTCGGTCGATACAATGTCTCATTAACTTTTCAAATGTGTTGCGATCAGATGGGCGAAGAATTTCTGGCTTCGGTACAGAAACACTGGAGAGATAAAAATTGTTGATGGTAACAACATAAGCTCAATGTACAGAGTTTCACATATTCATGAGGTTTGATGATGGAGATTTTTTGTCTCGGGGGAAAATTTGTAGCACATGAGAGAAATCTAGAAGGTTTCAAGAAACTTGGACTTGAGCTACACTGCAGCTAAAGCATTACTCCAATAATAGCTCAAGATCTGCTCATTGTTTAGTTTATAGCATTTTTGGCATTGAATCACTCCCACAAATCCATGTTTGCATTCCAGTAGTGCGACACCAGCTCGCCTTCAAAGCCAACAGGTCGACAGCGGATGGAGCCACCACAGCTTCCCACGTGGCTCTCTCACACCACTACCTGAAGAACAGCCCGAGCTGCAGTTTATAAGACTCCCTCTCCAGCTGTCACAAATATCCCCCTGAAACCCAGTGGAGAAACTGGGCGTTCTGGCCTCAGGCAGTTTTCACACATGCTCAATATTCATCCTGTAAACAAACACATCACAGAGGTGTGTACTGGTACTCAGGCCTCTCCTGCTCCTTTCCCCCCCCTTGAATAGTCTTAAATGACACCACCACCGTCGGATGAAGAGAAACCTACTCTTGAAAAAGTGGACAAATAAATAAACTTTACCCCAAGCAGCCAAATCATTGCACAGGCATTCATTGCTTCCTAATGTCAGTAACCTGATTTCAAAGTAAAAGAATCCAAAACAGAAACATCAGATCTGACACACTGGTCCCATCAAACTCCAATTAACACAATCTAGTTGCTCCTAAATCATGACTCCCAGTTTTCATATATTTATCTATTTGTTTCAGCATGAAAAAATGCACATAAACAGCAACTGCGTCATTCTTTAAGGTTCAAAGTCACACTTGGTGTTGCACTGAAAAGGAGAACCAAAGGTTCAAACCTCCTAACCAGAGTACAAGAAGCAAAAACAAAGCCATTCCATTACCATCAATTTGATTAGATTTTATTGACGCGTGCTTAAACGTTTCCTCTTTCTATTTTGTATCAATAGCTCATCAGTTACAGTAAGAGAGTAAATTTGTGGTCAGCTTGCTTTCAAAGCTTTAATACTCCCGTATTGTCTTGTGCGAATACATGAGCATCAGTTTTTCTGAGTTGAAGCATGTTTTCTTCAAATCCACTCTGAGTAAAGCAGTCATTTCTGGTTGGGCAGTCATCAGGTGACACTGCAATACTTGAAGCATCAACAGGATTCAGTGCAGGCTGCTGCTGCCCGCCTTATGATGTCCTGCCCCTCCCTGCATGGCTCCCAGTGAGGGTATCACTTCTCCTTATGCTGCAAAAATAACACAATGGAGGGAAAAAATGGTGTGTTCCGTCTTTGTCTTATTCTCCCACACGGTTTCCCTTTCTGCTGCCTGCTTTTTGAGAGAGGAAAGGTTGAGGGAGGCGAGACAGGACGGGGTTTGACAAATGTGCCATGTCTGCATCCACAGTTTGTTTTTTTTTGGTAGCCACATTTTCAGCTGCAGCAGCATGCCTCATTAAGGAGACGCCTGTCACGTAAGCATCATCAGCGTGGACCACGCCGGTCACTCTAATGTCTACCGACACACATGCTCAGGCACACTCAGAAGTCAGACAAGGTGACAGGAAACCTGATCCCATTTGACGTCATTTTCCCCATATTCGTTGTGAAGGCAACGAAACGCCACGCCACAGTGGGCTTTCTCTGCCCCCCGTGGCAGTGATGTATATGTGGTGTATTGAAGCAGAGCTCTCATTGCAAATGTAAACAGAGAAATATTGAACTGCACATTTACAAAAGAGAGCGAGGCACAGAGAGAAACACGACCCCACCAGGTTGGTTAAAAATGATTTCTTTGTCCCCTCATGTACCGAGAAATGGAGAGGTTGGAGGAGTGAAGAAGAAGGGGGGGGTGTCATTGCCTGAGACCTGGTGGCAGGGGAGAGCAATAAGAAGTAGGAAGAGAAGGAAACAGCACATAAAGGAACAAAGAGAGGACAAAGTGAAGAGCCGGAGTGACTCAGGTCAGATTCCTCTGTGTACTGATCTGCAAAGAACTCAGGCAAGAGGCATCTATTCTTTATTACCCTCCAGCATCTCTCCGCTCCAGGAGGATTTTTCACCTCATTCGGGCTGTCAGCATAGAAAATTGGACCTGCAGATGTGTCCTCTACTCCTCCACTATCCCCCTACCCTACTTTCTCTCTCGCTTTTTCTTCCCATCACACTTACAACGAGGAGAAAATGTTTACACAAGGTCAGTAGGAGCAGACGACAAACTCGATTTTAAAAACCAGCTTGGCTCAATGACTGAATGCAACAGATCGGCTGACCCTCTCTGAGCTTCATCACCAACTACTAAAACAGATATTTGCTTCACACGTACAATGACAACAACAACAACAGAAGTAGCTGTGTGGTATAACTTCCCTCCAGTCCCTTAAATATCGAGTGCTGATGTTGCTCTTTGCGTGTCCTGCTGAGAAATCTCTCACTAATGAATCTTTAAAAGCAAAACATCCTCCGCTCTCTTTTGTCTGATGTGACCTATTATAAGAGGCAATCGGAATCACTCAGCTCTAAAAGACAAAACACAACAAACTTTCCTCTCAGGCTCCCATTGATTTTTCCAAATTTCTTCTGCTGCTAAATATACTGTAAGAGATGCTGAGAGACACGAGCACTGAAGGGAAGGAAGTCAACTGATAGGCGCAACACCGCACAGGGAGCCGTTCACGTTTGTTCTGATGGCTTTATGGGGTTCTATGATTGACTCCAGTGAATGACCTAATAGACTGTGTCCTCCCATTCACGTAGCATTTATATGGGTGAGATGATATGTGAGAAGTAAGGAGTCAGTTTCATTACAGTTTTCAGTCTTATTTTCCAACACGCTGAAGGTCGAAGCTAAAAAAGCAGTTAAGCTGCTTTGGTTGCGTGTTGCCTTCTGGGTCCTCTAATCCACAGAAAGTGCTAATTGAAGAACACGACTATTGATCGCCGCTTCAATGAGGCTTGACCGACTGCTCTGCAGAACAAGCGCCCTCGCAAACACACAGTCCAAACGAAAACAATGGTGCAAAAGGACTTGTGAGAGCGGAGAGGAGCCCCCAGGGTTACGACTGTAAAGAGTCATCACACAAGTTTAATTTCATCTGACCCGTTTGCATGATGCCAGGGCGCAGTAGAATGTACAGCACGCTTTAAAAAAAAATCAATAACAAGCTATAGCCATCTGGCTGAGCATGTCATCTGTATTGTCAGCGGGTCACTGTGAGCAGAGGATGATCAATAAAGATACATAACACGGGAGAGAGGAGCGAAAGATATTGAAGTTTGCTGTATTCTGAGAATAGGTAGACTGGGACATCAAGTGGGCACAGAGGGCAAAGATCAGTGAGCGGAGACACAAAACCACAGAGTGACCAAAGAGTTTACAGAACACAGCGCTGAATTCATTTTGCATTCATTCATTGTTAGATTTATATGCACAGCTTTGATCTGTATACAAATGTAACTGTGCTCTGTGGTCCTCTCAAGTGCCACTTACAAATATTCAAATCACTGACAGATAGAGCAGAAATAAAACACTATATCTTTATATGTAGTCTGCATTTGAATAAGACTCTTTTTGCGCCTCCAAAATATTAACACTGACTTAGTTTTTCCCCCCAGTTCACAGCAGTGGTACAGAGAGAGGCAAAGGCCTTTTTGCAGCATGAACAACACATGACAAAACATATGAAGACATACCGTAATTAGATGGAGCAGACGAGAGAGGGAGACTCGACCAGAATGTGCACAACGAGCCACATGGCTGACACCGAGTCGGGGAACAACAAGGACGGAGCAGATTCAGAGCAGCAACACATTCCCAAAGGCGTCAGCTCCAATAACACAAACAGCCAATGGAGATCAGTTCCAGTGCCAAAGGGGGACTTTTTATATTTGGAGAACACTTTCCCTTTTTTTTTTGACAAAGCTGCTGCATCAATATAGCTGAATCTCAAGAACTGTTTAGGAAAAGCGCCTCTAATGTGCAGGAGTTGAGAGAAGGAGGACCTGGAGGATAAATCTTAAAAGAGGAAGAGTCAAAACATGATGGCAGATTGCAAAACTTCCCGACTCTGCTCAAATATGTCCCATCGTTATAACAGACTTTAAACACTTCGCTGCAAGCTTGTGGCCTAATAAAAATAGCAACTTGAATGAGCCAATAAAGATCCATTAAATCCTGGATTCCTCACTTCCAGAAAGCACCACTCACCTTTCCTCAGACACAGCCAGTAAGAGAGCGGAAATATTGACATGAGGAGGACTGCGTAAACGCCCCCAATGCCCTCCTCAGATCCGCCGCTCGACGTGACCAGTGACTGGAAAGGCCACATTGCCAACACAGGTGTGTGATTACCATTACCTGATTGTGAGGCTTCACGCTATATTTAGATGAAATCAGTCGCCCTTTTTCTCCTCCTCCTCCTCCTCCTGTGGGCGTTATCACATACAAAATGCTTTGTGCCGTGCGTAGTCATATGTGAACAGGTGTTATCAGCACCTGTTTGGATGAGGTGAGCTATGTCTTCCCCTTATGATCCAAGTGAAAGCTGTTGACTCTCAATTAACTTTTCATCTAGCGTGAATGAGGCCGTCTGTATCGCTCATTCACATCTCGTTTGTGCGCTGACAGTGTGTCTTGTAAACTACAGCTGCAGTATTAGGTTCCGCGATGGCTCATGGCAACACACAATGAATGCTGAGCTGCGACACACGTGGACCAGCACAGCATACAAACAAGAGCAGCTCCATGACATGGCGACGTGGTGGAAAAACAGACAGATTTTCTGCTCTT
The DNA here is from genome assembly GCA_032164315.1 of Malacoctenus gilli. Lineage (NCBI taxonomy): Eukaryota > Metazoa > Chordata > Actinopteri > Blenniiformes > Labrisomidae > Malacoctenus > Malacoctenus gilli. The sequence continues at coordinate 10,219,011 of JASSRZ010000014.1, read as the reverse complement.
GAGTCAGCGAGCAAACACCAAATAACAAAAAGCACTCTTGCCCGCAGCATTTGCAATAAACAATCTAATATTAAATCCAAAAATCAAATGTCGGGTGAGTTAACAGTGTCAGTGTGCAGGTGCTGGATGGCTGGAAATCTGCTGGGACAGAAGAAAGAGAATGAGGAAGAAGGGTGTGTCGAAGAAAAGACACCAGTGGACTGAAAGAGAGGAAAGAGAATCACAAAATAAAACAGATGTGAGTCTGACAAGTCAAAAAAAAAATACAGGTGGGTTGATTCAAAGACACACAGGCTGCAGAAATGACGTAGAAAGCACAAATCACTGTGTGGTTAGAAAAGATGGGTGCATCTTCAATGACTCTCCACTAGAGGTCAGTGCATATTAAAGGATTTATACCCATTTTTCTCACAAACACACATTGAATCTCTGGCTTTACTTCATCCACTTGAACACAGATTTGAGCATAAAGTCGTCATGAGCATCCATGCGAAGCCTCGTTCCACGTGTCGTTCTTTACATATCTGCTGCACTCATCAAAGCGTCCTGCAGCCTGGAGCCAGTGGCTCCATCTCATCAGCTGAGCTTTAAAATGAGCTGTGAATATACAACCTGGCAAGCAGCTGCCGGTCCTGGTGTTGAGCCAGACACTGCAATAACCCAAAGTCACTGGTGGGGTTTTTCAGTTTATTCATTCGAGGCAAATGTCCTGTAAAAGGACCTTGACCGGCTCTATGACCTGACATGTCTCTGCTGTTCCTGCAGCCAAATGTCCAAATGCCCGCATGCGGAATACAAAGCAAAATCCTAATTACAGCATGTAACTGCCCCTCCGTCGTCTTTCTCTTCAACTCAAGGGAAGCCAGCTGAATGAATCAGTCATTATTTGGACTGACTCACACCAGTCGACTTTAGGAAAAATTATGTTGCTGTGGGCTCGCAGCCCGTCCGCCCGCATCTGACAGAGCGTCTCGGTGGACAACAGGACAATGGGACAATGACAACGTGCACGTGGACGTGGCGCTATGCTGATTCAGCAGCTAATCAAAAGGAACAAAATGATCCAACCTGCAGCAAAGGACAAATTTGCACACACAACCTGGCAAAGTCACAGAGGACAGAAAGCAGACTATTGATGAATGGACCTTCAAGTACACAATCACACACAAACAAGATGGATATCAGGAATCTTTACCTGCACATACAGCCTATTTGTTTATGAATCAATATGTGAAACCAGTTGTTTGCATGAGGTGCAAGGACATAATGTAGGGAGGAAACGAGAGGCTGTGATTGGCTGTGACAAGCAGACCCAGTCAAATGCTCTATTGTGTTTAACCTGTCAACTGTCACCAAACAGAGAAAGAGTGAGCCACAAGGAGCGAGAGACAGGCTGTCGTCATGGACACGAAACACAGCATCAATTCCCCAGGTCTTACTTCTCACACTCGCCTGCTCTATCTGTCTTCACCCAGCTTCATGTATTGGTAAAAATGACACACACAGTCATTGCAATTTCATCTATTATAGGATGAGAGTGAGCGTATTGATCCGGCACACAGCAGCACACAGTGAAGCACGCGCTCAATGCATCATGGTGCTCACCACACTCTGAAGTTTCCTCACTTGTCTGTCTGATATTACATTGTAGACATGACAAGCCTTATTATCATGGCAGTGCAGGCAATGAAGCCCATTAGTATTCCAGAGAGCCAACACACAAACGCGCATAGATACAAACACGTGCCGACTCTCAGAGTGAGGTTGTTTAGTAGAGGGGTTGAACATGCCTCCCAGAGGGTAATTATTCCTAATCTGTTTTCCCGCTGCTGTTCTATCACCGGAGTGAATATATACTGTTACACAGTTGTTGAAGGAACGACTGCTCCCACAGAAGCTCAGGCAACCTGTGTCCACGGCAATGGGATCGTTTATAATCATTATCGACCAATGTTTTGCAGCCCGATCATTGAATCGACTCAAGTTATTGTGAAGTCTTTCTGTCCTCTGCAGCGAAATGTTTGATAAGGTTTCAAGCTCGAAAGGTCGGCGCTTCTGGATTATCGTCTTTCTGCTGTTTTTCCTGCCTCCTGAAGTTTCTCGGCAAACCTCACAAATCACTGCAGGTGAATCGTGCATCTGTGTGTGGCTCCAAACTTTGCCTGAAGACATTTAAACTTTTGAATAGCAGCGCAACTTTCTGTAATCATTGTCTGCATGACACTGAAAAAAAACACACTGACCCAGCTGTAAACAGCTTTCGAAGGAGCTACTTTATTCTGAGGCGCTTCTGTGGCTCTGCACACTGCTGTTGACATCTGTGTGTAGCTGCAGACTAACAAGCTCGCCGAGAGATGCTGTTGAATCTGTGAGCAGAGTCAACACAGATGCATTCATTGTATCAGTATGCATAAGCCGAGGAAGGAGCATTTCATAAGCAAAGTCCCCAAACTAGAATAAGTCAAAACTCAGCAAAGGCCAAAAAAACCTCTATTCATTTCTTTTACGTCTTTTAAATCACTCAATGAAGATTTAGGAGTAAATAAATTCAAACAGTGTTGCAGTATCAGTAATAAGTAACATCCATAACATTTGTGTTGGGACCTGGGTCACTATAGGATGCGTGTTCAGTGGAGGGCGTCGCCTTGTTTGTTTATTCTGCCTGTATTTATTCACATCTATAAACTGAAACTTGACAAACTCAACAAGTTTCTCAACAGTTTCAACATGAACAGAAGGCTGAAAAACAAGATAAAGTACAGATTGATTGGAACCAGTGCGATAAAGACCAGTCTGTTGTCTTGCCATTTGTTCAGTCCAGTCAGAAAAACTCCTCCAGAATATAACTGCTTTCCAAAAGAACAAACTCCCACCAACAGTTGAAAAGCAAATACGATTAGAATCACAAATTAAGTAAGATTTTTTTGAAAAAACATCATATCCAGCTGCTTCCTTTAATCAACATAAGGCCCAAATGAGCGAGTGACAAAAGTTTCAATAAGACGCAGGAGGCGAGGACAAGTCGACCAAGCACCAACGTTTAGTGTCAAGAAACACTTTTTGGAATAAGACTCCAAGTCTGCCTTTCTGATACTATTTTTATCTGCTTTTTGTCCCTCGTCCTGTTTTTCTACCCTGAAAGTCAGTCAAGCTTGTACGCCTGCATCTGTGTGTCTTTGTGAGCATATGGCTAAACAAGTGCGGCCACATCTGCTCTGAATGGGAGAAAAAAACAACAACCACAAAGCAAAAACTACACTGAACTGCACGAATGTGGCGTTGAAGCCATGAAGCTCACACGTGACCTGGGAAGCTGCCAGAGACAGAACACATGCGCTCACGGTTTCACACCTGATAAAATTGCTTTGTTATGTGCTCGTATTGCACAAAAGCGGGCAGGGACACAGGTCATGACGCGTTACAGAGTGGAGTGGGCCTCCACAGCTATAAATAACCCAAGGAGGAATCAGATTTGGAGAACCGGAGGTGGGAACTGATGAGATCACACATACCCATATGTGTGAGTGTGCGCGTGTGTGTGCGTGAGTGCGTGCGTGCGTGCGTGCGTGCGTGTGTGTGTGTGTGTGTGTGTGTGTGTGTGTGTGTGTGTGTGTGTGTGTGTG
>JASSRZ010000014.1:10175947-10199849 GCA_032164315.1 Malacoctenus gilli | reverse complement strand
CACACACACACACACACACACACACACACACACACACACACACACACACACACACACACACACACACACACTAGCCTGCCACTGTTGTTCTGTTGTGATTTCATTTGCGTTCAGCACAAGCGGCTGATGTGTTTGTTTGTGAGGTGAAAGCTATGAAGCCTCATTCTGAGGACATGTTGTTCTGTCCACTGTGGCACATTCGCAGTCTGTGTGAGAAGACTCAGGACAAAAACAACAAATATAGAAAGTATATGATGACAACTTGCAGTGAGTGTGTCTGCAGCTCGGAACCTCCCGGTACATCTCTGTTGTGTGGGTGAATGAAGCAGACAGCACTCAGCTGAAACCCGTCTCTCCTCGTGTGCCGCCACACAGTATGTCTGCCTCAAACAATGTTATGAAATATATTGTAATCCATACTGCAATGCACAACTGCCGTTGCGAAATCTACCTAGAGCGAACTAAACAAGGAGCATATTACTTAATGTAAATCAAACTGTAAACCTGCAAAATATTTCATGAAATGAGCAATAACAGTCACCAGGTTTATGAAAGATCTGAGACAGACGATGGCGAGCAGGTCAAGGCAATAAATGAATAATAATCCCTCTGGTTCAGCTGGAACTACGCAGGCAGGTAATGATCGACACAGCACACAAAAACCCACACTTTCAAGCTCAACGCTCGTCTCTCCGAACCCATGAATAATAGAGTCTGTCAGTTTCTCTCACGAAAGAAAGCCTTCAGACAGACTCACACTTGTGAATTTTTACACACAGTGAGTGAAAGTTGAAGAAGGAATGAAGCAACACACAGAGACGCTTGGATGGAAGGTGGTAACAACACACATACATCTCCTAGCACACAGATTCACCAGTGATGGTGATGTTTGATCGGCTGGCGAAAAGTTAAAGTTTAAAACACTTGTTTAAATCTTTAAAGAAAAGAGTCAATGCCTCCGGTAACACACACAAAAAAGGCTGCAACCACCTTGCGCACGTCAGCGCCTACAAATGAGGTTTCAATCCATGTCTTCGACTGTCAAAAGAAGCCATGAAGAAAGGCATGCACGGACACAATGTAACGCACACTAGGACAAAGGACACAGCAGTCCGAGCAGACAGAACCCTACTGGAACATGCTGAGTTCAACTGTAGTCATCTAAGTCTTTAATAATGTTGCCACTTGAAGAGCACCTTATGGTTTTGGAAATACATCTTGTTTAGAAGGAAAGACTCATTTACAAACTATTTATGCAGCCTAAATGTGACTGTGATGTGGCGTCAGAAGGCAGGCTGACTCCTCTAAAAACATTAGCGTCACTCAGGGACGGATCTGGAGTACAAAAAAAAAAAACCCTGCTCACCGTGTTACACCGAACTCTTTAATCTCCAGCTCTGACACTGTCGCCGGCGTAGAACATGTCAGAGCCTCTGCAGACTCCTGACAGGTTTTTGGAGCATGTCGACAAGCTCGCCTGCAACACTGAGGCCCCATCAGCTGAGCAGAGGTGGAATTACACACTGGTGGGATCAGCAGACTCTGATCCAGGTGGAAAATGATCATTTCAAGTTTTACGAGAGGAGACTGTGACCACCTCAGACTGCGCATGTATATTGTGCTGTGAAACACTCTGTTTGTCAATCTTGCTCTTTCACAGCTATTACGAAGAAATATAAAACAGTGAAAGGCTACTGCTGTTACCGTTACTGTGTACTGCTAAAACCTGTTTGCATTCTGTGTTATGTTTATTCAGACTTAAAATAAAAGTCAAACGTCGTTTGGCATAAAACAGATGTGGGGGTTTAGCACCTCTCAGTGTTACCTAGGAAAACTCATGACAGTGAAAACAGAAGGGAAGAACAGTGTGGCAGACGGATCTGAGGTCAAACAGACGGGGTTTCGTGGCAGACTCGCCATACCTTTGACCTGATGGAGAAGCTTCGGATCTGCAAGCTGTCTGAGTGATTAGACCTGTCATTTGGACGGAGACCCGGGAGCCCCGAGACCTGCCCTCCACATCAAGTGACTGTCAGACACATCATAAAGCAGCTTCTTTTGCCAGTCGGCAGGAGGGTGAATCTACACAACTGGGTGATTGACTTCACCTGCTCTCCTCTTTACTTTGCCCCCCCCCTTTTTTTGCCTCTCTGAACTGAATTCAGACCTTGATTGCTGTATTAAAATTTGTACTGAATGACATTCAAATGCAGAGCAAAACTGGTATGAATGACTGGTGTGCGCATGTGTGTGTCTTGCCGGTGATAACATAATGATTTTGCACAGATCTGGATTCGCAGCAGCAGTTTGTGTCGGCTCGCACACCGGCACAAAGGCACACAGGAATGTTGGAGGGCAGATTTGACACTGACACTCGACTCGAGTATTTGGCAAAGACACACACGCGCATACTCGCATGCATTTGTTTTTATTGCGATTTATATGGCAGGCAAAGGAACCAGCTGGTGGAACCCACTCGACACGCTATTCACTGAGGAACATGTGACTGTGGAGGGAGGGAGAGGAAGAAGAGGAGCGAGTGGAACGAGAGGGGAGGAGCGAGGAAGAGGCACAGGTGGAAACACTCGTCTTCAGGGATGTGTGGTTAACACTTAAACACAAAGAGCCAAAGAGATGTGCTCTGAAGCCTCGACAATCTCTTTCATACATCACATCTTCAGATTTGTTCAACACATGACCTGAAAAGAGTTCAAACAGCCACTTTTGTCTCTTGCTGAATTACAAATTGAGGTCAAATTTTTTTTTATTGGTGTAAACCTTTCATCAGAAACAAATCACAATCAGACTCGACTCTATGATCACGAGGTTGCAGCAGTAATCTGTCTCCCACAAATGATCTTTTATTGGTAAACAGAAGTAAAAGTACATTATAGTGCGTAAGCAGATGTACAACCTTTGAATAATCAGTCCAATGCACGTTTTCACTCACCTAATCCCACTCTTGTGCAGCCATGCAAGGTGCTCAGAGACCAACTTGGGGGTCAGTGTCTTGCTCAAGGACACTTAGGCACAAGATAAAAGATGAAACTACCAATATTTAGATTGCAAGACGGCCTGCTTTACCAACTCAGCCACAGCCGCCCTCAGATAATACCACCTCATGGCTTTTCAGTGCAACTCAGCAGTTGTGTTTAATATTGAAGTTTAGCATCTTTCATGCTGTTAACATTCTGAGCACAGTCCTCAAAGCAGAGATTGATCAGTCACTAAATTACACCAGCACTTGTTAATGTCAACACCTATTTAGCAGCAACATGATGAGCACCATTAGATTTCAAATGAGGTGGTGACTGTTGTTCATTAAACACTTCAGCCATGAAGCCACTGAATGACCAATAACAGTCACAACGACGAACCTCCCGACATCAGGCTCCAGGACGCTGCTGCCCTCTGCAGGCAAAACCCTGCACTGCAACAACTTTGCCAGCAGCCGTGATCTGCCCCCAGGGGGCAAACAGATGGACCAAAAGACCCCAGGGAAAACTTGTGAACGTGACAAACACACGCAAGCACACATTTGTAATTCTTACAAAAAAAATACATAAATAAATAAATAAAGACCAGAGAGGAAGCGGCCTCACTGATGAAGTCGAAACTCTGGAAGTAACTAATGGTGCATGTCTCACACCGCTGGGAGACAAATACCACCATGGAACACGTCCATGTGCATACCAAGGAATATTCATTGGATGTTGTGGCAAAGATAAGAAAATAAGGACAACAAAATATTTATTAGTTGATGTTTGTTCACATAAACACCAAAGGGTCGCCTTGTAATTAAACAAGTTGTATGCAATCTGTGCACGAGACACGGGTACAAAAAGCGTCTTTAAATCGATGTAACTGTCCTAAATGCATTAAGATAGAGGGATGGTCTCGTAAAAGATCTCCTTCTTCAATTTACTTGTGTTGTTTACTCAATTTCTACAACATTTTGACAAACATTCTGACGGATTAAAACTCACCTTTAAATTTCATCAATACTATCATGATTCCTCTGCTTACCTGAATTGAACAAAGCAGCTATAAAAGGTGGACTGACAGAATCGTCTGGACCTTCTCACAGTGTAGGATGACGCACACCGTTCATTGCCTGCGCCACACTAAGCAGCCCAGTAGAGGGCAGATTAAGACCATTGAATATACAGATATTAGTCGTAGCGCCCTAAAAAATTCACGTTTAGATTTTTTGCAACGTTTGAAAACTTCTAATCAAACAACATTCAGGGGAGATTTTCACATCAACATGCATTTTGGCACATTTAAAGGCGGGCCCCTTAATTAGGTCAGGCAGGGATAATGTCTGCCGTAATGATATCCATCTCAATCCCTCACCGAGCCCATTTCATATCTTTTTAATGATTTTAGACAAATCTCATACATTTTTTATGCTGATCCTTCTTGTCAAGCAGCAGATTAGTGCTGTTGGCATTTACAGGGAGGTAAAGTCAATGGCTGTGGAAAACACACGAAAGCATGAAATTGAGGGATTGTTTGGAGGATTTTGCTAGAACATCCGTTCACTTGTCTTCATAAACCTATCGGTGGAGAGCTGCCAGCTTTTAAGGATCAAATGTCTGCTTTGCTTCTCGCTCTGGGCCTCGCTGCGATCTGTCAATCTGCATCACTTCAGCACAGTGATAGTGAGGAAAGCTGAAAGGTCACGAGGGGACAGACGAGCTCTGGCCAGTTATCCGCTAACAACCTTTTGCAGAGGAATGAACAGACGGTGGAGAGAGATCGATACGGACAATAAGCAAATCTCACCTGCCAGGAATATTCATTGGCTTTGTTTTGCTTGAGTTGAAACAGTAATCTTAATGCTCCGCGAATACGGACTGTCGTCCTCCGAGCTTTGCAGCCTCTGCGAGCCTCTCTGGAGTTCCCCTCTGGTAAAGCTCCAGCGATGGAGCTCCCACTGTAGAGATAGATGAAGATGGAAAGGGGAAGGACCCTCGGGAGACATGGCTGACAAATAAGGAAAAGGGAACAAAGCGGAGGGATGGATTGCTGGGCCATGAAGTCGGCAAATAACCCACAGGGGAGCTCCCGTGTCTCTCACTGTGGTTTTTATTAGCGGGCGCCAACCAGTCAGCCGACCCTAACGGTGGAAAAGAGCAGCGCAGAGTCACACGCTGCTACCTGCGCCTGCTTGAAGGCATCAAACGTTCCCCAGTGACAAAAGGTCTCTGATAACTCTCTGAGCATCACTGTCGACATGAACTCTTGCCATCATTCTGCCTTTGCTCCACTCTTGTTTTACATGTTATCTTCCAACACAGACGCACAGTGTTTCTTCTGAAGCCGCTGTCTATCTCCTCCTCACTGTCACACCCAACCCCTGGGCTGCTCGACTGCTGTTCTGCCCCCCACCCTCCCCACTTTCCCATGCATGTCTGAAGGCAGGCAGGCAGGCAAGCAGGCAGGCAGGCAGCAGGTGTTTTGTGACTTGAAGATCAGAGAGCCTCAGCGATGGCGCCCCTCTGAGCCTGATTGTGTAGGAGGAGGAGAGAAAGTCTGCACTTCCATTTTCAGAGTCTCTCTTCACTCCGCAACAGGAGAGAGCCGCTTATCCCACCCCCAGAACACAATCACACCCATCCAACACCAGCGTCTCACCGGCAATACATGCTCATGCATGTCTCCTATAGGTGGAGCGAGGAGCCTTTTATTCGGAGATACATGTGCGCTGCCTGCTGCTGAGGGGAGGTGTCACCTGGGGGAAGAGCGACGTGGGTGCACACATGCATGGACTAATATGGCAAATGAGGGGGAGATGTGAGAGGGAGGGTGAGATAAAGTGAAAGAGAGATAGAGAGAGATTCCAGAAGATCCATTTCTTGCGAGAAATATGCTGTACTACTAAAATACAGTACGACTGCCATGATAATAAAAAAAAATTGGATTTTTCAGGTAACCCAATTTCACGGCACCTCACTCTCTGACCTGAAACTACTTTCAGTGATGCTGACACAAACACTCCATCACCGCTCTCTCCCGTGTCTCTCGCTTTCAAACCGAGTACTTGTGTGAATTATACTTCATTAAGTCTTCGTGTAGCTGCAGTAACAATCTCAGCGATAATAATAACAGGGACATTGTGTCTCGCCTGCTCGCTCATCTTTCCCCTTATTCTGCAAGAAAACTGTAAATGATTAATTCTGAGGGTTCGAGACAACTTATGTCACAATATTAATATGGGACTTGCATGTATGCATGTTGGAGTCACGCCTGGTTTACTCTGAGCTAGAATTACTCAAAACACAACAGAAACAAAGACAAAGGGATCCATGCGGTAACTGATTGTCCTGCTTCGATTTAGACATGATCAGTTTGAGTCAGTTGGATCAATCTCCTCTATTAAAGGGCCACTTCACTCAGATGATGTCAATAAATTATCCCTAGGTTGAGACAATCATTGACTCTCGAAAAACACAGAGCACCCTCGTTTGTGTGCCTGATATACCATCTCAAAGACTGACAACCTAAAACGTTCATATCAAGACTTGCAGTCACAAATCGGGTGACATTGCTTCATCGCAGGCACATATGCAACAGTGTTCCCACCTGTAATCACTGAGTTTACGGACCAATCGCAGCTTTCACAAAATCCAGCAGCCTCTGACTGACCCCAGAGGGCTCAAACAGCATGATAGGTGTTGTGGTCCACATGTGGCAGAGGATGCACTGAAGCCCCTATGGTGACAGGTGAGCATCTCCATTCAATCGCCATACTATGGACTTAATTAGTGTTTCCTCTTTGTTGCCAGCCGCCGTTCCCCTCACAGCTTCTGGAGGGCCATTAACGTGGGGGGGGGGCTTCAGTCTGGTGTGTCTGATGAGGACAGCTGCTGGGTTAAACAACCCATCTGTATCTAAATGATATAATCAGTCCTAATAGAATGGGGACAGATCAGTCCCTCTGCTGTCAACCACCAGAGGACACGAGGTCACCTTCACTGTGATTCAGGCGGCGTTTACCTGATTGGGAATCTGCAGAGAGACTCGGGCCGAAGCCGCGCAACTGTCTGCGCAGGATCTGGGTCCGCGATGGATCGAGTGTCGAGAGAGTCGTTCGTCTCAACAAGCTTACAGCAACGTTAAGCTCATGTTCTGTGCCACAGTGCAGAAATTTGGAGATGGCCACAGATTCTGCTCAGGGAAAAAGGGACCGGATGGGAATTATTGATGGGAAGGTATTTGTCCCTTGTGCCCTGGGAGAAAGATCCATCAAAAAGTGTCAGTGCAGAGGTTATAAAAGGCATAACAGCATGCTGAACCGGCATTTAAGCAGGGTGCTTACAGTGACTGCCCCGAGACAGACTGAGCCCACATTAATCCCAGAGCAGCCATATATTGTGCCAGTCTCCTTCAGCAAGACCCCAAACCCCACCCTCCCAACTCATGGACAGAAAACAACCACAGACAGGAAATATGAGGGAAAGCGTCAGAGCGCGCTCACTCTCTAAATTCTTGCCCCGTTTGCTCCTTAACTTGACAGCTCCTCCACTTGCGTTCATGTTACATGTTTCATCAGCCTGATTTGATCCTCACTAAGAGCTCTAATAGCAGCTTTGATCACGACAAGTGCAGCACTTAAACTACACTCCTATAATCACTACTTTTCCTAATGTAATCCCTCACTTCTTTTGACACCATCCATACATCCTTAAGGAGCTCTCTCCATCTGTCTATCCAGCTGGGCTGCTGCTGAACTTTCCACCTCCTTCTCAACTTCATTTTCCCGAGCTCACTCTCGTCCTCCTGCCAGCTTTGGTAAGCGCTTCCCTCCTCGACTATCTCTGCTGAGGGGAGGCGTACGGCGTACGGCTGCAGGAGGCTGTGCAACGATCGTGTCGCCGGGTCACGGCCTCTGCGGCAGAGATCCCGAGGGGGAAAAAGAAGTTATGGAAAATAGTTTCTTTGTTACTCAGTCTCCATTCTCAAGTCCTGATCTTCTGACCACGCGAGAGGGAAGCCAGAGGTGATGCAGAGAAAACTACATCCCACTTAGACAACACACTCGTAAGACACTACACATTTAGCAGACACTGCAGCAATTCGACAACACTGACAATGTAAACAGGTTTTCACACCACACAGGCAGAAGTAATCATGTATCGATTGGCAGAGGTCGCTGAATGTGTTAACAGTGAGTTTGTTTTATTGGAACAAGTAGCTCTGGTATTTTCTGTCATTGTAAACAACTGTTACCTAAGACACTGAAGACACTGAGGACAGTGCGTGCGTGCGTGCGTGCGTGCGTGCGTGCGTGCGTGCGTGCGTGCGTGCGTGCATGTGTGCATGTGTGCATGTGTGCCTGCGTGCCTGCGTGCACATGTGCATGTGTGCGTGCACAGGTGCGTGCAGAAGCGCATGTGTGTACGTGCATGCATCTGTCCCTGCGAGTGCATTCTAATGTTACATACAGTATGTATCATCATTCAGGTGTGTACTTGCATGCCTGTTTGTGTAAATGAGGGCAATTCAGGAGAAAAGTAGTCCGATGTCTAAATTCGCACAATCACCCGAGGCCTCATGGGAAATCAGTGGGAGGACAGGTATGGATCAGTGACAGAAGGAGGAGGAGGAGAGGGAGGAGGAGGAGGGAGGACAGATCAGTCTCAGTTCATCTACTATCACATTTCTTCGCTCTATTACACTCCAGGTTTTGCTTTGGGAATCTCTTCGGAGTGAGCGGGCCCGTTCGGTGAGCAACTTCTTCACAGTGGTTACTCATAACTTCTGACTCAAACGTAGAAAATATCAGCTGCACATCATCGAGAGAGGAAAAAAAACCCAAAACAAACATCAATGATCAAGACTTGAGGAGGAAGAAGAACCCCTCGGTGATGTAACAGCCTCCATAACTTTAGGATGGGATGTGCCAGTGCATCAGTAAGTTTACAAAGACGATCAAATCTTGACCTACGACACTTTGTGTCATACGTCTCTGACAGTTTAAGTTCAGCTATGAGTTGAACTCAAGGTGAGCACTGAAAATCATGGAGCTGAATTTATTGGCTGAGCAAAGAATTATCTAAACAAAGAAGGCGTCTGTTCCAAGTGTGGGGTGACAATCCAAAGTAAATGACATCAGAATCAAAAAGGCAATACTTGACATTGATTATTGGATTTGTTGGCCAAGTGTACTCATCTAAGAAGCAGAACTTGGCTGAAATTCAATGATCATAGACCTGAGACACAACAACATGCATGAGGTCAATTACGTGACTCTAAATAATCAATAGTTGTGACCGTGTGTGTTAGTGTTCACCAATAACTGCATATGTTTGACGTGGGATACAGTGGACATCTATCCAGGGTGTCCACAGCTGCTATACAACGTGTGATGCGCTCCTGTAAGTCTGTCGCTAGAACAGCGGCATTATAGTCAGATAAAAATTCTTTTTTGTGGTCTAATATGTGAAATGACCAACAGTTGATTTGTGGACTGAGTCCATGCTTGCAGATCGGAAACAAGAGTGACTCACTCCATCATTTTTTTGGGTAACTTGAAGTGTTTTATGTGGAAAAATAGCCAAAGCCTGTTGGACCACTCACATCACAAAGAAGAAATGATGTCACTTTCCTAACTTTTCAGCATTGTCAACATGAAAAAAAAACACAAAGGACCTGACATTGGCTGACACAAACCTTCATCAAACTTAAACGATTAAATAACTTGTTTCCAAAATGCATCTCAGTGACATTTTTTGTAGCTGTAGGCCAGTTTTTCATTGAATTCTGTCACCTCAGTGCTAATTTTCTCTCAAATGTGACTGAAAGAAAGATCTGACCCAATAAATTATTTGCCCGACTGACAATAACAAACGAAGGCTTATTTTCAGAGTCACTTCAGGGCCACAAACAAGAGACCCACTGGGACACCTGCCAAGCAGCATTTAAACATTTCAGCAGCAATGTTTTTTGCATGGATTATCAGTGTGTTGATACCCTGTGCTCCACAAAAGAACAAAAAAAAAAACACAGCTACATAAAAAACACAGCTCGGTTCCACAGAAACACAAAGAAAAACAGCTCGGTTCTCTCTCCTTTCATCAATCTCTGTGACAGGCCTGTGTATCAGATGTTTCACAAAGAGAGAGAGAAACAAACAAACAGAAAATGACTCTGTAAAGGTCTCATCAAACTGTGAAGAGAGGTAATGAAAAAACGCCAGCCGGCTTGTATGTTGGTGTGTCTCCATGTTTTATTCAAACATGGCAGGCAGTGACTGAAAGCATTGTTCTCTCCTTCCTTGTGTCTTACTCTCACAAAGACGGTGGACAAAAGCGGATATAACTATTTTCATAGTATGACCTCTGCATCCTTTGTCTTCTCGTGCCCAGAAACCACATCATGACTCAGTCTCTTCTTCCCGTGTGTCTTAATTTAGCATGACTGACGCATCAACAATCAAGGCAGCTGTCCTTGTTCATCTATGTTTCTAATATTACCTTGAAAACTCAATTACACAAACGGATGACAGACGACGCTAATTGGCTTTCAATTTGTTACGACATGTGACTTACAGTCTCAGTCACAGTACAGTGTTGTGGAGCGGAAGTAATCAGAGTTCCAGGGTAAAAAAAAAAAGGACCAAAGAAACAGAAGGTGAGGTCAAACAAAAAGACCATCTTCAGTGACCAAAGATCTGAGTCAAAACACCATTAAAAGACAAAAACTACAGGAGAAACACTGGGAAAATCGGGATGCGATCCAGGGTGAGAAAAAACTCTCAACATGAGGGCAGAGTGAGGGGTAAACATACACACTCGGCAAGGGGACTTGATCAGACACAGGTGGGAAACAATCAAGGTGGCCACTCAAGCCAGGAGCATAAAGGGTGGGGCAACAAGAAAGTGCACACAAAGACATGAGAGAGACCGGTCAAAGATTTAAAACTCCAGCAAAGCAAAAGAAACATAAAGAACGACAAGGAATAGGACAAAAAGACAGCCTGAACCAGGTTTTATTGTGGGTTTTACAGCACTCAGAAGTTTTATGACGACTTCTTCTAAAGAGTTGCCTGTAATATAAAACATTCACAGTCACACTCTTGTGAATGAAATTCTTCCTGCTCTCATTTCTCGCATCCTCGTATATTTTGTCAGTCTCTATGTAAAGACTATGCCCAATAAAAAGCTGCTCTGTCCATGTTGATTGCCAACTGGATGTCATAAACAACTACAGCAAGAATCACCAAAATCAAAGGGTTGATTGCAGCGTGCTCTCTTGTATCTGCCTGTCTGGCGACCTTATACTCTCCCTTTGCCAGCTTTCCTCCCTCTGACCTTTCTTCAACACTCCTCCACTGCTTTATTCTGAAATACAGACCCTCTGCCTCGCTCTCCTGCCGTTCACCTCCCTTTTTTTATTCTGCTTGGGTGACAAAGGAAAAGCAGCAGCAGGGCAGACATGCAGGGCAGCAGTGGAAGAAAGGCACTGGAGGCTTCACAAGTTCCCTTTATTCATTATATATAGTACAGCTGATATTAAATGAAGTCGCACTGGCCCTTATTCCCAATGCACTGAGTCTCCTGGCGTCACGGTGTAGTACTCCTCTGCAAAGAATTTCAAAAAAAAAAACTTCCAAAAAGTACTTTTCTTAGTGAAACGATTGCAACTCCTAAAAGATGCGGTGAGTTTTTGTTTTTTCGCCTTATGTTCATTTATCCATCCCCGTCTTATCGATCTACCCCTGCCAGCCAATTTTGTCTGTTACGCCCACCATCTCTGACTCAATCTTTTCTCTCCAATCTGTTTCGCTGTTTAATTGTTGATACAAAGTTTGGAGGGCCGGGAAAGGACGAGGAAGGGAGAAAGGAGACAGAAATTTAACAGAGGGGAGAAAAAAGGTAAAGCAGTTCAAGAAAAAACGAGGGGAGGCTCAGAACGAAAACAGGCAGGCATTCACAAAGACGAACGATGCAGTGAATTATATACAGTTTCAGCAGTCTGGAGCGCTCTGGATTTATCTCCCTCTCACTCTTTTGTTCCTAAATTCTTAACACATAAAAATTATCCCTGTCTGAGGTGGAGACAACAACACATACTCATATTCAAATGGATGAGGAGAAATGGTTCTTGTGATTCATGCACAGAGAGTGAAGACTGGGAGGTGTCGAGAAAAAGGCTCACCCACACACACGCACGCACGCACAAAACATCCTCAAAGGATGTCAGAGAGTTTTATATCATGGTTGATTCAAGCAACCTGCAAATTCAAATTAGCATACAGAGGACAGAGTGAAACAGTCTTGGTTTCCCATCTACAGTCACACTGTCCAGGGAGGAACTGTATACTCTGAGAGGGCGACAAACAAGGATGGATCAGGAGAGCTGCCACCACGGGAGCACCCCTCGTTTCAGCTGAGGTGTTTGTCAAGGACAGTCGAGCAAAACGCCGAGTGATGACATGACACTGCCTGAGACTGCACACAACCGTATGAGATCTATTCCGAGTTTTCCAGTGCGCTACATTTTTCCAAACTATTCCCAAGTTCTTATTTCTTGAGCAACAAAGTAAAACAACACTAGAAAAAGTTAATTTTTCAAAGCTTTTTTCTTTTAATTGGCAAATGTATCTCAATTTGTGGATTTTCTTCTGATTTGTTAGGTGTAATACAGCAACTTCAAACAGCTGGTATCATAAAAAGACTGTAGCAATGTTTGATCAGCTAATGTACACCTAAGTTGTGTTTTTCAAGCTCTTTTCCTGCTGCCAATGAGCGAAATGCCTCCAACATCAAACCACACCAGTGTGATTTCAGGAAAACACGAATTTCTCCTGACAGAAACGGGCACCTTTTGCCGTTCTGAGTAATGGAGGGCAAATTGAAAATTGGCCAAAGGGATCAGTACGTGCACATGCGTGCGTGCACGTGCGTGCGTGCATTGTGTTTGAACACAAATCTTGCTTGTAAATCTTGAATGAGGTTTCTATTATTTCCTATTTCTCTCAGGAGAGATTAGTCCAATCCAAACAAGGATGCACCCCAGCAAATGCACTCAAATCTCAAACACACACACACACACGCACACACACACGCACACGCACACGCACACACTGTGTGCAAACTAGAAGAAATGAGTGGGCGAGTGAGGAGAAATGATGGCAGAAAAACACGATCAGAACCCAGTAGTGAGGAGCTGACAAAATGTTTTAGTGTTGTTAAAAGAGGGGGAAAAAAACTACCCTCTTCCATGCGAGCTCGAACCAGCCAATCGATAGCTGAGACTTTGCCTGTCGTCCTCTGACGCCCATAGCTGCCATCAGCTTGAAAATGTGAAGAATAAATGTCTGCAAAAGTTGGATGAACAAGCCGTTTTTTTTAATAACGATGCCAAGCCCATGTGAGCGATATCAGTCACACTGTCGTGAAAAAAAACCACTGATACTTGACAAGCAAAAAGCACCGCTATCACAAAGGCTCTTTGTATGCGGCGTGTAGGTGTGCAGCTCTCTATTAAGGTGTCACAAAGAGTATAATTTAAAAGACTGGAAAGAGAGGAGAACTGTGACATTTGAGCACAAAGGCTATTCTGCCACCTCCAGCCGCTGTGTGGGACAGAGTTTCAAGACTTTGGCGTCTTGTTACTTTGGAGATCCACTCCCTGGAGAGAGCAGCTCCCAGCACATTACCGGTATAGCCAAGCACACTGTAGAGGAGTGTAGGAGGAGGTGGGAGATGAAAAGGCAGCACAGCTCCTATATGTGACTAAACACGTCAGCTGTGTGCATCCACGTGCACACGTATACAACAGAGCGGCTCAAAGCTGCTTAGAGGTAAGATGTGAAATCAAGCTGCTGGGCTCAGCGAGTTTGACAATGACACGCGTGGTGGAAAACAACATATGGTAATGTCAAATCAGTACTTCTTCAGAGATTCACACAAAACATAAGGGAACGCACGAGTATTGGGGATAATATGCAAGCAAAGTAATTATAAATCATACATTCGAATGGAAATTTACAGGACTGTATAATTGACCGATTAAACCTGTGTGATGTGACGTTGTTCATGTCAGTGTAAAGTGAGCATTTATAGGATTCTGTATAAAATGCTGGAATAACTTCGCTTTTTCGGTGCATTTTTGTCACTTCAGCGGCTCCCAAAGTGTCGTACACGATCAGCCACCTTCACACATGAACGGTGACAGCTGCCGTGCAAGGTGCTCGCCCACCACTGGGAGCCACTTGGGTTTCAGCGTCTTGTGAAAGGACTCTTTAACACATGGACAGGTAGGGATGGGGAGTGAACCGCCAACCTGAGGATTGGAGGAGGATCTGCTCATACATGTGACACGCCGCCATGGAGACGCTCCAAAAACTTCTGTCGCGACACCGACATTGGGACCAGAAAAACTGAACCCAGTCTAGCAAGATAAATCAGAGTGTTGTTCTACTGAAGCAAAAAGAATTTTCTCAATCTGATAAAAAATAATTAATATTTTCAGTTTTATAACCCTCAGAATTGGTCACAACCTGACTGTGAAATAAATCCCATGATACAACTAGCGTTTAGTTGCGAGCATTTCAGTAACAGTACTGCCTTTCTTTTTCCTGAAAAGAAGGAAAAAGAAGGTTACACAGTTTTTGTGGCACGTCAGTGAAAGTGTATAATAATGGAAAGTTGTCTGATGTGAGATTATGTTTAATCTCTTCAATACACCCAGCTGATAACACCTGCCAGCAGCGCCTTCTCCCCAGCAAACTTTGTATGTTTATTTTTTTTTTTTCAAATTAATTTCAATAAGGCTGCCTCCAGGTGTTTTCATTTTCACATCCCATTTTTCCTTGAACCAAGCCCAGACAGATTTCCACTCTCAGATCCCCCACAGGCCCGAAAGCCAGCTCCCTGTCACAGCCCAGCAGGTGTTCAATAACAAAGCTAACGCACCTCCAAGCTGTGGCTCCAGCTGCATTGTCCTTCGGAGCGCCTGGAGCGCGTGCAGCTGTTCTCTGCTGCTGCTCCCCTGCTGGACCCCTATCGATTGTTCAGGTGCGAGCTCTGAATGTGGCGAACCGGGTCGCGCGCGCGCCTCAACCCGTTTGCCGCCTGCCGGCCTATCCGAAACCACCGCACAGGTGAGGACGCTGAGCATACACGTCTGTTTGCCGAGACGCGGTGACGGCGGGCGTGTTAGTGGAGGGCTGCCGTCCTGTTGTTTATACTGCTCGCTCACTCATCACACAAGGTTAATTGTTAGGATGACCTTTATCGGAACAAACACCCCAGAGACTTTACGAGCCCGACAGCGCCGTGAACACACTCTGTGTGTGTGTCTGTTCGGACGACTGGGGCCATCCTAATCTCACAATTTGTTATAGAGCCACGAAATAGTCCGAGAGATGAAATTGGAAGGTGTGATGAGTCGATCAGTCAAAGTATTACGCATAAAGACCGCCGGGTGTTCAGCAGCTATTATTAGGCTTCTGTGTCTCCTTCTGATATCCCCCTGGAAATAAATGCAAATGTGGAGGCAAACACGTGGACATGCTTACAGTAACACAATGCACTGATCACTGAAACTTTATGTTTAAAGAAAATTCAGCTTGTTCATTGCTCAGCAATCAAACTCCTGACCAGAACCAAGAACTGCTCAGTTAGTTCCTCCTCAAAGGTTCCTGCTAAACTTTGAAACTGATACGAGTACTATCAGCTCTTCTCTTACAGCCCACAATGTAACCCGTATTCCCACAATGAAGACCCCCCCCAAAAGTCCTGGTTGAGAACTATTATTTGTACTGAAGTGGAACTGTTGCAGGAGCTGTCACATTGCACTCTTCAAGAAGATAAAGTATGCTGGCAAATGAGAAAAAAAGGCACTGAGAAGTTGAAATTACGCATCATAAAAACTAGAAGTTTAAAGTCATTTTTGATGTTTCATTACAAACATACTGTAAGAAATTAATTCAATATAGAATTTAATTCTGAGAGCAAAAATTCAGCCTCAAAAGAAGATAAATATAAAAATCTCTATGATATCCAAACACAGGGAGAAAGCAGAGACTCTTTTCTGTGAAGACTTACTGCATAATAATAATAGTAATACTGAATAAAGCATTATAATAGTAACAGCCCCTCTGAACATATTTCATTGGAATTTTTTTTGTCTGCATTTGCCCATCTTGAGTCTTTTTGCTTTTTGGACAACTGTCAAATGAAAAATGTTTATTAGTTTTCAAAATACTCTTATGTTTTAAAATAGAACCCTAAATCTTAAAGTTTTGTGACGACATAACAAAATATACATAGACACTCAGAGTCCTGTCAGTTTCAGGAGGAACACAACAAACCTCGGTACCGTCTGGCTACGTGTTCAACATCGCAACAAGCCATGAATCCTGCTTATTAAAGATGGTTCTCAGTGAAAAGCAGCCATCGCCTCAGTTTGAATAATTAGAGAGTGACGTTAGGAGGAGCATAAACAAAGGTGCTTAATGCCGGCTCCACCTGTTGAGACCTCGGGTTTATTAGAAAAGGCCAGAGTACAGCGAGAGCGATGAGAGGCTGTCACAGATTTGTGGGGGTTTAATTAGGGCGGCCCGGGCAAGCGTGTCTGAGGAGAATCCTGAAAGACAGTCCAATTACTAACTTAAGTTAGTGAAAAGTTGTCGTTTTTCCCAACTAATCCGTTCCATCACAGGGAGCAGGCAAGAGAATAAGAATTAGGGTGCATTAGAGGGGTGGGGGTCCCAGAGGGGCAGGTGAACCACTCAAGAACTTCAGCAACTAAACTCCAAAATGTGTTTTCTGTCCACGTCATAGAAAACACTATATCTTTGTTATGATTAAAGGAGCAGGTAAAAAAAAAGCAATATTAGTATGAACCCTTTCTAAAGAGCAACAATTACTGTAGAGAAAACGAGCATCACATGATGTTTTTCAGATGATTAACATCATGTGATACGCTGGCATGATGGTCGGAATGGACAGAAGACGCTTTTCTCTTGACAAAAGTGCCAGTTTAAGGAACATCTCAAAAAAACTGTAGAATGAATCCACCACAGACCATCAAAACAAGACCAACTTCCAGGAAGAATAATTTTGTTTCATGGGATTTTGGGGGGGGGCTCGAAGATTGTTCAAGAAATACTTTTCAGAAAAAGGATTCAGATTGGTTGCGAGCACTTTTGTTCCAAAACCGAGTCACATTGGCCACAGCGAAGAGTCCTCACCATGATAAAAAGGGAAATAAGGAGGAACCGTGTTCTCACTGCTCCACTTACCACCTACAGAATGTCTGAAAGAAACAACACAAGCAGAAAGGCTTGCTCCAGTGACACACTGGATGTTTCTGCTGGCGAGGGTTTGTTCGCTTCCGAGCTCCCAGTTAACAATGTATTTGGTCTAATGCAAATGCAGGGAGCTCTCGACACAAACGCTCATGTGGGCAAGTGTTTGTCAGAATAATCCACATATTCACCACCCTGCGCATTTATAGGATAAAGAAGCCCTTTTCTGAACATTTTTTTCATCCTCTTTGGCTAACATTGCATGGTCACAATTTCAATAAATGGTTTCTGAAATTCAAATGCAGAAAAATAGAAACTGAAGGAGGCATCAATGCAAAGAAGGTAGAACTGAGGTAAATGGCTGTTTTTTTTCAGTAGCTACTGCACAAATGATTTAAAAAAAGAAAAATCCTCGAAATACAAACTTATTCCATTTTGCAGACACATGAGCAATCTGCTCGAACTTCTCACCCAGTCAAAGAAGCTCCATGTCTCTGCCAGATATCTTTTCTTCCCCTCTTTCGAGTTCAGAGTGAAGAGATCGTTAGGACAAAAGTAAATGAAGATAATTAGCTGAGCAGACAACATTCAGGCAGTTACAATGCCTCACCTCCACACACCCGAATAGATACAAAGATGCAGAGACGCACGCACATCTAATGGGTTTTATGTGAATGAGGGAGATGTGGGAATAGAGGGGAGCTGTAGTCATTAACAGCCACAGGCAGGTGGCATTACAGAGTCTAGCAGAGAGCATCTGAGGCAGTGTGAAAAAGGAGAAACCAAATGAAACAACCCAACAAAACATTTCTCAACAACATCACTATTTTGACTTTTTGGACGATCCGTCCGAGTGTGTGCGCCTCTGACATATCCACCGGTGTTTGTGTGTTTTTGTGTGCCTGCATGCGTGCTGTAATTGTTTATGAGAGTGTGTGAAGCATGCCAAATCACTGTCCCTCCTGTCTCTCTGAGCAGGGGAGAGCTGAGGGAAGGAGAGACCTCTAGATCCCAAATCCAAACCACAGCTGGCGAGGAGCGATAAGACAAACAGGCCGTCCAATCAGGGCGCAGCTGAATAGGAGCAGAGGACAGGAAGAAGAGAAGGGGGGAGGTGACACGAGAGGGAGGCTTAAAGGCAGAGATATGTCACAGTTTTGTAAAGACCTACAAGGGGACAAGTATGTAGGTGTGCACCTAAAGTCATACTTTCATCCTGGGCCATCAGATTGAGCCTTTACCCAGCTGTGTTCCCCATTCGCAATTGTCCTAATGCAAAACTGATGATCCTGAACTGTAACAAGGTCAGAAAGACAAAGACACAGCAGCCAAAAACAGAAAGTCTGAGAGGAAATATCCCCCATTTGTGGTTCAACAATTCAACCATGACTCACACCTAGAAGGAGTCGATAACGAGAATTAGCCCATCTTTAGCGCTTCCAAAGACAAAGAGGTAAAAGACCAGAGCGTAAAAAGCATGAAGTTCATTTAAAGTTCAGCTTGGCAGCCTGAAAGGAAAAAAAACTCCTTTTAAATTTCTTAATTTCACGCAACTTCTTCACGGAGGAGGCTAATAAAGCTGTGGCGAACAAGCAACTAGGAGATGATGCAAGGTTACGCGTGTGCTCGGGATGTTACAGGTGAACCTGAGTGTTTCAATGCAAAGAGGAGAAAGCTCAGCTGAAGGTAACATTGAAACATATTGCCACAGTCAGCCTGAAATAACCTTCAGAAATGTGCCCCATGTGTGCATTTGTTTGTGTGCACATATCTGTGACTGCAACCCGGCATATCACTTCCATCTATAACACGATGTGAAAAGCGCTCCCTCTTGAATGGGCTGAGTGGAAAGCCATACTTTGACACTCTGACACAGCAGTTGTCTTGTCACGCTGTCTTTGTCGTGCCAGCTGAGGGCGAGAGTGGCTGATAAAGGAGGTGAGGACGTGATCGGAGGCGTGCGGAGTATTGCCGTAGCTTCCCAATCATCGCTGTCACAATGCAGGTCGCACATTCAGCAGAGGGGAGAGCAGGGGGGGGGGGTGAGGGTGGGGGAGAGGGAAGGGCTCTCAGGGGCCAAGACGGCCTGCACTTTAACAGATGAGAGACAAACGGTGTCATCAGCATTATCGTGGCTCTTTAAAAACTTAGGATGCATCATTTCATTCCTGCTTTACGAGTGAGCGCTGACCAGGCCTCTTCTCAGCAAGCTCGTGCACACAGGCGCGCAGGCACGTGCCCACACTGAACAAACAGGCACACACACACGGCACGTGCACACACACAGGACAGTAAGACCGGCTGCCGAGAAACTTTTACTACTTTCCAGCTTTCAGCACAGACACCCACACACTTAAAGTCACCATCCGTGAGATCCTCTTTTCTTAATGCTAAGGTGGTTTTTACACTTTACAATGACTGATTCATAATACACCCAATTTTTTGCCTGGTTTACCATGGTGACGATCACCGCTCATGCTAATTACCCAAAGGCGCCAGCTTCTTTGCTGCATTGTCAGACACACAGGTACAGTCGCAGGCCATTTCTGTTGCTAATGCACAGCCGACAATAGTGCACCTCCGAGGCCTAATTATTGCTTCTATTTGTGCAACTTTAAAAAGGAGAGAGGGTACTTCTACTCCTAAGCTTTCAAAGCTACATTGAAGATCTGTTTCCAATCAACAGCAGGCTATAATAGTGAGGTGGCTGGTGCAACCAAACAAAACAAAACAAACGCGGGTGGCTGCAGTTGCTCCGGTGAGAGAACGAGTCATCCTTCAGAGTAAAAGTTGGCACGTTCATCCGGTGGAGCGTCACTCGTCTCCTAAGAAGCTTTGTCACGAATGGTGTGTAAATAGGTCAATGAGATTCAGAGTGTAAAATACTTTGAGGTTATTCAGGTGAAGCAGCACTCTGTCAGTGGGCTTCTCATTATTACAGAATTATGTTTTTTCAAAAAACGTGACTGAAAAGAATTAAAAACACAATAAAAACGAAGTATACAACGCACATAAGTTATCCGTACCTCAATCGCACACAATAGTGTATCGATGATTGATCACAACATCCCATCAAAAAGACACACTGACTGCCCTGAAAGTTTTCCAGCACATCACAAAACCAAAACACATTCACAGCTTTAGGATTCAAAGTTACACACCGGTATTTGGGAGTGTAAGCACCAGTACCCTAAATCTCAATAGAAACGATGTTGAATTCCCACAGAAGATGTAAATCAGTATAATACATCATCAGCGATGATAAAAGTGACCGTATGCTGGGACAACAGCAGGATGCATGAATAATAATCAACAGTGTGAGCAATGCCTATCATGGTCTTCTTTCAAAGTTTGAGCCATTAAAAAAGCACAAAGTACCAATCATTGCTTATTAGAGCAGAGCGGCAGTGCGGTGCTCATTGTTCCTTTCTATCTTTAGCCTGCCTGTCTAACTCAAAGCCGAGTGAATCGCAGAGCAGGAGATTGTTTGAGAGGCTGGAACGAAAATGAGACACGGAGACGAGTTCATCTCCGCTGCTGTAAAGGCTCGGCAAAGCAGAAGAAACAGACGGGGGAAAGAGGAACACACACCTGTCTGTTTTCTTCTGATGAAGCCAGGCGACACTCACAGACACACACACACACACACCCACATGCACACGGCGACACAATCTGTAATAGGCTTTCCTAAGCATGTGTTTTCCTGTTTCTCACTGTTTTCAAAGACAAGGAAAGCTGAGGACTCCGAGCTGAGGAGCGGGAAGTCGCATCCCTCCCTTGTATCCCAAAACTTTCAATAACACACACAAAAAAACACCACACAGCAACTCACACATTCAACACACGCATGCACATCAACAAGACTCATGCAAGAGACCCTGTAAAGATTTCATAGAGAAGTTTTTTACTGATAGGAAAAAAGCCGATAGCAAATCTTAAGGTGTCCTAAACAGCTGTCATGACACAGTTGTCCCTCAAAATATGTCAACCACTTTGCACTGTCAAGTAAACTAGTGAAATAGCCGCTTGGTAAACACATTTTAACACAAAGTCTTATTAGGATGCAACGGCGGCAACCGACTGTCAAACGGAGCAGAAACCTTATTTTCTTCACAACATTATATGGAGATTTATTTAAGAATAAAGATTTGAAATCACTAGATGGACATCCAAGGAGCCGACATGCTGTAACATCAACACAGGGTGACATTATTGTTCAATAAATATTGTGGCCTCAGACAGAATCCTCTGTTGTGCCACCAAGCAGCAGGTTAATAGACGGATTGTGTCATTTCCTTGTTGACAGAAAACTGTCTGGAGTCAGCAAGTATGTCTGGTGACTGTTGTGTTGCTCAAGATGAAATCGCAGTGTGAACGTCTGCCGTTTTTTTTTCAGATTTACTCTCCATATTTGTATGTGTAAACGGGTGGCGCTGCAGTCGTGCAGCTCGGCCAACAAGTGCAAAAACAACTGAATTGATTATCGGTCAGTTATGAAAACACAAAATTTCTGATATAGAAACTTGAAAAAGATGTTAAAAAAAAAACAATTCAAGGTTCATCCTCAAGGAGATAAATGAAGAAAAAATGGCTACAACCAGTAGTTTTTTTTTGCCCCTTGTAGGATCATCATTAAAGATGGCGTTGGGGGGAGGGGGCATTGAGTGTTGGGTGTATTTGCCTGTTGAACACAGTTTCCACAAGCAGAATCCAAGAAGATTCAAGCAGATGCAAGTAAGACTCACCCACTGCTTTCTAGAGATACTGTGAGAATGTCGGAAGCAGTCGTGACCTGTCTGTGACGATAAAACTTGTTTTTTTGAGGTAAAACATTTTAAGGGATCACCTGGAACTTTTCATAGAATTACCAACATGACCCCCATCCCTGCAGCTCTGGTCCGGCTGCACTTAATTCAAGGACAAAATGAGAAAGAGGCAACTAATATTCCCCATATACATTCTGCTGACATGTAGCCAGACTTGGAGGTGGGCGGGTGGTGACAGAGGTCCTTTTCTAGCTGCTTGAAGGTGATGACAGTGAGCAGCTGTGCCATTATTGCCCTGAATCAACAGATCAGCAGGCATCGGTCCCACCTCCAGTGCGCGCGTGTTCATGTGTGTGTGTTGTGTCTCAATTGACTGACATCCACAGCCTCCATCCCTCGCCAAACGGATGCTGGGTGAGCTCACACGATCCAACTTTGGTTCGTTGCCTGTTGAAGGAGATAAAGTACAACACCAGATGATGTAAGTGCCTTCCAAGTTTAAAGTTATTCTATTTCCTTCAAAGAATTGACCTGCAGGGTCGAAGCTGAGCTTATTAAATCACTAAAGTCTTTTAGTCTCAGAGTGTTTGTGTGCGGAGGTGTGCCCTGATCGCATTTCACTGCATGTTTTTTTTGCCCTGTAAATCTTTTGATACGAACTCGGGTGCTTCAGAGGGGAAGAAAAAGTGATCAGAGGCCAGCCAGCTGGTCTCTGTTGTCAGTTTTTCTAACACAAACACAATCACACGGAGCGATGACAGAGGAGGACTTCTGTCCTCCCCCCTCTTTACTCTCGCGCATTCACAGAAGATCAGATGCTGCGATCTGCTTCGACAAAAGCTCAAACTGTTTCTGCAGCAAACACAGGAAATCATTAATTGAACAGAGAAGGACTAAAGTAAAAAGTTAAAGTGTCTCATGGCAATTCATGTATTCTCAATCCGCACTGCTATCACTTAGTTTAATATTTTACTGTTGAAAAAGCACTCGTCATTGACACCTATGGGAAGCTGCTCTGTTTCTCTGACTCCAACAGTCATGAGGCTCCTCGTCATTGCAGCCTCCTTCTCCTTTGTTGAGCCACATTTATCCCGATACAAGTGAATCTAAAAATACTGTCTGCTGAGATGGAAGACTCTCAGATTTATCTGACTGGCTGTAATTTGATTCACTGAAAATGTGTCAAACCACCGAGGCTTTAGGACGCTCCCCATGGCTTTTGTAAAAGCAATTTCTCTTTCAAAACTTTTCAAAAGTTGATGACAGGAACAATTTGCATGATCATAACCATAAAAATGTGTGTGGGAAAAAACCAGCAGAGTAGGTGCACTTTTGCAAGCATGTATGTGGATTTGTGTTCTTTGTAGGAGAGCTCTGACGTCGACAGGAGCTATTAGACTTAATTTTACAGGCTTGAGGACACCCACTACTTTTCGCACCATTTAAATGCTGAAATCAACAGGGACAAAACATGTTGTTTGTAACTTTTCTCTGCTAATGGGAAACATAACACAAACAACAGCCTGGTAATTACTGCTGCCAGTTCTTAGACAACAGTTTAGACAAGTTGGATTTATAAACGACTTGTTAGCACTAACAGCCGCAGTGATTAAGTAAGGATGGATCAGAGAGGCAGGACTGGATAATGACATTAGAATAGGAGCAGAAATTTGAACATATTGACAATATTCAACATCACGTCACCACTTTCGTTGATTATATGTTGTGGTTCAAATCACACTCCAGATTATCAGTGGCAAAAAAAAAATACTCATAGTTTGTAAATATAGAGATATGTCTGTCACACACACACACACACACACACACACACACACACACACACACACACACACACACACACACACACACA
>JASSRZ010000014.1:10144478-10153334 GCA_032164315.1 Malacoctenus gilli | reverse complement strand
GTGTGTGTGTGTGTGTGTGTGTGTGTGTGTGTGTGTGTGTGTGTGTGTGTGTGTGTGTGTGTGTGTGCGCGTGTGTATGTGTGTGTGTGTGTGTGCGCAAGGGGTTATCTGTGTGAACGCGGGCGTTTGAATGTGCGATGTGTGTCCTCGGGGCGTTGAATAAGTAATTCAGAGGCGCCTAATGAAAGATAATGTCTAGTTAATGATCTGTCAAAATGAAGTGTTTGCTTATTGAGGAAGGGATCATCCCGAGCTTTAATTTCCACCCTGTGACTCATACGGAGGGATATTACTCCTTTGTACGCAGTGTGCACACACACACTCTCACGTGTACATATAGTGCACACAAACAAAAAAAGAACACAAAAGCATTTCAATGCGGAGGGTATTACGCTCACGCTGTGCCAGTGAATGTGTTGGTTTGTTTGCGTATATGCTGAGAAATGCTCAAGCGTCTCATCAACCACTTCAGCTGCCTGTGGATTAACGGAAAGAGATGGAAACAGAACACAACAGCCAAACCACCCATAAACGGCCATCCAGCCAGCAGCTATGGAGGGAGGATTAGCCTCTGCTTTATTCACCGCACAACGCTGTCAGGAAGAGCCCTTACCACTAATCTTGGCAACGGCTTGCCTCTTCAGTGGGGCCGAGCTGCCACAGAGTAATCCTAAATACTCCAAGTAATGAGTGTTGGTGTCGCGGTGATTTACCGTCGCGAGATTGGAGGCAAAACAATACGCAATCAGACTGGAGAGGTGGACGGACCGCGTGATGAAAGGCAAACGAAGAGATGACCTGCATGCATGTGGATAAGCATTGATGAGGTAATGAGGCAAAATGCACACATATGCAGAGACAACAGCAGGGCAAGATGATAAGGAGGTCAGGCAGAGGTCAGGCGCCATTTCATGGTGGGAAAAACAGAAATGGAAAAGCAATAATGAGAAGAAAGAAATCTTTCAAAACAAGGAAGATCAACTGAGTGGTGACGTAGAGGATCAGCTGGCTGCTACACAACTAATCAGTCAGAGCCCCGTTGCCAGTTACTTTCCAACAAAACTAAACTAAATTCAATTTTTTGAAAAAAATTCCCAGAACCAACAAAAGGTGAATCAACAATTGACTTTTAAAATCAGCCAGAAAATCTTCAGAGGCAACGCTCATTGGGGGCTTACCCAGGTGGATAAAATCCTTGGAATGAAGATCCTAGGAATCTTGGATGAAGTGGAGCTCATTATAAAGTTATTATTTCACCATTTTGATTGTCAAACTTTAGGTAAAAAGTCAGTGAAAAAATTGAAACCTAAAACATTATGAATAAATCATCAACTGGAAGCACTCTGAAAGACTCTCTTAAAAGGCCACTCACACCTGTAACGTGTCATATACCGTTTTTCTTCCTTGTCAATCACCAGATGACCAGATCACTATGAAAATTTAACCATCTGTTCTTTGTACCGCCCCTCACCAATCCTGCAAATTTCATAATCATGCAAATAATTAAAAATAGGAGACGAAACAATTTCTAACACACACTAAGAATTGTCAGAAGAGGTTTTCTAACGGAGCAGACATCCACTTTGATGGCTGCTGGACAGATGGACAGACGGACGAACCGACTGATGGGGGGACGATCTATTGAACAGAGAGCAGGCGGTCACAGATAGAGGAGAGGAAGTGAAGGACGGAAAGGTCAGACACAGAAGAAAGCGAAAGAATCCCTTCACTTACTGATCAAGATAAAAATTCAATTATTTCTTGGAGCCTTTAACACAAAAAGGATTAAGATGTAAGGAAATGAAGGTTGAAGGTGAAAACTACATACAAGCCTTAGAAAGTAGCTATTCACTCATCCTCAGCCCTTTATTATATTACATGCCACCGATTCACTTCTATTAATTTCCCCACTTAGACTTTTTGCCTTTTCAAGTGGCCTAAAGTGCAAAATGTGCACACACTTGAGTTGCTGCAGTGAATTCAAATACACAATTATGTATGCATGCTTTCATGTACTTATATAACTGTACACTTCCGAACCAAATGTGATGCTTTGTTTTCGCAACGAGGATGACTTTATTCTCTTGACTGATTCCGGCGATGCTGTTTGTCAGTGTAAAGATGAGCTGTCCCCACACTTAACAGCACTGTGAAAATTATATGCAAAAAAAATCAGACAAGCGTCACCAACTGCTCTTCATAAGACTGAAACCTGAAACAGGCGTCTGGGCGGCTGATAGACCTTCAAGAGTGGTCATCCAGAAACGGCGGCGACAATTGGACGCAAGAAACAATGCTTTTATTTTGTGTCTTGTCAACATTTTTGCCAACTCCTACCTAACAAAAAAGCGATTTTTTTGTTGTGTGTTTTGTTTTTTGTTTTTTTCTTGGGAGAGTTATAACAAAAAAATCCACGGGTTACACAACAGATTTCGATGAATAAATGTGTGAAAAAAGAATGAGTGAATGAACCAGTAAATGGATGAGTGAGTGAATGAGGAGTGAAATAATCATATTGTTCTGCTTTTGCCTTCCAATAACCTGCGAAAACAAAAGCGAAACAGTAATTGATTGAAAATTAGACTTGGACATAAGGGATGTAAGGCAGCTCAATTAATAAGGGGTCAAACTGCCTTAGGTGGGACGAGCAAAGAAAGTCAGATCATTGTTGAGCATATTCCATTGTGCTGCAGTGCTGCAGTGCCCTGAAATGGACCACACAGGAGACTGTTTAACATTAATGCCGTTATTCAAGCTCACCCTGTGTCAGAGGAGAATTGAACACACTGCTTCCTACATTAACTCAGTATGTTAGTCAGTGATACACACCACTGACCTCTGTTCCCCCTAATGCATCACAGGTAATGCTGTGATAACCTCCTGAGTTGTACGTACACCAGGAGCCCGAAGCTAAACACACTCATGCAGGATATCGAAGCTGGTGCGACAGAGCCACGATCCGTCTCTCATCCACAGTGAGACGCGGTGCAATTCGTGGGAAGCGGCCAAGGCGGGAGACAGAGATTTGTTGCCTCCGTTGGCGTCGCGCTGACGTTAAATCACAAACCTCAGTTTGATGATGACAGGATACACGAGAGGAAGCACCACCCTGCTCTTAAGCCCCTCAACTTATTCAGCAATTTAAAGGAAACTATAGCCTCCCTGACACCCCAACCGCACTCGTGTCTTTTTTTCCTCTTTGACATTCATTTATGTAGATGCATTCAGATTTCAGGCACATTCGGTCATTATTCTTTGTAAAGCTCACAGCTCCAAACTCCTCTGTGGTCCATCGATTCAAAGACCAGTGTGCACTGTAATCAATGTGCTTTGCCATCCATAAAGCCTCCATCTCTGCATGTCGCCCCACTTAAGACTGGCATTTACTCCGCCTGGTCGATCCTCTTATGAACAAGTGAAGTGCCTTCGCTCCAATTTCTGCAAGCCGCGTCCTCCGATCGACACAAAGGAATGCAAATAAACTCCTTATCCAATCCAAACATCTTGGCAGCGTGGCTATTTTGGGACTGATCATGTTTTACTAATGAAGACTGTACATACAGTAGAAGTGTGTGATACAGTCGGTTAAAGCAGAGTGACTTACTGAGAAGTGCCATTTGAAGGATTTATTAAAACCCAAATGAAGGAGAACCAATCGATATTTTACCAATCTGACATTCGTTTGATGAAATGAACTCCACAAAGAGTTCGCTCCTGCCAGGTATATTGCTTTTGTCCTCCCCAGTCTCGCACAGAATCCACCCGGCGATCAGCATTCAGCTGAGCACTCCCCTGTTGGCTGCGTGTTGAGAGAGGAGCAGCACAGCAGCCAAGTCGTCTCAGGCTCCCTGCTGTTCGCCTCCCAAAGGGCAGAGTCATCATCAAACAGGGAGGCCACGCTGCAGCCCACCCCAGCACCGTCACCCAGTGCCACACGGCCACACAGACACTGGAGGAGGGGGGGCGTCGGGGTTGTTCCAGATGTTCATGGCGGCCTCATCAAACAGCAGATCGCACTAATTATCTATTCATTACTGAGAAAGGGCATCATTCTAGCTGGAAAAACATTGAATAGAGAGGATTGGTACAGTTTTATGTCACAGATAAGCAGGTGCCACACTGATAAAGTGTGATGGGCCCTAATGGCTGGTTGAGTGTGGGACAAAAGCAGATTAAACTTACATTTGGCTTCTCGTCCTATCAGGACAAAAGTGGCTTTTAGGGAAACAAGTTTTAGCACAAATTCTTGTTTACATGATATAAAATGTTTGGTTTTTTTAATACTTTTGAATACATGTACCAGTCGTCTTCTGCTCGAGTATTGGGCCAACATCAAGTTTCTAGCACTGTGTGGATATTTTGCGCATATTAAGTTTTTGGAGTCTGTCATAAGACTGTGACTAATTCTTCTGTGACTAATACAGACCACAAGAGCACCGGTCACCTAGTCAACATAATCTATCTTAAAAAGAAACTCCACAGTAACACATGTGGGAGGGGGGCATGCAAACAAAGGCATGCTTACAGGCAAACAGGTAAACTCTGACTCTTTTGCTCCACCTGAAGGTAAACTAAGATTCTCATTTGGACTAATGTCAAATTGATACTGGTCTATGGAAGCAGGCAGGCACATTCTCTCGAACAAAAGGTAATGAGATTCCGACTAATTATTAGGCAAAGCGGCCATTAGGAAAGGATTTGTTGAAACACTGATGTGGCGAGGGGCTGTGGCTGCGATCGATACACCAATGCCACTGCCCTGCTTCCCATTAGCTCCAGATATTTATGTCTGATTTGAGAAGCAAAGCTGCAGCCATTTGTTCTAATAATGCAAATGCAAACCAAACACCACCCCCGCATACCTCTGCAAGCATCTGAATTAAAGCTGGAAAGGTAAAAGAAAAAGGAGGCCAATTAAAAGTCCCATTCTATGAAAAAAAATCAGTGGAAACACCAACTTTTGTGAGCAGAATGCAACGACACGTCCTTCCATATAATCATCCTGAGAGGAAACAAAGTCCAGAGTAACTTAAAAGGGAAAAGTATTTGGAGACAACTGAAAGTAAAGAGGGCAAAGCACCATCCAACCACAATGTGCACATCACCAGGCTGTTTTCCCAAGCGGTGATATGTACATCCCACATGGAGAGAAGCTGCCAGCAGGCCTGTCATCATCAGCTCAACCTTTGGACCTGGCTGTCCCGTCTCCTAAAGACAAATGCTGCAGCCAGACCGGAGAGGAATTTCATGAAGACGTACGCCGGTTGTCTGGTGGTCGTGTGCCCATGGGGGAAAAAAGATAAACAGATCAGGGAGAAGCCAACAAACGCGAGACCCCAATATCACCTATCCGGTGGAAAACATCGACTCGAAGGAGGAGGAGGGAATGAAGCACAAAGAGAAACAGGAGAGAGAGGAGAAAGGGAGCGGAAAGATGGCTGACAGGGGTGAGGAATAGAGATGGAGTGGGAGAGCAGAGGAAAAGCAGCAGCGCTGGTGTGATTGGGGAGTAAGCCGAGCTCAAGGCTCTAGATGACAGGTAATCACTCACACACAATGTGCTTTGACAGCACAAGAAACATGTCACAAAAGATCCCCCACGCAAACAAGCACTCTGAGCAACTCGCAGACATGCACAGGATTTCCCATACACAAGCACGCGAGGCAGTCCCTATTGATTGTATATAACAGACAGACAGTATCAGGCAAGAACAACAAGTTTCCCCCCCAGAAGCGACCCGTTAATGCCGAGATATTCCTGAAGGGTTCCAAGCCTCCGTGTAAGCGCAGTGTTTACAGGATTACAGCCTGCCGGCTCGGTATTTAGCAGATATTGATGAGTCCGGGTCAAACTCACCCACGTCGAAAGGTGAAAAAGCCAGCTGCTGGGTATCTCTATACAATTATAGTTAGAGGGAGCTTTCACCTCTTACACACATTGAGAGAAAAAAACATGCATACTCATTGTGTTTGCATACTGCAGGGCCAACAGAGGATATGCAAAGTGCCCCAGGCAGGGAGGCAGATGTGCCAGCCACAAGATGAATCTACTCCACAAATAAATCAGACCTTCACAGAGTTTCCTCCAGAGGATTACATATGCTGGGGCACACCTGCGCACTTACACATACAGACCCATACAGTGCCTACAGTACAGTCTTTAACGAACGCACACTTAATGACCTGTGTCGGAATCACACATGACACACACGCGCACAAGCCAGCCAGCGTTCACGCGCTCAAACACATCCAGGTGCAAACATTATATAATGAAGAGTGACCTCCTAATCCCGGGACAGAAACCAGGGATAAGAGGAAGGAGGGAAGCAGTGGATGAAATTCTCTAATCTGGCATGAGATCCGAGATGACGGTGTGTAGATTAATCCTCCCCCGTCGCCCGACACCAGGGTTCAGATACTTCTCCCGCCTGAAACTGAAGGTCAAGCTCAAAAAACGCACAGGCGTGGGACGGATCCGTGACGACGGCAGAAACGATCGAACGGAACATGCTGGGAGCACAGATATAAGATCAGGTCAGGGATAGAGCTTAACCTGGAAGAGATTACGGACTCCAGCGCACAACCTAATTTGTTTGATCGAGAGGAATTCTCATGGACGGAGGATGACGTCTGAGTGATGCCTCATCGCTGAAAAATCCTACAGTGCAGTCATAGAAGACTTTAAGGAAGAATTTATTTACACTTTATGTGACTTTTGACCTCAATTAAAAGTTTGAACAGTTGGCATGTTTCCACGACAAACTACTCAACTCGAATCTACCAACAACAGCTCGATTCTGCACGGTTTATGTCCTTTATCCACCACAATCCTAAAACCCACCTCAGCGGGTTGGGTCGTCATGGCAACATTACTAAAAATTTTCCTTGAGAAGCTCCCAGAGCAGCATCACACGAGGCAGTAATTAAAGCCTTTTAACTACTTTGCCTGTTGTCTGACAATATTTCAGGGACTGACAGGAGATTCCTGCAGAGGAAGCTTTATTTTGGAAACTTCGCGGTAACCAGACAGATCAGAGGATTGACTGTTACCTGCAGCAGCTCCTCCTCTTGGGCCAGTAGATGCAATTGTATTAAATTACACCCCAGTGCAGACAGCTGTAACTGAAGTTCCTGCATTCAAACAGATTTAATCTGGTCTTGGGAAAAACTCCAAAATCCTGCAGGGCTAACTTTTTTTCCCCCTTTAATAAACCTCTGAAAGGAAGAGATTGCTTAAAAGAGAGGCTAAGCAAATTACATATGAAAAAAGGAAATTAAAAAAACAATATAGTGCAGAGTCAAAAATATGAAAAGGCAAAGAAGGACCTCCTAATTGAGTTAGTTTCATCTCAAAGTGGACAGCGTTCCCTGTGGCGGCGACCCTCAGTCTGATGCTGATAGACAACAGAAGAGACAGCAGCGATAAGGAGAATAGCAAATTAAAGAGAATGGGGAATACAATGCAAGAGGGAGGAGGGAGAAATTGGAAAGCAATGGCTGGAGGGAAATGAGGGCGTCAGGAGACATGGAGGGGCAGAACTGGAGGTTATGAATGAATGACAGACAAAAGACGAGCAAAGAAAACAGGGGAGCTGGGGGGGCCTGGCTCGCAGAGAGAGTTCACACAATAACGGCTTAAATGGCAGGGAGGGTTCAAACACAACTTAAGTCTTAAATTGCAAAAGACGCTCTTCTTCTTGTATTTCCACTGGTCTCCTCTGTGCGGTGGTCAGTTGAGAATAAAATTCTCCCACAAGCAGTGAATGAAAGAGCGAGGCATAAATGACGGAGAGGCAGAGGAGGAAACATTAAATTAGATCAACAACATAACAAGATTCAGTATGAAAAACTCTCACAGCTTAAACCAACAAAACAGCTACAACTTCAGGCGTTTCATCGACTCTGAGTTCATATTACAGTTTTATTCTGTTCTGAACGTAACCGTGATTAAAAGAAACGCAATAAACTTCATGCTCCACACTGAACAGCACACACACAGTGAAATAGAAAGCTAAGAGCTCATTCAGTCACTAAAGCAGTCTGCTTACTTGACATTACGACACGACACAACTAAGATATCTGTGAGATCCTTACTCAGTAGACCCCTTTGTGTGTTTTCACCACTTCAGCTGTCTCAAAGCGTTTTAACCAGAGAAAAAGCATTTACACTGGTGGCCCCCATTACCTTCTCACACACTCACATCAATAGTAACTGCCACAATGCAAGGTACTGCTGATAGGTTCACTGTTTTGTCGAACAACATTCCCAAAGCAAGGCTTGGGATCAAAACGCCACCAATGTAATTAGACGGCAATCAACTTTACCACCTGAGCCTCAGCCGCAGAGATGTTTTGTTCTGTACGTGTGAAACAGAGATTACTACAACATACACTTCACAATAGCCCTCATCCACTTTAAAACACACGAAACCCACCAAAACAGTCCACAATCCTTTGTCCACCAAGAGTTTGTCCCTCCCTCCCTTTCATCCCTCGTTCCTCCACACCTCCACCATCTCCTGGGAAGCCTGCAGAGAGGAGGCATTCCCCTTCCTCGTGATAAACGAGCGGCAGGGGAGGAAAGCTACACATTGCGCGGAGCCGAGGAAAACTATTATACATGGAGAGAATGGGGTCGTGGATGAGGAAGAGCAGAATGAGGGAGAAGCGAGAAGCGATAGCAGCTGCTTTCCCAGATGAAAGTGGTGGCTGGTCACTGGCCTGTGAAATGCAGAGAGAGGGATGGATGTGGTTCGTTACCGCTGGATTCCTGCCAGCCCAGATCTGAATGGATAAAGAGAATCCTCTTGTCTCAGCCCGACTTAAGTTTTCAAGTTCTCTGTTGCTCCTTTTTTT
>JASSRZ010000014.1:10077244-10105810 GCA_032164315.1 Malacoctenus gilli | reverse complement strand
TGTGTGTGTGTGTGTGTGTGTGTGTGTGTGTGTGTGTGTGAGAGAGAGAGAGAGAGAGAGAGAGAGAGAGAGAGAGAAAGGAAAGAAAACAGCTGTTGTTGTCAGTGCATCGCTGTCTCAGCCGTTATCACCACCTCTAAAAGATTACAGGCGCATAAAACAATCGCTGAGTGAACACACCGACAATTTCGTCTACCAGCGAGTCCTAAATGACGTGGTGGGACATTATAATTTACCAGCTCATCATTTGAGGCCGTCCACGCACACAGGTTCATTGCAGGTTGCATTGCTCCTCTTGTCTCACACAGCTGAGGTGAAGCACTCAGCGCACGGAGCAGAACAGGGTTGACAAAAGGCATTTTTCTGGATTTTAACAGACAAGAATGACAAAGAAATAACCAGACTGCTTTTTTTTTTCTTTTGAATATTTGAGCAATCTGGGTGTTTTCCTTCAATAGGTCTATTGAGAAAGCCTCTTTTCACTTCATTGATTGCTGAATTTTCCACAGCATTCGTTTTGAATAATTTGATGAAGCTCCCATCAGAGACTGACTGTCATGGTCTTGCTGTTCTGTTAGAAATAAGACAGTTTCCTCACTCACTGAGCAGCCCTCATTACAGAAAATCAATTCATTGGGTTCCAATGATTATTTGTCTGTACTATCTCTCCCCCAAAACATTGCAGATTGTATCTTCTTTCTGATCCTGCACTTTTTTTGGGGGGAGGGGGCACTTTCCATCCGGGTGCCGTATGTAGAGCGTCCCCGACTAGATGTGCAAATGCACCGAGGCCTCTCATGTTTAGACGTTCTGATCAAACTGACATGCTGTCAGATTCATCCACTAATGCAGCCAAGGTGAGGGCCTTTTAAGTTACACCGTGAAGGTGTTGAGGATACACAGTCAGTCAAATTAGGCTGGTGAGAGGAAGCGGCGAGTGATCAAAGGGAAGCCTGATACCGGTTTGAGCACCGCCGCGTTGCAGAAGCCAGACGGATGCTTTCAGAGACAAAAAAAATGAAGGAATTGCATGTGAGGGTTTATCTCAGCAGCAATTATAGCTGATCCTGGGACAGAGGGATGGAAGGAGAGGGAGAGACAGGCAGAGGCAGAGAGAGGAACAGAAAAGGGACGTAAACCAGAGGTGCAGGCAGACTTTGATACAGTTCCAGGCTGATTAATGAAGAGGCAGTGAGGTGAAATGAACAGGAAATCAAGGAGGATGTTCCTGCTCAAACCCGCTGCTTTGATCTGTTGCTCCATTGAGACTTTGCACGCTGAAATCCACAGTGTGCGCAGTGACTCACACCTGTTCACCAAAGCTCTAAAACACAGAGGAGATGCTGCTGGCCACTGTGTTCTCCTGTCAGTGGAGGAACCTCACTGTTGTGTTTGGGCACGACCTTATCAGGGGGAATGGTCTTGACAGTTTTCAAAACCAAAGTT
This sequence comes from Malacoctenus gilli, assembly GCA_032164315.1. Taxonomy (NCBI): domain Eukaryota; kingdom Metazoa; phylum Chordata; class Actinopteri; order Blenniiformes; family Labrisomidae; genus Malacoctenus; species Malacoctenus gilli. The sequence goes on along the minus strand of JASSRZ010000014.1, from coordinate 10,104,364 downwards.
ATTGATGGGTAAAATGAATGACAAAAGGGTAACGTGGTTCAATCAGGAGTTGAAGTTCAAAACAGATTTTATTCCAACTGTGAAATCTTCATATTTGCTCTATCAAACGGAAGAACAGGGTGTTCAAGGGTGCAGCAGCTGAGCCAGCATGAAAAACTGTTAAAACCGTGATGTTGTGGTCATTTCATCACCCTGCCTTGACCCTGCCCACCCCTCCAGAGCACAGCTGTCCAGCCCTGAATGTTTTCAATCTCCTGTGGCGCTCACATAAATGAATTCAATGTGTCATCAAGCCGCATCAAGAAGCACCCATCAGGAATGTTGAAGCATGAAGGACTGTGGCTCTGCACGACCAGGAGAGACCTGCCAGGCCATCAAAAACAACACACACACTGCCCATCTGTGGCCACTGTCAGTACTACAGTCAAGAAGCAGCCCTTGTCCTTCTGTGTGCCTTTTTTTTTTAAGGACGAGCCAGAATAAGAGATGCGAAGATACCAGACAAGCAAGACAAAAGAGACCTCGCCGAATTCGAGTATATCCCACAATGAGCCAAGGGCCATGAATCGGATTAATAGTGTGATGTGAGAGTTAATGCTATTGATGCTCCGAGTTGGGGTATGGATCATTGAGATAAGAGCCGGAGCTAAATGTGGAGGGACAGCCAATTGTAAATGGTCTGTTATCTAATCAGCCAGCGAGGCGGCTGAGACGTGTGCTGTGAGCCGCAGTGCTGCACGGCTGGGACCTCTGCGCAGGGTTCACTTGGGGAGCAGCAACAGTTTAATTTCAAGAAATTCCCCCTGATCAGTTTTCGTCTCTGTGCCCGACTCACAGCTGATCCCATCCCAAGAGGGGCTGAAAACGTCTCACCCGGCTGGTCGCTGCTCCGTCTCCTCAGTGAAAAATATAGTCGCTTCGAACTCATTTGTCTGCGAGTGTGTTTGTCTTCCTAATGATGCGCCAGCCCCCCCCACCCCCCCACCCCACCCCACCCCCATCCCTAACCGCATCACTCTCTGCTCTCCAGTCAGTCATGAATTGCCTCTCCATGTGTTCATCCACCATCATTACACCGACACTATTTTGGAGACGTTGCCGCCGCCGCTGCTGCTGCTGCTGCTGCTGCTGCTGCTGCTGCTGCTGCTGAGAGATGCCTCTGGATGTGGGAGCGTAATCCGGCTGGGAGTTATTTACAGCTTCAAGGACTTCATCCCAGTTGAAAAATCAAACTGTGAAGCTGGAGAGATACAACTTTCAAAGCACTTCGATATATTCTGAACAGTTTAAACCAGAACCCAGATGAGGAACTGTTTTCATAAAGTGCTCTGAAGTGGTTTTAAACTTTCATTTTGTCAGAATTCATCAAGTGCTTGAATATTTCAACAAGACTGAACCAAGATCTGGACTTATTATGTACTTATGATACCAGGAATCGAACAAGAGGGGGTCTAAAGAAGGGTCAGTATCACCACAACCGCAAGCTACCCCCCTGTACACTATAAATACCTACATCTCGGCAAACACCTTTCATTGGAGCTGACCCAGGTGGAGCTACAGGTTTGAACTATGTTATAGACATCAACAATCTGACATGCCGGCTACACCTGCTCTTTCTGCTAACAACTTTGACTCACAAACCAGGCAACTGTTAGATATTACGTTTTCCTACACCACCTGACAAACATAGGGCAAACATAACTTCATATTGTGAGCCACTTCGTGTTCGATCACTTTTGTCTCGATTTCCTCTCGTATAACATGACAGAAAAATGGACCACTTCAGTTCCAGAAGTGCTGCTGTAAGTCCACACATAGGAAGGAAAACGTTGAACCTTTCAAGCTCACGACAAACTGCTTCAACGATGGGATTTGAGGACGCAGAAGGAAGACATGGAGGGAGCGAGAGAAAGAGGGAGAGGCGAACACATGACAGCCTTTCCTCGGCAAAAAGCAAATTGACAGTAATATCTGCCTGCTCTCACTGGAGACGTGAGGCTGACAGGCAGTTGCAACTTTCATTTGACACGCAGACACAGGGAGGCAGCAGCTCACTCAAAGCCCAAACAGGCTGAGAGATGCCGAACTTTCCTCACACAAAGACCAACTTTCAGAAGCACAGGCAGCTCATTCTTGTAAGTGGTGCTCAAATTAAAATATTTCTGTCCTTGAGGGGAGGCGACGCTGACAGATTACCAGCTCCCCTCAACCCAGAACAAGAAGGGAGCGATACAGCCTCTGGGTCTCCTCACCCAAAAAAAAAGATCTCTCCCTTGCATCAGGCCCCCTCTATGTCTTCTTGTCTACAGGCACAGCACAGCAGACTAAACATGCTCAAATGGAAGGTGGTTTTTTCTGTGGAAGGAAAGCCTGCCTGTGGGCCGCAATGCTTGATCCACATTTTGAAGAACACACTGTAAAACTTTATGGACAATGACATGAAAACGTGAAAAGACATGATACACACACACGCGCATGCACACACACAAGCACACGCACACCACACAAGCACACGCACACACACACACACACACACACACACACACACACACACACACACACACACACACACTCACACTCACACACACAAGCTCTGTTGAAGTGGTTTCGAACAAAATAAAATTATAAAACCGGCAATTAAATTGGAGCTTAAAGCAAAGTCTTAAAAGAGCATCCGAAGAGAAAATATCACTGCTCATCTGGTAAGGTCAGAACATTCAAAAAACTAAACAAGAAAAGAAAAAGCGACTATTTTCACACTTTTCCTCCCACTTTGAGACCTCCTACTTTCACCCAGCAACAGGAAAGTAGATAAAGAAGCTCCAAATGTGAGAACAGGGCGAAATATGCTGCTTTTTATGAGCATCAACCTTTGCTGTGGATCCCTCGGCAGCCCTCACGTAGGTGGAGGAGTGAATGAAAAATGTTATCCCGTCCTCCAAAAACTACTCAAGGCGCTTTGCCGTGGACCCACACATCCGCCAACGCGGCGTGACCGTGTGTTTTTACTGGACAGTGAGAGCTGCTCGGGCTACAGTGGAGAGCAGCTGAAACAAAAGAAGTCATCAGAGTTAATGGACAAGTTTAGTTAAATGTGGGCGAGGTGGGAGATGTCAGTCTTGTGGAGCCGGGGCCGAGCAGCCATGTGACATTAATTGAAAAAACACAGTGAGAGTCGTCCGAAGTGCTTTAACGCTCGCCCCGATGCGTTCGTGCGCTCGGGATAACAGGGGGAAATGAAAAATGCTGACAAATACATCATCCATTTTTAACTCCATCATGGTGAGCAGCACTTTTCAGATATTTCCATTCATTATTTGGTACACTGAGCTCTCGCGTCATCCTCACTGCTGTGAGGGAGGATCAATACTGCCTCCACCTGGAGATGAAACAAACCTACAGACGTTACAACCAACGTCATGAAGAGGAAAGTCCCCAGTTTACAGAAGAGAAGGGTTTGTGTATTGACAAAAGGACTGGTGCCACTAAGTGAGACACATGTAGGACTCCTCCATGATTTGATTTTGTCATTGGTATCACAAGCTCTCCCGCTAATCCGTTTAATGCCACACAACACAAGTAAATTTAACAATCCTCCATCCTTGGTGTCCTCGTTCAGTCACAGTAATGAGATTAGAAACCTTCACTCGCGGGAGTCCATACAAGACAAACAGATGCCTGTGCAGGATATAATCGAACGGCAATCGAGTATTTCTTTTCAGGGGGAATTCATAAAAGATGGCACAGATGGACCAGGAGAGTTTCTACAAGTCACCATTGTGGCCTCACCTCTTCATAAAACTGAAGGAAATCTAATCTCGAAATCCGCCCCTGAATGCTGCCAGGATCAATTACACCAAATCAAATTTTTGACCAAATTGAAATTGAGGTCTGCCTGACTGGAGGGTGCTGCAGCCAAATGACGGATTGGGGTGTCACGTATCCAAAGCATCTGTGCACTGGCAGTAGCCAGTTCAGCCACGCAAAATGGGCTGATTCGAAAATTGCCCTCAGAGTTTGACAAAGTAATGAGGCGCACTTGCAGGGCAGCCAGACGCTCACTCGCACTGTGACTCACCGCTGAGCCTTTCGCTTCCAAAGTGATGAACATTATTTTTAATCAAAACAAAATCAGACTATTTTTGAGCCTGTGTGTGTGAGTGCAGTGGTGGCCGGCAGCTCACGTCCGCCCGCCTGTTTGTTTGCAGACCAGAAACGGTCGGACCAACATCACTCCTCAACTACTCTGCCTGCCACATCTGTGCTGTGAAGGATCCAGGAGCTGATCGGAGGGACGCTCAAGCTGGTATCGACCAGCTGCTTTTTACAGCCTCTCACAAGGAAATGAACAAGGATGTGCTGCAACGGTCTCTCAGTTTCATATCTTGCCTGTGAGTGAATTCTTGCCTTCAGATCAGCGGAGGTAAACTGGGTTTCCATGGTTACACGGTGTGAGTTGGCTTCAAAAACAGCCTTTCCAAGTGAGCTGTAAAGGCAGAAAAAAAGGAAATGAGCCAACTTCCTCATTTCTGTTTGTCTGGGTAATTGTCTTCAACACACCTATGGTGACAGCTGTTTCCAGATGAATAGTCCCAGCATTACAGCTCAGACACTTCTCTTTCACAACTTTTGAATCGTCCACCAGTCACAAAAGTAAAGCATTGATTCCCAGCCCGGCATGCTGTTTTTGTCTGCTCCGAGTGAGAAAAGGTCAGAGACCGGGGTCAGCTGGCAGCCGCACCTGAAAGCATCTCAGCCCAAAATGTTACAGTATCTGGGCCACTGCAGCATTCACCAAAACACCCAGAGACCTTGGAAGATCGATGCTGAATAAGCAATGTGCTGATGCGTTTACTGGGGTTGTGGTATTGTTTGTCCACGGGGAGAAAAAAAAGCCAAAGGTACAAACTGATGATTGATTGATCAATAATTTAGATTGCATCACGTTACGGTGACACCAACACTCGAAGACAGACCTTCTCTCTTAAACTTATTAAGGGGGAAAAAAACATCAAGGTGCAGCCTGCAAATAGACCTTTGAACGCATCACTTTGTTCCCACTGAAAGGAGTCAGTGAGCGCATATTCTGCATCACCCTGTTCCGACTGTGCACATCAGATATGATATTTAATAAATAAATAAATAAATAGAGTAGCTGCGATCATCACATGTTCACATCATCACATCACGGACAGTCTTTAAAGGGTCGAGCTGGAAACAAGCTCAGCTGCCTCCAAAGGCTTGATTTTGCTTTATTTTTCTTATTAATGCTCTTTGTTGTTTTATTGTTGCCTCCAAGCATCATGATGACAACACGTCTAACCTGCCACACTTTGCGCCCTGGACCCTCCTGAGGCAGCAGGAGCAGCGGGTCTCTTTAACCGCTCGCCCTCTCTGCGGGGCGAAGCTCCGCCCCTTTATGTAAAACTCTCTCGCGATCCGGAAACTCACAATCCCGTGATGTCAGGGCAGAGCTAGCTTAGCAGCCGAATGCCTCCACTGCCTCTTTTCAGCGGCTTTTAAGAACTCGTTGTTGTTTTGGGGGGTTTTTTCGCTGCTTTTTTCTCCGGCTCACAGTTCAGCCTCGCACTGACATGTTGCCGGAGGAATCCGCGGCTGTCGGAGGACGCGTCCTCCCGCCCCGGGATGAAGCCTCCCTCCGGACTTAACGGGATGCCTCGGCTCGGTTAGCCTCTCCGGAGCCCCCTCCCCAGGTCAGACCGTGGAGTCACACAGGCCGAAAGGCTCCTTAATACGCTGTGGCGACGTGATCGAGTTGAGTGAAAGTAGTGAAGGATGGCTCGGCTGTCGGTGGAGCGGCTGTCAGATTTCGGAGACTTTTGTGGGAGCGAGGAGCTGGTGGACCTTCTCGCCGTGACTAACGCGGAGCACACTGACAGCCTGGCTAATGTTCGCCTGAGCCCCGATGGACGCCACATCCATGTCATCCTGCGCACACCTCACCTCGGTCTCGTGACTTTTGACAAGTATGAGCGACCCCAGCTGGCCCAGAACCAGAAAAGGCTGGATCTGAGGTTGACCCGGACCGTGTCCATCGTGGACGTCTTGTACTTGGACCATCATAACAACAACAACAGCAGCAGTGGCAGGGGGGCTGCAGTTGTGGCGGTGGTGTATGAGAATGGAAAAGTGGAGTTCTGGAAGTTTCTGGAGTGTAAGCCTGGCTGGCATCTGCTGCAGGCGTCCGACCTTTGCAACAGCCCCCGAGCCCGCCTGGTGTCCGCCTGCGTCTGCTCCAACCTTATCATCTGGTGCGAGGAGCGCCCACCCTCGGAGAGCTCCCCCGCCGTCGGCTCCACCAGGAATAAGCTGACGTACTGCGTGTGCAGACGGGAGTTCGAGGTGGACGACGGGGCTGTCAGCTTGGGAGGGGTGAAGATCGCCCTCCACAGCAACCCCCGATTCTCCATCGTTAGCGCTGGCGACTGTGTGCATCTCCTCCCCGACCTGAGAGTGAAGCCGCCGTTGAACGTCAACAAATTCTTCCTGTCATGGTCCCCTCGCCAGGACTCCTTCACAGTCAGCACCACGTGTAAAAACACGCCTCTGAAAAAGCTCTCGGCCAAAGAGTCTGACTACAAGAAGCTGCTGACAGACTGTTTGGGATATCTGTCGGCTCTGGAGCCACCTGAGATGTACAGCTTTGCTCCCACCGCCTGCGGGGGTCTGCTGCTGCTGCTCAGCACAGGCTGGCTGTGTCACCTGCAGAAAGACGGGCTCCTGCGACAGATGTACAAACTGGAAGACAAGCAAATGGCAAAACACGGGACTCACATCAGCCTGTGTTTGTACAGAGACACTCTTGCACTGCTCAGTGGACAAAATCTGCATCTGATCGACATCAGCTGTGGCAGAGAGCTGGAAAAGACTGTGTTGAAGAGAGGAGGCTTGTTGTATCCAAACCGGGCTGAAAGATGGACGCCCCACCTGCTCTCAGAGACGGGACTCTATGCGTTGGTCAGCAGGGAGATGGACTCCAGAGACTTCAGCTCGAGGACGAGGCCGACGTGGGCGAGCGCCGACCCCGGGGCCCTCCTGGTCGAGGCCGTGTTCGAAGAGGCCTGTAAGTACTACCAGCAGAGGAGCCTGAGCAGCACCCAGCTCACCGTGGACACACTGAAGAAGGGGGGCAGGTTCCAGGCGCCCATCTCTTTAGCCTCCATCCTCAGGACCTACCTCAGCACGGGGTCGAGGCAGAAGGGCGCCGAGCTGTCACAGAACGGCGGAGGAGGATTTTCAGCGGGGCAGGAGAAGCTAATGGGCTCTCTGGAGCCCGAGCTCAAGGCTCTAGTCTCTCTGGAGGAGGTGAAGGGGAGGCTAGTGAAGGGAGGCGTCAAGGAGGTGGAGGCGATATGCGAGGGTCTGGTGGAGAAAGAGGTGGCGAGGCTTTTGTCGTTTTCGGAGATGGATCGAGAAGCTCTGCTCTACCTCAACTCGATCTTCGGCCTCTTCCCGTCTCAGGCGTGGAGGGCGGCGCAGGCGGCGCTGCAGCTCAGCTGCAACGGGAAGGGCTGTCTGTCCAGCGGGGCGCCCGCAGACATGTGGAAGACTGTCCTCAGTCCTGCCTCCGGCTCCACCGCCTTCACCAACGGCAGTCCAAAGCACAGCCACAGCCTGAAAGGCGATCACGTCGCCGGCTGTAAAGCCAAAGCTGCCAGCCGCACGTCTTCGGGATCGCTGCCCGTCTTTGAGCTCCTCTGTCAGTCGGTTTTCCTCTTCCAGCCCGGTTGGCTGCCTGGGTTCCTGGAGCTGGCCCAGCAGCAGCAGGGCTCGGCGGGCTTGGGCCTGAGCCTGGCGGCCTCTACGTGGAGCTTCTCTGGCGGGAGGGGAGGCGAAGGCGGGGATAACAATGTGCCGCTGTATAAGCGAGCGCTGTGCACCTTGTCCACTTTGAACCCGGACAAAGAGCAGCAACAGGACCTGGAGGTGGAGCTCCTACTGGTAAGTGGGCGGCCCAACGCCATCCTGCAGGCGCTGCGGCTCCTCATGGCCAAGCGGCAGTGGGAGCGGGTCACCCAGGTGGCCCACCGGTTCTGCACGCAGAGCCCCCTGCTCAACAAGGAGATCTTCACCTCCCTGCTGTGCGAGGTGGCTCAGCACAGGGACCTGGACCCCTTCCTGGACCTGCTGTGGTCTCTGTGCCCTGAAGACTACACCGTCACCACCATCCTCAACCTGGTGCTGAAAAACCTCCCCGCTCCCTCTTCCTCCTCCTCCACGTCCGACGCTCCTCCATCTCCCACTCCTTTTGCGGACCCCCACAGCAGCGAGCTGACCATCGGGCTGCTGAAGCCCCTGCTCCGCAAGGTGCTGCAGAGGGAGACCAAGCCGAGTCAGCACTACGCCGACATCCTCCAGTCGCCTTCGTTCCCACCTCCTACTCTCCCACGCCAGCCCGCCGAGCCGCCCGGCGCCGCATCCGAACCCGACTCCGAGGCGGCTCGGCGCAGCAGCGCAGCTTCAGCTCCCCCCACACAAATACCCGCACAGCCAGCACACACAACTATGCAAAGAACAAGGGTCACACTGCCCCCGAACCCTGTATGATTTGTGTAAGACACACAAATCCTGGAACAAAACATTTTTCCCCCATCTGACCAAAGTCTGTATTGACAATCATATCAACACAGAATATCAGTGAGTAACATGCGTCATCAGTTTGATGACATATTTAATAGTGTTTTTAAATGCACTGGAATTGTTAGTCCGACTACTGGTGACAGATGACTACTGAGGATCCACCCAGTGAGATTGTTTTATTTGTCTGTGTCTGTGTTGTTATTTATCCCCTCAGCCTTAACTGCATGTGAATGTTTCTGCCTTGAACCCTTAACCTGTATCAAAGAGGTTGTAAACAGTATGTTGTGGTGACACAATGCCTGGTGGGCGATGCTGCCTTTTCAGTAGCTGTCTGCAAACTGTAGCCGGCTTTAGCTGCCGTTCTCATGCTGGAGCTCATCTATGCAGTATTTAAGTGTTTCCAGACGATCTGGCCTTCGTGTTTGTATGTTTGTTGCTAAGTGAGTATTGTATCTTTTGTTTCTGGAGGAGGAAAGTTCAAGGTTCCTTTACTGACTTTCACTTTCACATCCAAACACACTAAACAGGCCGGTCCATCGACCCGCTCCGGGGCTGAAAGTGAAAGTTGAACGTTAACTGTCTGCTCCTTCGTACGGACTCCATCTTGTCCTTCGAGCTCCTGACCCGCCGGACATTCCCGACGGAGCGCTCGGTGAAAGTGACTCACAGTCCATCTTTTAATTCAGTTTGCGAGGTAATTCTGTTAGGGCTTCAGCGTGTGTGGAGGACACATGACTAACGCGGCCGTGCTGCCGCGTGCAGGTCTCAGATGGCCTTCTTCATGGACCCAGCCAGGGTAACGACATTAAAGATGATAGGCCGTCTGTCTTTTTTGTCCCTGCTCTTTTATATCCTGACTGTCAGTATTGTGGATCCCTTGCATTTAATGCATCTGTTTATAGTTTGTTTTTCTGTTAAAAAAAGTTCATTCTAAGTGCCTGTTTTGTCCCGTGATGACTCTTTAGGTCACTTATTTCATCTGCGTTTCTGAAATGAAAGTGTCGCATTTTTCTGTACATAATCGTGTGGCCTTCTCGAGTTTGTGAAGGGTTTGAAAGATGAGGAAAAAAAGAGCCGTGACCCTTTTTGGGTGAAGTCCCGACATATTCAGAGATCTCTTTGTGTGCGTAGTGACAGTCAGACTCCAAAATGCTGCAGAATGCTGCGAGTGCCTTCCACAGTGCTGCTGCTCATTTGCAGGCTGGTGTCACATTCCTGCGGCGCCTCCTCGGCCTCACCACAGACGAAACTGCGGCGTCTGTTCTTTAGGCGTATACATCAGTGTTGGAATCTCCTCCTTTTTTTTTTTTCTTTCTGTAATCATCTCTTGATGCGTGGATCAGCTCCGAGCCGCTTCAAAAGTTCGCGTGACGCATTAATTTCAAAATGCGAGCGTCTGATCTGTGCGTCACTGGTTTTTATTCCACGCTCCACACGTGACACACTGTGTGACTGATCCCAGTTCAGTGCCGCGAGTTCCTGACATGTCTGCGAAGCCATCTGGGACTCTCTGGGAACAGGCAGCCTCCATGAGTTTCTGTTTGCCTCATGAAAAAGTTTCATATTGACTTTGTCACTTCATTCAGTGAAACTCGGTTGAAAGCAGCATTTGAGGACAAACATGTTAAGTATTTGGTATTTATGAATAGATGCTGTACAATATTAAACTAGATGTGAAATTACCAGTTTTCTGTCTGATTTTTTCAATAGAACTTTTATTGATGCAGTGCCTAGTCTTCAGCGCCTGAAGTTATGCCCCTGTGGTTATTAGCTGTACAGTTCCCGCCTCAGGTTGTTTCAGTCGTACCTTAAATCGAGCCAAAGGATGAGCATCGCTAAACCCGTTCCTAAACAAACAGCTAGTTAAAAACCTGAACCACCGCCTCACTGCAAACGTTCTGTGCTTATTCTACGGACATTTCCTGCAGTTGTCTTTGTGTGTGAGACACCTGAGTGTAGTCAGACACTTTGTCACATTCAAATCCTCCGTCGACATTAGTTTCTGAAAAAACTGGACACTGAATTTAGGAGCATGCGGATGTGAAGGCGTGATCACAGCAGGGGACGTCGCGCAGCCTAAAAGCAGGCGATCACAGGAGGCCGTTGGATCGACGAAGCGGTGAAGAGGAGCAGAAACCTGAATAACTTGACATGTGCCGTTCCTCTGTCCTCCAGCCCTCATATTTCTTTCTCTAAACCTCTTGGTTTTTTCCCCCCCATTCAGATTGATTTTCCTTGTATATCCAGCGTCTACAAGGTTTTGAGTCGTGCCGGTGCTGTAATGCCATCGATTCGCTTGTCCTAATTATAGCCAGCATCCTGTAAACAGTAATACATCCAGACGCAGTCTGCTTCTCGCTGCTGCTCCGTCCTCTGCTCGTCTTTGAACAGCTGATTATTTTCTAGCAAGCGGCACAAATTAATGCATCAGCGGAGGGATGACTGCTTTACCACACATTAATATTTCACACCAGATGGCCATTTTTTTCCCCCATTTATCACGATGTAATTTTACCCCCGCAGACCGGATCCCACATTCTACTCACATCATCACTCAGAGTTGACTGTTGGAGCTAATTTGAGACGATTTTTTTTATTCACAGTTATTTCAACAGAAACATTCACAACATTTCATTTGAGTCACGTTGAGCATTCAGACCATTTAAAGTGCTGCGTAACAAGGTAAAATACAACCTACTAATGAGTGAAAAATGTATAAATTACAAAAATCATTAAAAAAATCATGAATGACATCAGACCAGAAATCATTTATGTACAGCAAAGTGTTTGCAAACAAAACGGAACCTTATTTGCATTCTGTACTTTGCAAACAGCAGAACAATGACCACAGTTTTAACTATCACAGATAATTATGTCATTTTTCGAACAAAAAATACAAAATTGTGCTTCTATTAGTGCAAGAACGATGTAGAGTTCAGTTCAAAAACTTGTCCTATTGCAATCAAGTTACTGAACTACAGTGACAAAAGAACAAAGACACTTTCTATAGGACAAATGTTATCAACGCTAAACTTTAACAAAAAAAAATGAGTTGAAATGTGAAGCAGGTGCTTGGAAGGATTCAACAGCAGCTCAGCTTATGTATGAAATTGAGTACGGAACATTTAGGAAACACAGCGGGTCAAATATGTAAAAAGATGCAAAAATCCCTGCAGGTTCCCTTTTTTCTGCTGTGCTGCCTGAGGTCTGTGTAAGGACGCTGCTTGTGCAGCATGAAACATGTGTGAACACTGCAGTCAGTCGATGAAAGGTTGTGCTTGTCCGCCTTGGGCTAAAAACCGAATATTGAAACATATTCAAGTAGGCAGTATACTGTGTTTTGTCTCTTGTGCACTTTGTGCAGCGATGTGGCACATCAGCACAGATGTGCTGCTGGAGTTTTTAAAAAAAAATTTAAAAAAATCTATTGATGCAACGTCCGTGTTTGGTCTTTTTTAAACGTCAGCTCAATGCGCCGTCCTCTCAGGTGAACTTCATGTGGGCTCGAGGGATGTGGTTCATCATGATGTTGTTGCTGACCAGAAGAGACGGGAAGAGCGGTCAAAGGCCTGTCGCCATGACGACAAACGCTATTGCTGTGCAGTACTCACTCATAGACGTCAGAGTACTTCATTCTTCTGTAGAACTTGGCCAGTTTGATGGAAATGATGATGCTGGGAATGAAGAAGATCATGCACCATCCCAAACTGAACCAGAAGGCGTTCTGAGGAGACAACATATAAAACATGAGAAGAAGAATGTGGACAGAAAACACAAACAAAAAAAGGGACAAACATGAGGCATTTTGTGCAGTTGTCAAGTTTTGTTTATGGAGCATATTTCAGACAGTGGTTGACAAAAGCATTTGAATGAACATCATTTGCACACCTTGCCCTGTATGGGATATGTAAACACATGCAAATACCAAAAGAAAAGACTAAATGAGAGCAGCCATGCAAACTCAAAACAGGTAAACATCAACCAATAAAAGGTGGATAAAAAAAAAAGTTATTGACCAATAATTAAAAAGGTAATAATGCAATTAAAACTACCAAAATAAATCTAAACTGTGACAAAGAAGTATTTATGGAACACAATAAAAGTGAAAGAAACAAGCTTTGGTTGAACGATTGCATGTTGGGCTTCTTACCAGGGACTCCACCATGTAAGCACATAGGACCACCTCCACTGAGCTCACGGCTCCGGCCACCGGCCTGCAGCGGCCCACCAGCTGTGTGATCTGAGGAGCAACACGCGGAGTGGTGACAGCGCCCAGACACAGAGCACACGTTTCCTGCACGAGCAAGTCGTGAACTTACGGTGTAGTTCGCCCATTCGGCGTAAGCGATGAAGTATTCCAGCTGACAGTCCAGAAACTTTCTGCTCTCCTGCGAGTAGAAGAAAGAGAGAGGAGAGTAAATTCCTGACATTTTCTCACTGCTTCGCAGAGGAGAGTCATGTGGAAATCAGAGGAACGCCCAAACAGCCAGCGAGTGGAATCCGGGTTAAGTCCTCTCAAGTGGCCCAGAAATAACTTCGACAGCAAAATCAATAAACTTGGCAAGAGTTGATTTATACAGTTGGTTTCGATCTCAAAAGGTCCGTTCAAATGGTTCCACATGTTGTGTTGAAACACAAAAGTACAACTCAAGTGACACTCTGTTGACCTCATGTTGCTCTACCATAAAAATGAAAACAGCCAATGTGGGTCAAACAAGCATGCTGCCATGAGTATGAATTTGAAAAGCAAATATGTATCAATGTGGAACAGAAAAACAGTTCTTATCTATTAACCGCTGTTCAGAAAGAGCATAGAATTTCAAGTGAAGGGCAGATAATTAAAGTAGGACCTTCATCTGAGTCAGAAGGAGCTGATTTAAAGGACTGCATTGTTTAATGTTGCAGTCGTGAAACAGTTGGGTTCTTTTATATCTTCCAAACCTTCTGTAAGGCAAAAGCAGAAGCAGGAAGTCCTGTCTTCTAACGTGTAGTTTATATTTTAACAGACCCTAGTAAAGCTCGTTACAGAAGTACTTTTAGGTACGTCTTCTTTTACAAGTATTTTTTGAGTAGACAATCTTTGGCTAATAACAAACAGATTTTTCAAACATCTTGACTGATTTGAATGTCTGCTATTGAAGTTGCAATTAAACACAGGAAACCAATACTTTTATTTTCCCTGAATACTTTGCTCTTTCTCTTGTGAGGGAGTAAAATTTTGCCGAATGTTTTCATTATTGTACTAAAGTACAAACTGTAAGTACTCTTTTCACCCCTGCTTACTTAACAGCATGCAAACAACAACTAAAGACTCTCACTGTTGTACAACAAATGTATTCGATGCCCGGTGGACATGAGACCAACTGGCACATTGTTTGTACTGAAGGCGCCCCCCCCCTCCACCGGCTAAATGACTGACCGACCTCAGGCATTAACAGACCACATGGAGCACTGTTGTGTGAGCTCATGTGACTCGTGGCTCTACTCACGGTCTTCACGATCTGTGTTGTATTTGTGTTGAGGAAGTCCTGTGCTGCTCCCACGTTGCTCAGCACCTCCCCCACTGTTCCCTGAAGGAGGAGAAGGGGGGGAATGAGTCCTCAAAAAAGTAAGGACAGTGACGTCTACTCTTTGCCTCTCCAGGCATCAGCCAGTGAACTCACATTGATATTGTCGGCAGTAGATTGGAGACTCTTGATGGTTGAGTTGATGCTTTCCTGAGAGAAAAAAAAGGCCCCAGTAGATTCAGAGAGTCTGGAAATATGAGAAAAATGAAAACTCCAGAAGCCACACGGCGAGCACTCACCAGCTGTGGAAGGATAGTTGTTTCTATGTCAGCCTGGATGCGCCTCAGTTCTCTGGCCTCATTCTGAAGTTCTGTTCTCACATCATCATTTGTCTAGGGGAAAAAAAGGCAAAACCATTCATGTGAAGTAGTGACGTTTCAAATGTTAGAGGGAATTTGTGTCATTCTTGTGACTGACCTGAGAAGCAGCGAGCCTGTCGAGTTCATCGGCTGTTGAGTTCAGACTGATGCTGGAAACATTGTTTATCTGAGAGGTACAAATAAATGCATGTTGTACATGTATGCATGTGACGAAAAGAATAAGAAACAAATAAACGCTAACCTGCTGTGTGACACGAGTGGAGTCTAAGTTCCCAGCTTTGCTGGAAATACTGCGGAGTTGGTCCTTAACTTCAGGGCTGAGCAGGACGACTGAGGACAAGGAGATATCGGTGTTCTCAAAGTCTTTCTGGATCTCCTCTGTGTACTGTGAGGAGACATCAGAAACACACAAACATGATCTGACACTTTAACATTCAGCACCTGCATTGGGCGCAGCGGGCTGTGGTCAGGACTGTTTTGGTTCATCTTTGTTTCTTTTTTAAAATACAGTGGATGACGGGGAGCCTCACTTTGGACACATTGAGCAGGTCCTCGAGGTCTATGAGCTCGTACAGGTGGAGTGTCGTCCACAGGGGGCGGTTCTCCTCACAGTCTCTGGCAAAAAAACACAACGGTCATCAGATATAACCGAGTTTAAATTGAAAGCGAATCTCAAATTGAAAATGTTACTTTGGAACAAACAGTTCCTCCATTCGTGATGAATAAACCCAAACTACATAACATCACACACCTGTAGATATCAGAGATATTGAGCCTGGTTTTCAGTCCTAAATTTTCACCTATATCCAACCCTGGAATCAAACCTGGAGTGTCGATGAACTGTGAATGGATAAAACACAAGAACCTCAGACGGTAGGAATTTTTCAGTCATTAAAAACAGAAACATCAGTAAACTTTCACAGTGCAGAACATTGCCTGATTGTATATCAATACCTTTAGCAGCTGTCCGCTGCTCCAGGGCCGGCAGACCAGAGTGTAAACGTTTCCACCCAGCAGGAACAGAATCAACACGGCTATCATGAACAGCCAGGCGAAGAGGAAGCTGAAGCCTGCACCCCTGAGAACGTGTGCACAAAAGGTCAGGTGAGAGGATGGGGAGGGGGGGGGGGTGAGAACGTAAAGCAGCATCACATCCCCACACTCACATCATGAGGAAGGTGCCCCCGCAGTCTGCTGTGCACGAGCGCTTTGTGGGGTCTGATTTGGGTGAGAGACCCAAAGGGCCCAGAACTAGACCCAGCAGGTTACACACCACCACCAGTAGGACCACACAGCAAAGGGCCACACAAACACTCCATCTGGAATTGCACACATGAAAAGTGATTGGTGACCGTTTTGATGGGCTTTTTTCCCCCCCACTTACATTTGTGCCTCCACGCTTTTTACCTGATTTGTTCAGCATTCTCTATTTGCGGCATGATGTTGTCAATCTCCATCCGTGCCTTTTCCAGATGACTCGACACATTGGTGGTCAGAGCAGACAAAGGAAGGTCCTTGGTAACCTGGGAAATCTGTGTTTGTATGTCCCCCAGCAGCTGAAGGCTGCCTGAGAAGCAGCAGAAAGGCAGAGACACGCACACACGTTTCTTTAACATTCACCCAAATTGTTCAAATAAAGAGGTCAAACTGTAAAAACTTTTACTCACTCTGAACTACATCTTTGGTGTCATTGGTCACCCTTTGTGGGATGCTGTCGAAATAATCCTTCACCTAAGACAAGTCACAGGGTTTCATTTTTGTGTACACAATAAACTAAAACAATTTGGAACTGACATATCCTCTTTTTTGTATAAAGAAAAAGGCACTTGGTTGTTGTCTGCCAAAGAGTTATCTAATTTAGCATACTTCAGCTCAAACTGTGAGACTAAACAACACAGCCCCAGTGAGGCCAGCATTCATTCTTCACATTTAATCACATTATTTCTGGTTAAAACCCCCACCCACCATTTCTTCTATCAGTCCAGTGACGCTGACATGGCAACAATCACGGCACTATATCACACAGACTGACAGCTTTATTACTCTGTTTTCAATCAGCAGGAGTCACTGACCTCATTGATTCTGGATTGGAGGTTACTTTTGACGACGTCATCCACCGCAGATTGAAACTCATTTAAACTGGGGATCTACAAAATCAACACAGGAAACCAGATGTTATACCACAGTGAAACAGAGGGGGGCAGCACATTGCAGTGAAAGAATTACTGGAAAGCTTTTCTGATGCCATCAGTCACAAGATCACAGTGAAACCAGGCTCATTCAAAGAGCAATGAAAGCTTTACTGGAGTGTCATTCCCATCGGCAAAGGGACAAGAAAGAGAGAGAGAGAGAGAGAGCGAGAGAGAGAATAGAGAGGAATAAGGAGAGGAAAGCGCGTGGCAGAGAAGGGGGCAGTTTGAATGTGTCAGTATGAGAAGTGTAGGAGGAATACAGAGGAACAGATGGAAGAACAACTCAGCTGTCCCAACCAAGCCAAAAATGGAGCACTTTTACAATGTGTCACTCTTTCACAGGCTACGTCAGGAGTACTTCCATTGCACAAAAGACTTCCTGTTTCACAACAGCCATGTTGCGTAAAAACTCCCAATCAGGCTGAATATTAGCTTGAGGCTGGAAAAACATGAATCCTCTTTTGCAGTTAAAATGTTATTATCAAAAGTGGGAAATACAGACCCTCCTAGCAAACATTCATCAGCTCCAGCCTGTGTGAATGTGTAAAGAAGCTTTTCGGTGTGGCTTTATGACTGAATTGGCTGCAGTGTGTGAGAGACGCCTGTCTGGCTGCCCTGTAAAAGCACAGATGACCTTTCTGACGTTTCGCCAGCTATTTGACCTTTCTTGGACAGGATGGACTCCAGCATTCTGCAGCCCGACTCAGGATGTAGATTGATTGATTAAGCCGTCAGGAGACAGATTTATCTATTCCCATTAAATAAACATTAGTACTCACTGAGATGGAGGTGTCCACAGTCAGTTTCTGCAGCTCCGGAGTGAAGCTGTTACAGCCGACGCACTCTGGTCTGGATAAGGTCTGATTGACACGACTTTTCACGGCAGTGACGTTGGCCTGGAGACGGTCCATGCTGGACTGCAGCTGCTCCAAAGATGAATTCAGCCTGCCCAGTTTATCACTGACGTTTACAGTTTCTGCTCATAAAAATAAACACACAGTGTACAAGACATTTAAACACGAGCATTTGTTATTTGCAGGCATAAACTTTTGAAGTGACTTGGCTCTCACTTAAAGTGCAGTTTCAGAGAAGGTGAAGGAGAGAAGTAAAGGAGAAAGAACCACAACTGTGCACAACCACAAGAGTGAGTGTATTTGTTAAGTAATTTGGCAGTAAAAGGCGTATCACCATTTCTTTCCTCATCTTGCAAATAGTGGAAACTTCTACAGCCAGTCATTTCTGGGAACACTCCCACTTATCTTCCAAAACATACCGATTTCCCTTCAGTTTAAGAGCAGGAATGAGCCACAAACTAAATGTAGTGAGGTCCGACTGTTTGTTCCAAACAATAAGGAGAATCAGAATTGAAGTGAGGACACCCGAGTGTGAGAGAAAGGGGAGGTCTTTGATTTGTGGGCTTACTCTGTCCTGCGGGACAGGAGCCTGAGTTTCACTTTCACAAAATAATACAGCTTCTGTGACTGGGCTGAACTATGAAAGGATCAAGTATTTAGTCCAGATAGCACAAAAAGCAAACCACCTGCCGAATATTTCCCAGCAAAATACTTGGTGCTTCCAAAGTATTGGAAACTACTCAGCATTAACTCACATCAGAGCCATTGACTTTCACAGGAACAACAGGTTCTGCTAAGGATATCTGGACCTCTGCCTAGTATCACTTTCCAGGAGCACATCTGTGGGGAGGTGTCTCCATGGAACGACTATTTATGTGCATGTTTTGCGATATCTTCCAAACCAGTTGGCCATATACAAACCTTTAACATGAACAGGACCTCATGCTAAACTTTTCAAAGCCAGAAAAGAAGGTGGGAGTCTTGCTTACGTGTTTACAGAGACAAAAATGCATACAAGTATTTACACGCTCGCACTTATCAAGATTGAGCATGCAGGAACAGATTACCTCGGTCCAAAAGGACGACAGAGTTCAGGGCTGGGTCCAGAGTAGTTCTGAACTGATTTTGGATCTCTGTTCCCAGCTGAGATCCAATGTCTAAAACAGCACACAACACAGACAGGTGGTTCAACACAAGAGAACTGCAGTCCGGGTTGAATTTCAGTGGCTTTTCATCTGGAGTTTACTTGTTCTTACCGTGGAGGTTTCCTATGACCTCCTCTACAGTTTTGTTGCTCTCATTTACGACAAAGTCAATTTGCTGAAGAGAGGCAGAGCAAAAGCAAACAATTTAAAATGTGTACATAAGGTACACGTTATATAAAGACAGCGCACACAATGATGCCTAACCATGTGGGTTGAATCATACATAGAACCATTTACAACCCAAGAACAACAAACAGGAGACAAAGCCTTCATTCCCTATAAACTGCTCCCACTATCTTATGTCGTGAGATAAATGTATTGACACTAGAAAGCACAGTCAATAATCAGCGGACTAGGAGGGTGTTGGGGTCTGTTTGCATGTCGCACAAAAGCTGTCAACACGCAGCAGATTGATCTGAGGGAAGCGGGTTTTAGTGTGACTAATCTTAAACAGAAACCATCATCAGCGAGTGACTGATTTCTCTTGATCCTTGTTCCTTTTCTACATTGAAAAATGCTGGTAAAAGCTGCCACATTTGGGTCACTAATTGTTGACCTTTGTTCATTTTGAAACCTTAATAAACATGAAGTTTTCATTTACCTGAGGCACAGTCGTGAGGAATGTGTTTATGTTGTCTATAGAGTTGCTGAGCTCCTTTGGACTTTGATCCACGCTCACTTTGAGAGCTTCATTACTTTTGAACATGCAGACATTCCCTGCACTGCAACACATTCACACACACACAAAGAGAAAAGAAAAAAAATAAATTGGTGGTGTCTTGAACATAATGTTGATCTGAGGGAGGTGCACACAGGCAGTGAGCCATGCATCCTCAAGCTGTCTTTTTCAGTCCTGGGTTTTAGACAACACATCATCATTATGCTGTTTAAAAAAAAAAAAAAGAAGCCAAAACACACATTTACTCACACACACACACTCACAGGATGATGCACGTGGTGACGAATGCGCTCCAGTAGAGAGCTTGTCTGCGACAGTTCGTGGAGGATGTCTGCTTCTGGTACATCTTCCCACCACAGTTGCCACAGCAGCGACAGCAGGCCAGGAAGAAGCCAACTATGGGCATCAGAACGATGTACAAAATGCCAATGGCCACACATACCAGGAAACCCACTTCATACAGCAGAACCTGACAGGAAAACACACAGAAAAAGACAAAATGACACGCCATACAAGTGAAAGGGGAACAAAATTTCAGTTTTGAGGCTGCGATGGCAGAACTGCAGTGGGTCTTTGTGGCCCATTATGACGTCAAACAAGCCAAAGACGTTGCTGAACAGTAGTTTAATTTTACCATGGTGACAGCCCACACTCTCAGTGGATAAAAGGTTTTTAGTAACTTCAGTGGCGAGTGGGTTCCAACACTGAAAGATGCTTGACGTTGAACACTCTTGGATTACCAGCTCCAGGGGCTTTGAAGTGGGTGTGGCAGGGTTTGTTTGGTTTTTTTTAAACATGTTCTCAAGCTCCAAGGTTTATGTTCTAAATCTTATATAATGCAACAATGACAATCATATACTTACTTCTTTGATGAGATCTTGATTTGATCTCACTTGCTCAATTTCCTGGACAATCCTGAGGATCAATTCTATAAAAATACAAAAAGGGAAACGTTTGTGTTTGGTGGTTAGCTTTTTGTAGTCGTGACAACACAGAAATACTTTGTTTTTCGGAAAGACGGGAGGAGCTTTAACGGATCCAATACTCTCCCGGTTCTTTGTGGCAGTCCTGTCTGAAGAAAAGACGGGGCATGGGGACAATGTGTCCTGTGCTCTATACAAACATTTTAATCTGCCACATTGTACGGGAGGTAATCTGACACCTCGATCTAGTGGCTCTCTGGAAACCAGGGCAGCTTCAAGGAAAGATAAGATTTTTTCATTCAAAAAGTAAAAACAAAGAGTGTTTATACTGGACATTTATATTGTTAATAAAATTCACTCAAATAATTACTGTTAAGGCCGTTTCCATGAGCTACTTGTGCAGTTTTTAACTGACTGTCATGTTGCAGCCAGCTGTACATTTACATTTTATGTCACTGCTTTGCATTTCCTTTTACTCCAACACCTTCCTTGTGCTGCCAGCGCTTATTGTCAAGCATAAAGCACACAGTTATTGAACCAATTGCCTTATTATATTGTCACAAAGAGATACAAGACCGTGTTTAATCAATCTGTGACACCAGTTGAGTCACATGGAAGTGTTCTGATGCATCCCTTACACCATTAAGTGACTCATAAAGGGTTTGCAATGAATCTGAACTGGTCAAAGGCTGCTGAGCAGGTTTTTGATAAAAAGTTTGGAAATCGATGCCGAGTAGGAAGTAATATACAAAGTAGCGAAGGTCTGATGGTTACGACAATACAGGAACAGACAAAAGAGTCACAGGTGTGACTCAGATTAGACAGCAAACACTGACCAGAATTCAGGGCACATAAAAAGTTAAAGATTGATAGAGCATAGACAGGAATTTCCCATCAATCTACTTATTAACCAGTTTCATTATTTCTTTTGTACAGACAGTCCCAGCACAGACTGGGATTATAGAAGTCATGTCCAAACTGTTACCGGACTGGTAAATTCAGCACCTGGTAGGAAAGAATTTTAAAGCCTCAATGTGATTCAAACTGTGCTGGATTATTGTTTTGAACTACAACAGGGAATCCTGAAACAGACGCTTTGATTCGGTGGGCAAAGTAATATTTAAAGGAATATGATGACAAAGTATCACTGATGACACTGACCTTTAGGGAACGGGTTCGGTTGGACCGTGTTGAGGAAGGACTGAACCAGAGCTGCCATGAAGCCCACCCCAGTGTCCTTCAGCACCGTGGCCTCGTACTCAGGCTCAGTGAGACTCTGTGGGGCCGCCGCTGCTGAGCAGGTAGTCTGTGAGGGCACGGACTGTGCCCGGCTGAGCCCCAGGAGCAGCAGCATCAGCAGCGTCACCTCCCCAGCTCCCCTGAAACCTCCAGCCACGGCCTGCCACCTTGGACCCATAATACTCTGACATGACGCCATGTTTTCAGTTCAAAGAGGTGGCAGTGGGTAAAACTTGGCAGGAGGAAGTCAGTTCACAAGAGTGATCAACTCATGGCACAACACCCATCTCTACGTGTCTGGAAACAAAAAGGAGAGACTGAATACAATGGCACAGTCATGTAAGGCAGGAAAATTACAGATCGGGATCAAGACTCAGAAACCCACAGGCTGAGTCATTCTGAGCGCGGTCGCAGCGTGCTTTAGAACAGCATGACGGAGAAAAGGAACTGCTCGCTATTTTGCGGAGGCACCTCAACAATGACATTTCAAAAATGGGGCATCTGAATGTTAAACCAACGTCTGCTTAGTTTGTCAGAAAGAACAGTGCCCTTTACGCTCCATACTATACTTAACTAAAGACATCCTGTCATGGCAAAAAAAAAAAAAGCTGACATTTCTAAGCTACAGGAAAAGTTGGGAAAAATAGTTGGCACATATGGGATTATAGCTTAGTCTGTCGAAGCTCTGTTTATGCTCTAAACACACAGATGCACCGTCTCTACTGCACATACCTGCATCCCCTCTGTTTATCCCAAACCATGCCTGTGTCGCTGATTACATGAAAGTGAAGCAAAAGTTATAAGGGAAACATGTTCTTCCTGCTCGAAAATAAATAGCGTAATTTTGTCACTGTGTGCTGAGACATAAAATGTAGCTTTCTTAAACAAACTGCTTCACAAGGCCACATTTCATTGGTTTCCAACTCCATCCTAACAGTATTTCATCCTGTAACACACCTGAATCATAACAGCTCATTATCAGGCTTTTGGAGAGCTTGATGAAAACTGTGATCTCAATCAGGTATTTTGAACCTGTTAACAATAGATAGATAGATAGATAGATAACTTTACAGGAGGTCCCCCTTGAGGACTGGCGTTGGAGACCTCTGCTATGCACTAATTGAACACACCTGCTTCCTTTCATCCCCAAAACAGACTGAGAAAACTTGCTCGATTATTGTTAGAACTATTTTACCACCAATACAACAACCTGAGGAGATTCCCTTTGCAAGCCAGAGACAAACACGTATGTGTCCATGAAAGTTCTCCGATTTCAGTGGGAAGAAAAAAAAACCCAACAAAACAAAAAACATAAAGGGAAGAACGAGAGAAAAAAAGAGAGCAGTCAGCTGTTCACGGCCAGTCAACTCACCTCTGTCAGCCAGGCAGTGAAGGAAAGTCGCGCTCCTCTGATCCTTAGCAATTCAGTAAGGGGCGTGCGACTCTCACGGACCTCCTAGAAGAAACCTGATACTCTCTGCTCCTACTGTCAAGTTGACTGCGTGCCGGCCCTGCACAACACTGGAGAGGGAGGGAGGGAAGGAAAACGGATCACAGGAGGCAGGAGGGAGGGTCTTAAAGAGAGAAGTGGAGCGGGAGGGAGGGAGTGACATGCGTGAGTGAGAGTAGTTTACTGAGAAGTAAATAACTGGCAGAGTCGTTGTCAACGGGATTTATCTGGGTTACGCTTCCTGGATCCTGGTATCGGTGAAGAAACTTATTGTAAAGCTCAAGATGACTAGCAATTTTTTTTAACAAGTTGTAAAAATTTGGGCTGCATGAAATGTATTGGCAAAAAACAAGGGCCATAATTCACAATCTCAACATTACTCATTTCCTATCTGAATAAAATGTGCTGTGCTTGCTCGCTGGATGATTGTGTCACTTTTGGACAGGCAGTCCCTTTGGAAAAGTTCAGTCCACATCACACACACAATCATTTGGTGTCCAGATAAACAGGGACTTTATCCAAATATGTGGGACAAGATAGCTGGGAAGGATACACTTGGGGATGGGAGTTGCGGGAACACGAGAAAACTAAAGGTTGCCAAGAAATTCTTCATAATATTTCAGAACACGAGCACATTATTGGCATGAGCTGAGGAATCTCATTCCCCCTGTGTTAGATGGATTGGAATAGAAAATGATCCAACACAGATGCAGCTGAACAAGTCAAGACTAACAATGAAATTTTGGTTCCATAAACTACATCCGGTGAGAAAATGCTCACAGGAGCAGCTGAGATAGGACTGAGCAAACATGGGTCTTTCACCTCCGTCTGCAGAAGCCTCAATCTGACGAGAGACAGAGGTGTTTTCAAGAGATATCACTCCACCCTGCAGGCGAGTCACTGGCACACCACCAACTCTGCCGTCTTCAGTTACGAGTAAAAACATCTGCATGAAGGGGAACTGGCATGCATGTGATTTTGCCACACTCTCCTGATGCAAATGGTTTAGAAAGAGAGCATGTCTTCTTTCGTTTTTTCCTCATCAAGTGCACTACGACTCCTCCCAGGTTCACCTTATCCCCAAGTCATCAATTACAAGCTGAGCCTTTAATCTACTAAATGAATGCTTAACAAGTGGCTTTGGCACGTGGAGACGATCAGCGCCTTGTGATGCTCTCACTCAACAACAGCCCTCAATGATTGAGTTGTCCTGGAAGAAACACAACTTGATGAGTGGAACATCCTAAAATGGAAAGGATGCTCCAGATGAGATTTTTACAAAATGGATATACTTTATAGCAGGTTTTTTTGTTATGTTTGTGTTCATTTACTTTAAGTTACCACAAACAGGCCAGTTAAGTTACACACCTGGGGGAACAGTGAGAAATACACAACAGTTAGAAACTTCAGCTAACAACAGGTGTTCATGACAAAAGGGGGAAATGAATAGACTTGGTCTCCATTCGAAATAAATGGCTCAAATGTGGAAGTTGTCAGAGAGCTTCTGCTCTTGTTTGACTGCTAAAACATAGATATTGGATGCAAATGAACATATGTGGCAATGAGGCGATCTTTCGTATTGTTTGAAAATATTTTTTGCGTGTTTTGCAAGATATATTTTGTTACCTTGGATGCTATTCCATGAAGTCCACCAAAGACATGAGCAGGGCTGTGAAAAACCTCAGTGAAATGAAGCCTCTATCGCCTGTCCTACTAATTTTAACCGACTATTAGCTTTAGCACTTCTCAGCTACCTTGTCTACAAACAAATGTCCCCTGCAAGAAATGAGACTTTTAAATCCCAACGTGACTTTGCAAAATAAATTGACAGGAATAAAATATATTTGTAAGCGACACCAGAGCTATAAATTACTATCTGTGGTTTCGAGTGATATTAGCAGTAGCTTAAAAACAAAAACGTTAACTTACTTCGATAAAACCTGCTTGCAACATAATTATACTTCTATGCTTTATAAATTTGCTTCTTTATGTTTTCAAGAGAGAATAACTCTTTTACAACATGGTCACTCCCTTCGCAGGGGTTTTTTCTGAAAATATCAGGAAAAAATGAAACTTTACTGGAGGAGAGAATCAGTCGTTAGACTGAACAAAGGAAAATGGTCAGTCCACTACTTCCAAAACAGGAAACATGATCTGCCACTACTCCCACTAATTGTAAGTGACTTCTACCACATATATAACCACTCTAACTGACTGCAGGTATAAGTACTTTGAGTATTAGAGTATCATGTGTTCTTTTGGCCCTGAGTGAAACCTGGTGCAGTCTGCTCCAGTATCTTTATATAGAGGTTGATATTTAACTTTTGTAGTCTTCTCTTCATTCTCGCTTGCAAAGCAATTAGTCACCTTTCATTATAGGTCTTTAAAAAAGAAATTTCATAAGACAACTTGTGTTTTAGACTGCCTTAAAACTAATTTTCTTTTATTCATAATCATCACAGACACAACCATGTTTTCAGTGAAAATTCATCTTTATTGATACCATACATGAAATATTAATGACACAAACCTGGCAAAAAAATAGAAATATAAAATCACCCCTATGATGAGGTGCTACAAGAGCAAGCTATGGGTGCACTTCTATTTCACATCTGTCCCACACACCCTTTATACCCCCAAAAATGTGCCAACTTAGAAACACTGTTCGTCAATAAGTCGACCCAAAGTTGAACAATGTGCCTGCCGGCTTAACTGACACTATGAGCACTGACCAGAGGTGCTGCAGACAATGAGGAGTTTCAGCGTGAATTTTACAGGAGGCCTTTCTGCCTGATACGATGAAGGAATTTCTGACAGGCTGCTCAGCCTGATGTTCAGTGACCCCTAGTGGCCGAGTCTGCACATTACTACCAGTCTCTGGTAAACGCGCATCTGGGCGATTCGTGCACAACGGACCAGAGAGTCACTTGGCTTTTTACTGCGCACCCACAGCAGACCCCAACTACTGAGGTTTTTTCTCAGGATTTAATCTCGGGACTAAGTTTCATCATGAATGAAGAATCGGTGGTGTCAAAAAGCATCTCAAAAACAAGTCAAGATGCTCGTGAGCAATATGCAGCAAATTTTGTCACAAGTTTCAAACATACAGTGGACCTTTATCACTGGTATCCACTTCTGGAGTGCTTTAAGGAGAAAAACAAGACTTAAAGGCTGGTGGGGTTATTTTTTCTAAATGTGGGTATTTTATTGGTTTTTCACGCATCTGATAAATTTTCAGATTGACCAAAAACCCAAAACAAAGGAAATGGCTATGAAATATCTCCTTTATGAGAAAATACTGAATCGAATGAGTGACCTGGGAGCTGTATGTCAAAAAAATAAAAAGACAAGTAATGGAATGACCTCTAGTAGCATGAACAGACTCAGCAGCCCCACAAATTCCTCCATATATAATGAGTATAGTACAGGTGGGTTCAGCCTAAACATAATGTCCGTACATAGAAAAATAAATACAGTTTGTTAAAATGAGGGCAAAATTCTTTTATCAGTGATTGTACCATTAAAAATCACGTTTAAAAAAAAAACTTTTAAGAAGCTTTTTAATCTCTTTACATTAGATTGAGTTTCTCATACTTCTAGGGAGGAATACATAGAATAACTTTTACAGAAATTACTACCTAAAAATATACAAGCACAGACACAAACATGAGGAGTAAAGCCAACAGAATGATTCATCATAAAACATAAAACAGCGCAGTGTAATCAGTATAAGAATCTTTACATGTAGCTCCTTGGTCTGCAGCTTTCTTAATCGTACTTAAAAACATTTCTGGGAACTTAAGTTAATACAAAAAGTCTTTTTTTTTTCTTATTTTACAATCCTGTCAAAACTTGTTTTTAAAATATTTTTTGAGTAGCAAATTTGAGAAGTTTTTTTTTCTGTAATTATACTCTCTGAACAGAGAACCCCCAAGATAAGAGATTTTTCAAGACAAAGCAAAAAACGGCTCTGCGATGACGACACAACAGATCCAAACCAGGTTGCTCGATTGAAAATTTGTGTGTGTGTGTGTGTGTGTGTGTGTGTGTGTGTGTGTGTGTGTGTGTGTGTGTGTGTGTGTGTGTGTGT